>JALDNG010000006.1:6197500-6750000 GCA_024349245.1 Neodontobutis hainanensis
TCAACTCACAGGACAATATGTCTGGCAACCACCACTCACTCTACCCCAGGCTGCTTGGGGACCTGACGCAAGGAGCTTTTATTGATTAAGTAAGGTCAGCCGCTCAAGGATATGTCTGCATTTGTCTGGACTAAGTGAATGTATCTCAGCACATTCAGGATATTCTTGTGGTAACCTGTTAAGCCTTAGTCACAAGCAAACAGCATAATACACTACACACCTCCAAGCCTAATATGGCAAAGCAGCACATCAAATCAGCGGAGACTACTACAAGCACATCTAAGCCATTTACATTTCTCCAAACACAAACCAAACAACAAGCAAAAAAAAAAACAGGTGGTGCCAAACTGTGCCAGACTCTGCCATGTTGTGCCAAATGACCATTTCATACCAAAACCTTAATAGTTTGGGTTTGTTTCACTTTAGAAGACTTATATTTGGTGCAGGTAATGTTGACATGTGTGGCTGTGATTTAAAATAGTGTTTGAGCTGCCCCTGCCTTAATCTAAAAGGATATTCATTCAAAAATTGTTTTTTTTTTTTTTTAGGTGTAAATGTTTTTGGGGTTATTTTGCGGTTTTCCATCTTGATTTATTCTGAAACTGTAACATGCACATAACATTCATAATTTTACTTCTCACTTCTCTTGAAATACACCTTGCAGTTACAGAGACACAGTCAGTTTACCGTGGGTCAAAAAACAGGGTCGGTTTTACCAATGTGTGCTTAGAGATCCGATAGATCAATATTACAAGGATTACATTGAACGTATACTAAATGTGTTTACATAGATGCTGAGGGCAGAGATGAACTGAAAATAAATGCTGAAATCCCAAACATCAGCTAAAGTAATTCTTTATCATGAAACTGTGGACATTTGTGTGCAGCTCTTCTCTGCATTTATCATGAGTGCCCACTAGAGAGCAGTAGAGTGTAACTCGGTCTCTTGACCTCTCAATGTGAACCTGTGAATAATTGACATGTTTAATCATTCCCCTGTGCCTCCAAGACAAAGAGGATGTGAAAGAGAAACAGTTTGAAATAGGAAGCTGGTGGAGAAACCAGTGTAATAGCCTATAGTCCTTTACGTTAACCATAATTTAACAATGACAAAACCTTTTCTTTACGGTGGTGGAGTAAATTTTGAACAAACTCAAATATCAAAATTACCAAGTAATTCCTATTGCCTTGTATTTTTCCTAATTTTGCCTATTTAAAGGTGTTAAGGTGTTAGAGCAGAAGAACAACTGAACGGTAGCAGAAGAGTGTCTTTACAAAAGAAAATTTATTAATACACACGGAGCGCTCTAGTTACTAATACTACACACCCACACATTGTTAGCTCACTGGGTAATTAAATCTTCACCTCTGGAAACAAACTTTACATTACATAACACTTGTTTATCTTGTAAACATACACAAAGTGGAAAACATTTTCTGTGCATTTTCACTTTAGCTTAGTGGCTAGTTTTGTCAAAACATCAGCAATCATCTGATCGGTAGGACAATATTAAAATATTATCCTTCCTGTCATCACAGTGTCTCTTACAAAATTATATTTCACCTCAGTGTGTTTGCACCTCTGTCTGTTGAGCAGGATTTTTGGAACGTGCAATTGTACCCTGATTGTCTTTGTACACTTTTGTTTTTTGCACATTGGATTGTAGTCCCTGCTCTGTTGTATCTTTGAGGTACCTGAATACATACTTTACTGTATTCCAATGCTCTACTGGTGGTTCACTAAAGTTTGTGGAATGTCAGAGACTGCTCGATAACAATAGTTCACACAAGTTTGTAATTTGTCTTATGTCTTATCATCAGTCTCAAAATCTTGTAGATACGCTGGTTTCTGCTCTATTCTCAGTGGGTTCCTCCTAGTCACAGTCTCAGTATTTCCTTCTGGTTGCTCGTTTTCAGCTGGTTGACACAATGTCTCAGGATCATTTTCTGAAATGTCTTTACGCTCACCTGTTTTTTCATCTTTCTCATTACTGTCACAATCTTTATTGTCATTTCTGACGTTGTGTCCCATTCTCTTTACTTGTACTGGTTGTGAATTTCACCAACATGTGCATTAGGATTTTCTCTGTTTCAGGGTAGTATACCAGATAGGCTGGGCTGTTTTTATCATAACCTGCAAAAAAAGTTCACATCTGGAATCTAATCTGCTTTTTTCATTCTTGGAGCTGAAATATGTCGGTCCAAATTTTTGCATTCGAGACACATTTGTATCCTGTTTTCTGTTATGACATCTTTAACTACATTTTGGAGCTTGATTACATCTTTATAATTACAGTGTCCAGGAATCTCGTGCCAGGTGTCTCATTACATACTTTACATTGGTAACTATCTGTATCATAAGTTGGTAGATAATACAGTTCTTCATATTCACAAATCATAAATCTGTTACCATCTTTGGTGATCATGTGACTGACTCCTTGCTTAAAAGTTATTGTCGCTCCCCCTTGTGGCTCTTGCGACTGAAATAATGTCATGTGGATATGTGGACATTTACAGAGCATCTTGTAATTGTGCTCTGTGCCCTCGTCCATCGTTGTCTAGTCGATGTATCACCGCTGTTCCTCTTCCTTGAGCCATTCCACTGCATCTGGTCCCATCATCGAGTTCTGGTTGGGATGTGTTATCAAAGCCTGTAAATTACTTTATGTTGATTATGATGTGAGAATACATAATGCCTCATTTTCACTTGTTGTGTTAAACTTTCATCATTGTTTAGTTTTGAAAAGGGAGTCACTAATTTGCTCCTCTAACTTTTCAGGCATTGTCCTGTTTACCTTTCTTTTTACACAAGGACTCTTTGTGTTTGTTGCTTTTGCAGAAGTTGCACCATATTTTTGGGGTAAATTTTCTTGCTTTATATCCTTTTATTCCACATTTGACACATGTCACGTTGGTATCTTCACCTTTTCTGTTGTAGTTGGTATACCTCTTGTTCACATGTCTGTAGACTCAACAGTATTCATTTTCTCTGACTCTTCATATATTTTAATAATCTTATTTAAAAGTCTGAAAATGTTACACTCTCTTCATTTTGAGTAATATGAACGGGTAAAGGCTTATCTGTTATACCACCAAGCGTCATGGCTATGATCAAATCTTCACTTATAGTCTCACCTTCACCACCGCATCTTGTAGAGCTGTTTTGAGGTTTTCTGCTCTGATGATATAGTCTGTAGTAGGGGTGAGACAATATAAGATTATATTGCCCATTGCGATAAAAACAGTATTAGATTAATTGATCGTGGACATTTTTTATCATCGGGATCATTGTTCATTAAGACAATCACCAGCTGTTGGTTTTTTTCACCAGAATGCCATTTGGACATATTTGTTTAGGCCTTAAGACAATAATCACATTGGTGATTTAAGAAATAGATATGCAAATGCTGCATCGCGCTGTCCTGCTCGGCTTTTGTTTTCTCCATTCTGTTTTGCACAACTTTAGAGCAAAGGTTTTGCTAAAATGTGATAATAACAGATTGTAGACTATAGTTTGTTGAATAAAAGTTAGCAAAGCATCTTTATTTGCTTCGAGGCTGTGCTGATTCAGGACAGATACGCTGAACATGAGCGTCATGCAGCAGGTCCGGAAAACAAGGAATGTGGGGCCTATGTGCTAAGACTATATTTGGACCCCCTTTGTGGAGGTGGGTCTGGGGGGCCCAACCACAGACCATATTTTAGACTATATGTCTATTACGTTTAATTATTTTCTGAACTGAATGAATGTGGCTGACGCAGAACAGACTATATCAAAAAAAAAAAATTTAAAGAATAAGTTAGATCGTTGTTGTCTGGGCACGGTGGGCAAGTGCTTAAAACTTCTTAATGTCAAGCCCTGATTCAAGTTATTTTTACTTTCAACAAAGTGCAATTTTTTTAACCAGAAAAAGTATTGTAAAGTGATTCCAGTAGGTTTTCGTGACACGTTCAAACTGTAAGCATGGTTTTATAATTATTGTGATAATATTGTTAATCGCAATTATTGTGGCCAGGGTAATTGTGACACAAAAGGCTAATATTGTCCCATGCCAACATGTGTGAAACATTAATGTGTCCGAGCTCTTATCCCACACTTGTTTGTGCCTTTGTGTTTGTGTTGTGTTCACTAGACTCAGGCTTTGAGAGGGTTAACAGGACATAGAGACAGTTGGGCCGCACCCACTGTGCTAATTTGAATAATGCCAGCATTTGGCCCGAGGCTCGTAGGAGACAGCCTTACGTCGCTCTGGCTGCGGAACTAGTCCCTCCCCTCTCCTGCCCTTGTGCCCTGGAGTGGCGGGAAACGCTCAGGCAGAGATAGAGAAAGGGACAGTAGAGGTTGTATTAAAAGACTCAAGGAGCGTTAGCGCACCTACTTCTGTTCCAGTGGGTTACCCTGGAAACGAGACAGAGACGGTGATCCTTGGTAAGGAGAGGAAAAGGAGGAAGAAATTGTGAGAGGGACAAGGAGATAACGCTCTCAAAGTGGTAGACTGTGGGTGGAGACAAAAGCAGCATGAGTGAAGCAGGACAGAACAAAGAGGGTAGCAGTCTACCCCCCACCCTGGCCCAGGCCCCACCCCCACCACACAGCCTGAAGGCTAAATTCAACCAAGGAGGGTGACTATTAACCTCCACTCAGTCTCAGATACCACCACCCGGTTCTTTTTGTAAGTGATAGAAAACAGGCACGCTTTTTACTGCCCAGTTATACACATACAATTAGGAACTTTCTCTTTTGCTGAAACAAGAATTAATCTCCTATAAATATAGAGATACAAAGATCATCTGCTGCGGTATGACAGACATCCATCAGCAATCCCACTGCACTCAAGTGACATAATTTGATTTGTCGCACACCGAAAACCCCTGAGTCTTTAATGTAAGTGGGTGGCAGCTGACGGCATCAATTCTCAGGGCAAAAATTTACCCGCCACAAAACAAAATGAGTAGCAGCTCCTCTCACTTCCTGCCCCACACAAAAACAGGAAGTGTGTGTGCACAGTCTGTGCGGGAAGAAAAAGGAGGGCACTGATTATTATGTAAGTGGTGGTCAGTCACATTCAGGTTTTTACAAAAAAATATATATTTATGGTATACATTCAGCTGATAGGACAGAATGAGTTACAGTATTTAGATTGTTCACAATACACACTCTTTACAGTCTCTTACATGGTCGTAAATTGGCATTTGATGTGTTTGGGTGATTGGGGGAATGCTGATTAGTGAAGCTTCTTTGACCGAGGGGGACACAAAGGGCAGGAGGTGTTTCAGGAGTGATCTTAATAGGAAGGTCTCAGTGAGCCAGAGGCGACCAAGGGGGAGGGGTAAAGCCTGGAGGGTAACAGAAAAAAAGGGGGTTGGGGGACTGGGACTAAATTCAAAAGATGCAGCAAGTGTCCCCCGACTTCAACTTAAACAAGTTACCAACCTTACCCAGAACAATGGAACATCTGCTGGCTGACAAGGCCTGCACTACTGCGAGTGAACCATGACTCTATTTACACAGCAACAGGTTTGGACAACTCGCTGCTATGAAAAAGTCAAATTACACAATATCTTGGGAATCTTTCATTATGCTTATATTGCCATGTTGGATATATCCATACAGCAAGGACTGCTTAAATTCCAATAGTGTTTTGATGTCTCATGACAATCCCACTTTCCATATTAAAATAACTGTCCAGAGCAATACATTAAATACATTTCAAAACCATCTACCATATCCCATTGTCCATAAGCTTTGGCAGTGACATTATGAATACACTGTCCATAGGATGTTAAAGTCACACAGTTCTGTAATAGGTCTGAAAGATAATGACACTAAATCTAAGGAGACCCCTCAACACTTTTCTTTTGCTCTTGACATGTGTCTTGATGGAGAAGGTAAACAGTGACGGAATGCGGTAAATCCAGAAGGCAAACTTGAGAGCACCCTGTAAAGAAACCTAACATAAAAACCAAACACATCACCCATATCTGTGTAAAACGGCAAAATTAAACATGAGACAGTGGGAAACTCATGGGCCTTTTCCTTTGCTCTTCTGAATTGTGCTTACTTATCCATAAGTCACTCATATTGTGCATATCCTGCGTTCATTATGTTTTATTCTGATCCACTTTGAGTGCACAACAAGTATAATTTTTGTCAGATGGCCTGGTGCAGAAGTTTAATAGTGTACTGTGATAGTATGAAGACCTTTTGATGGATCCAAAATAATCAAAGCTGTTGTTTGTTTGAGCCAAAATGGGTGAGGTGGTTCCACTAATGGGATTAAGATTAGCTCTAGATTAGACAAGCGAGTTGAAAGGCCTGCTTCGCTGACACGGCATGACGGCCCTGCCCCACGCTAACTCATCCAAATCTCATATATGATCCTACTAACCAGCAATAGACCAGACAGAGAAGAAAGCAACAGGTGTTGGACGGCTTCTGAAGCGTTGTTGTTTTTTTTTTTTTTTAAGGCAGGACTGCTTGTTTTGAACAGCTGAGTTTTGACGCACAATTTCACACCAGTCAGCTGAGGCCAGATGTAGCAGAGAAGAACGTGTAGCCTGTTCCAACTGAATCATCTGTGTTATGTAACCCTGGCCTTAGGGTGAGGAGGGCGAGACACAGAGCTTAAAGGGGTGACCCGGATCAGTAAATGGTGAAGATAAGTACCTGTGGTGAGGACATAGCAGACGGCTTGTGATGGGTGCTGACAAAAGATGTGCGTTTGTAGAGCACACAGAGAACAGAAGAATATACTGTATGTGCTGCTTTCTGCGTAAGCCTGTTTAGTATCAGATGGTCAGGAGCCGCCGTACTTTCCAGTGACCCAACCAGTGAGGAATATGGGTTAGTAGGCACACACTCAGAGAGCTGCAAACAGGGAAGCTTTTTGCAAACATTCATGTGACCCCCTCACACACTGGGTGACTTTATTATTGTCTGTGTCTGTCTCCTTGACCCTCAGCCACTTTTAAAACCAAACAGGAGGAAGAGCTAAGTGTTGAGTAAGAACCCCAATGTCCAGCTTATTCCCTTACAAGCAAGCCTACCAAAAAGGAAATTATTAATTCTGCCACAGTGCATTCTCGAGCAAGAGATCATAAGGTTATCCCAAGATCGAGTCGTTCCTCTTCCTCTTGTGTCCTATATACCGTACATGTAGGTCACAGATAAGCAGCCGTGCCCCTGGACTCACAAACCAATGATTTGTGTTTATGGTCTGCTTGCTCTGCTGTGCCTTTGAGTGAACACACACAACTTATATTATCCAGGCCAATATGAAAACAGCAGGGTATAATGGTAGAAATATTGCTCAATGTGCCTGTTAATGTTTGTTTTTGTTTTACAGAATGGCGCTTTAACACTAAATCAGAAAAGAGGATGTTGCAAAAGTATATCCTCTCCCTTTCCAGGAAAACAAACGTGGGTTGCTCAATTGAAGATCCAGTTTAGGTATAAGACAGTTATGCAGATGTTTGAAGCTCTAACGGCTTTGAAAGAGGTTCCAACTGGTGAAGGATTGCTGGAGCAGCAAGTTTAACAGGTACCTTCCCTTTGTCTGCCAATGTTTGTCAGGTTCAGCCACATACATATACTGTAGAGAGGTTGTTTAGTTTTTTTTATTTTTATTTTTTTAAACTGCCCGTCTAATGCATGAAAGAGAATTCCCACTTTCAACCCAAGGCAAACAATTACTCAAACATTTTGCCTTTGTGTTTTGTTCTCAGTTATAGTGTATAGCATTTCAGTGTTTCAAAAAGATTTTTTCTACGTACAGGTACCCCAACTCAGATGGACTCCTACAGGATAAGTCTGCACTGAAGGGCAAGGACTGATGTCTTTTGAATGTGCGGTATAAAGGAGACATCCTGGCCAAATCATCAATTCTCCACAGTCCCACCCTGACGTCATCTACACTGGCGCTCACCAGCGAAGTCGTTAGTTTGTCTGCGGTGAATATCTGTAGGCTCCTGTGAACAGCTCTGAACAGCCACACATCACAGCTGTCTGGGACTTTTGGGATTGTTGTGGGATCTAATAATTGCAGCTGGCTTTAAATAAAACATGAATAGTCTAAATGGAGACATGTTTTGAGCACATGCGAAAGTTTGAAAGTGCTGAATGTTTGTTGCGCGAACCTGAGAGCAGAAAATCTGGTCAAGCAAGTTTGTGGAGTTTAACAGTCAGAGCAGAGATCTTCTTACCTCATTGTTGTCTTTAGGAAAACTCCCCAGATTATACCACTTTAACAGAAAATGTGCTTAGATAAAAGGTATTATAATCGTAATCCATTTACTGATACCAAGTTATTCAAGAGGAATATTTGTATAGATGCACTTTGAGTTACCCAGTGTGCACTTTGAGTTATCCAGTGTACAAATTGTGCTATATAAATAAAATTGCCTTGCCCAGACACCTCTATTATTATCTTTTTTTAAGTCTCATTTGCATCACAGTAGTTCTTCATACTTTGCATGTTGCACACAAATGTTATCCTGCAAGAGCAAGAGACCACAATGTCTCATAACATTTGGAGAAGCGTTTAAGTCTTGACCCCTTGTGATTGAGTTAATGATTTCCATAACAACGTTTGTGATCAGTGAGTTTAGAGGAAATACACTACCCAGAACCTGATATCTGATTACAACTGACTTTCATTTCCTGGTATAGTATACAATACAAACAGCACTGCAACTGATGTCCATCTCTAGTGCCATCACACAATAAGTGTGACATGGTTTCATCACAAATGCATGCTTACTACACAACACTAGCTCACAAGCCTGTTTACGCAAATGTTTTTACAGGTAATTATTTGTGCAGTGTAAGCCTTCTAGGTTGGAGTAATTTACCAAATGTGAAATTGTTATTTTATGCAGTGTCACTCAATTCATTGGTCTGTGGATGAGCACAAAGAGGATAAAAACTCTGGAAAAACTAGCCCTTAATAAACACAAGTGAAGTGTGCTACGGTTGGTGTTCAAGGTGTGCCTGTCCTGCTTCACAGGATATACCTGAATGAAATGATTAGCTGAAGTTATTATACAAATGACTAGAGCTCAGTTCTGAGTCATCGGGCCTGCAGAGACCTGTTAGTGAGGTCAATAGGTTAGAATCAACCAGTCTAACAAAGCGTGTTCTTCTAACAAAGGGTTCTGAATCAGAGCGCTACATGTTATAAACTGAGTATATGGGCCCAGAGTTTGATGGCTGTGAGCACAAGTTGCACCATCTGTGTATTGGCAGTCCACATGCGATTTCCTGGATTTAAAACAAGATCGAATGCCCGAACCATCCTGTTCCCACATCCCACTCTCATGAAACCCATGGGATTGTGCGCTAAAGATACAGACTGCACGACAGACTGCACGTGTGTAGTGTAACCCAGTTACATCAGGTGTATATCAGGTGCCGGGCATGCAGCAGCTCCTGCTACTGCAGAGGGGAGGATCCACGACAGTATCACACTCTTCAAGGGCACAGCTCAAGGACAAGCATAGTGTAACCTTCAGAAGACCAGCAGCTGGCAAACAAGACATGCCTGTGGCCTGTGACAGATACTGCAAAGTGACGTGCTGCTGGAGAAACATGCATCTGGTTACGTTGGTTCCTGATGTTTACGTTCACTAGTTAGTTCACAACATGAGTGTATTGATACCAAAATGTATCTGATTAAAGTCCAATTGAACAGAAATATTATGGTCATGGGGTTAGTTTTATAGCCTATACTGTATGTTCATGTAAATAAAAAGGAAAAAGACATTTGCCTACAAAGATTGTATAAAACTTTATGTTGTTGTCCTATTAGCATGCTTTGAAACCAGGAGAAGCTTTGACATCACAAAGTGACATGTGGGTATAAAGTACAGCAGTGCTACAATTTTTTATCCATTTTCTCATTTTTGTAACAAAATATATGCTCCATTAAAAACACATTATACAGAGGAGCAAAGCTTGGTCAAAGTCTTGATTTTGCCTCATTTTTTCCAGGAGCAATACGCCATTATTTACACAAGAGTATGTACATCAGTGGGTCAAAAAAAACATGGCATGACTCATCCATACTTATGTACACATCCAGACATTAAAACTTCGGTTTAAGTGTGCAAAGATGAAACATACAACCATACAGTCTGAATGATACACATATTCAATGTCTAGTTAATTATTAACGGGTAACTTCCCGACAGCATACCAAAATATTTTGGTCATTGCTATTTGAGGAAAATACATTACCCACTGTTTAAAACAATGTGTAAAGAAAATTACACAGACCTAAACTGATCCTCACCATTAGGTTCATAAACCAGAAGAGATTTCTAAAGGCAACCCAAAGAAATATGGTCAATATTCAAAGCTATTTACATGAGGAATATAAAATCTGAATTTTTTTTCCCTAGTTACAGATCATTTCATGACTCAGTTCATGAGGCAGCTTATTTAGAAGACACTGTCTCAGGACCGCTTCAGTTCAGACAATCGCCGCATGAGCTGCTGATGCCGAAGTTTGAGTCGTTTCTTCTCCTGCAGCTGTTGTTTCTCTTGGCTGTGCAGGTCCTCCAGATACTCAGTGGCCTGGGTCAGGATGGCCACTTTAGGGGTCTTAGCTGAATCCAGACCCGGGACCTGGTCCCGCAACGCAAGGAACCGGGAGCGCAGGTCGTTCCTCCTCTTCCTCTCCAGAAAGTTGTGGTTTCGTCTACGGTCCGTGTCATCTGTGTCCGAGTTGAGTGAGGACTCTGAGGCTGTACAGGTTCTTTTGCACTGAGGTTCTTCATCAGACTGCTCCTCGTCTTCATCATCTTCCTCGTCCTCATCTTCAGGCTCGCTGTCTGGTGAGCGTGCTGCGTAGTTGTGCTGCTGTCTGTGCACCGACACATGGAAGCGCTTGGGGCAGGGGTCTGCTCGAACTGTGATGGTTACAGGTTTTCGGACATTTACCAGCTGCATCCTTTTATGTTTGCTCTCCACTGTGACCACATCAATTTCCTCTTCATCATCTGGAGATGACAAAACACAAAATACAAAGAAGGAAGTATTACTGATTGTGGAAGCAACTTGTGTTAAGTTATCTAAAGCCCGCTATGAGGAAGTGCATTCCAGGCCCAAGTAAACTAGGAAGGGCAAAGGCAGAGCTGAGGTGTTAACAGCAGTGGACAGCCATAGGCCTTTGTTATAGAGGAACCATTAACAATTTAAATGAGGGGATCCACTGGCAGGGGGCATTCCCCAATTCTCTAAGAAATGTGAAAGAGTCTCACGGTCTTTCTAGTAGTACTACTGATAAATCACCAGTACTACCAGGACCGCCCTGTGACTGCCGCACTGAGATTGTAATGCAGAGCTAGTGGAAGGGGGCGCGGTTTTTGAAAGATGGGCAATGTGTTCAGTACAGACATGTGGCGCATTGAGTGCACTGGGTGACCCTCTGTGCCGTACACCACAGTTATGCAACAACAACTAGCCCTCTAAATTACGCATTGTTAAAAGGGCAATATAACCAGAGCGGGGATCGGGGTGGGGCAGCGCTAAGGGCAGGCTTCTTACCAGAGGACTCAGAGCGAGACTCAGAGCCAGACGACGCCGGCTTCCTGCAGCTGTTCCCCGCCGGGAAGGTGAGGACAGCCGTGGGGTCGACGCAGTCTGTCGCGGCGGAGACGCACTGCGCTTTGGCCGGTCTTGTCTGTTGCAACGGGTAGACACTAGTGTTCGCCGCAGCGCCAGCTGCTGCCCCTCTACCATTGACCTTCTCCAGCTGCTTGCTGGCAGAGAAGCTACTCCACATGCAGTCCCTGATGATGATGGAGCTGAGATTGGCGCACAGCTCCGGTCTGCTGTTTTGGAGGCACTCCTCATCGTGGCTCGAGAACTTCGACGACCAGCTCAGCTTGTCACCGGGGGGAAGGTACAGGGCAGCCCCGCTAAGAGTCCGCGTGGGAGACATGGGAGGAGTAGGCAACAGCTCGAACTTTTTCCATATGTCCTCGCTTGGTGCAGTTGACTTGTAAAAATCCTCCTCTGTATCCAGATGGTCAAAAAAATAGTGCTGATAACAGTCCAACTCCATCGTGTAGCTTCAGCTAATAAAATCCAATCGGTTATCCCACAGTGAAGCAAAAAGAGGCGTCTGCTGAACGTCCTGGACAAGCTGAGGACATAGAACAGATCAATGAATATCCTGTTTCCATCAATAAAACCAAGGTAACATTTACTCATGTGCAAAGGCTTAAATGAGAGCACTTCCTCAAATAGGACCACATTAATAATTAATCAGACTTCTTGCAGATGCTCAAGTTATTCCATAATGAAGTCAGGACTATAAATAGGCTACTACATAACTCATAGTAGGCTAATGTGTTACATAGGTAACTCACTACGTTTAACGGGACTCTCCGGTGTTAAATGGTAACAAGATCTGGGGCTGCGTTTCCTCAAAAGTAGCTGCCGCTTTGTTCTGCAGGGCAGTCAGTGTGAACCGGCGAAATTAGAAAACGACTTTATAATTGCCCATTTTTCCTTTACACGGTTGTTTAACTCAAAAGTTTCAAGAGTACGAAAATACTCACCGGTTCACCGCTAAGGGCAGAGAGAAGAATCAGGTCATCGAGGTCACAGAGCGTGAGCTGCAAAAAGACAAAAGTGTCCACGGTGGGATGAAATCTGTCCGAGTAGTTTTTAAGAGTCGAAGCTATAGTGTTTTGACGTTCTTCTCTTTTCTGTTTTAGTTGAGTAAAAGAGCCAGAACGCCAGCACTTGGACAACAAACACAAGATCCGCCCCACAATGTGTAATAAAAGCCACACAGTGCGTTTTTCGCGCCAGTGAGATATCCTGTTATAGGCGATAAAAGTGTAGGGAGGAGCCTCGGAAAAAATCTGCAGCGTTTGATCCGGGTAAGCCCCTCGGTTGCATAAGGGGCGTGGTAATTGGTTCAGACCCGCCCCATTCGAGTCCCTGAATGAACACAACTGAAACTCTTCTTATCAATAACCGCTGCCACTGATAAAATATATCAGCAGGCTAACTGTCAGCAATGGAAAGAGAAACACAATCATTATGATAGTTGTGTAGAGAATATTAAACCAAAAGAAATCCCATCACAAGCCAACTGTTATGTTCGCTCTTCTTTCACAATATTAAGACAATTGAGCATTTTATAGACAATTCTGTGTTCATGTTTTTATCTATGGACAAATTAGAAGACACAAATTGAAGGGATTTTGTTTATTCACACTATTTGAAAGTTACTGGTATAAGTCTGAAGCAGACATTAAACAAATGTTGCAAGAGCATGTGCAGAGCAGTGCTACTGATGTTACAGTTGTTGATTTGTAGTAGGGAACATCCTGATTTGTATTACAAAGGAATGAAGCTAAAAGCAGACGATCCTAATTTCCATATTAAAATGGTTAAACAGTGCACTCTGCAACAAACATTTTCACAGCAATGGGTGGAGTGCGCAGATCGTCTTTGAATGACCTGTATGCAAACACAAAGAGCACAACGAGTACACAAACAGTAAAACAAGGTTGGGTTTCTGAAAAGTCTGCAGGTGGTGGAGAAGGGATTCAGGAGAGGATGCTTACAGAAGAAAAGAAGTGAGCTCCCACACAAACAAACATGTGTGTGTTAAACGTGTTTGATGTACAGAGTAGATTGGAGTCAGGATGATGGAAGACAACCCCAGATAAAGTGCAGTGTAGTTGTTGGGTTGTAACATCAAATCATTTGAACACTAACCAGACTGACTCAATGAGTGGACACTGGCTTTGTATGTCTGCTGAGAAGACATTTAAAAGCAACAGGTCAAAGATCACCAACGTCTCATGACCAGACAGGGCCAGGTCACAATCGTACTATGTCCCCCCAACCCTTCACATTCTTTGAATCAAACATATTGATCAGAGTGTGGTACTGCTGGGCTTTGTCTTTAATTAAGCATCTCACTTAAGGACACAAACCTCAAGCATCTTTGGCCATTTTTACGACCAATTATTTTTACGGATTGGTGAGTGACATCTGCTGCCAGCGACTGGCCTCAGGTCAGAAACATGTCCCGGCTGAGCCGTGCCTAAGTGTGTCAGAGTTGGTTTAAGGCACATTCAAAGTTATTTATAACGGTACTAGGCATGGGCTGAGTTTGTACTATTAGTCTAAACTTAAGCAGGTCAACTGATTATTGGTAATTAGTTTACTTTGCTTTTTCAACCAAGCAACGAACAGTAAAAACATCTGATATTGGGATATTGGTAAACCATAGGACATTTGTTTAGTGTTAATTTCATATCTCACCAAACCTCTCACAGCAGGATAACATTCATTCATTCATCCATTCATTCATTTATTTGGCCAGTTGGTCACAAAATTAAGAATAAATGTATGCACCTAAAACAACTATTTCAGAAAATTAATGTCAGGATGGATTTGAAAATCGAGAGCACCCACAGAGTTACCACCAGCTTGTCTCACTTTGTGTTTTTTTAGATTTATGGAAGTGCGGATTATTCAACTGAAAAGATGGTGGTTGGTTAATGTAGCGGCTATTTCTGAGAAGTTTTAATCAGCCATGAGGAGCTACAAGTATGCAGGTTTTCTGATGCTGAAAAATGAGGAGGAATCCAGACATTACAATCTGTGTGCCCCCATACCTGGCTTATCTTTACCCTTAATGCATGATGACATAAAACTTTATATAGGGAGCAGACTAGAGCCGATCAGTACATTTCAACAGTTTTTAGCTTAATTCAACTATTTATCATTTAACCATAGCTCTTAAATACAGATACCTTTGAGCTTTCAGCCAAAATCATGTTTACCATTTTTACTATGAACAGTTTTACACTTTACCCATATGACTCTCACAGTAAATTTCATTTTTGAATTATGTTTTTTTTTTGCCACAAACCACATATTACTGTATAATGATGCCCTGCCTTGTTACACAATACAAATCTGAAATGTCTGAAATCAAATATATCAAGCTTTAGTATATAAACTCTTCACTGAGCCATTTTTCTTTTCCTCTGAGACCTTTGCCTAGTCTAGTGCATTGTTAGCGTAACAATGCTTAACACTGACAATAGCCTGCACCCAAAGCTATCTTCCAGCTTAACCTCAAGTACCCACCATTGTCCCTTATTGTTATAGTAGCATATGTGAGAATAGTGAAATGAGGCGCATTGGGGGTCGGGACGCACCGTGGCCGAGTACTCATGTAGTCCACAACTCCCACTCAGTCGCTCCAGGAATATTAAGCACTGTGCAGTGGAGGAATCACTGTTATTTTTAGGGTTTTAGTCCATATAAACTCTAAATAAATGTTCCCCCTTTTCCCCACGACCCTCATGACACAAGACCCCTAACCTTTGACCTTCTCCTCCTATACCAAATAAAATGGGACCAGTCACTGCACTCAAAGAAAAGCAGTGCAACAAGGAGTAAAACATAAATAATTCAGGGTTATTGCTCCCTGAGGATGTAAAAACACCATATTTTGGCAAACCCTCTACCTGCCAATTCCCTTTATATACTTAAGATCCATATCTGCCCATCTAACCTTTTTTTCCCAGCTGATGATGTCTTTATATGTTCCTGATGATGAAGCTACACGCAAGGTTAATTAAGCAACATGAGTTAGTTTTTGATTAATTAAACATCAGAAACAGTTTTATAATGTTATGTTGTTCATGCCCTTAACAGCGCATCAAACGATTCTGGGCTCACTAGTGAGTTAAGAATTTAACTCGGGTTCAATAAAGTATCTACTTAATCTGTCTCAATTGCAGCAGTTTGAGGTTAGTTAGTTCAGACTGCCCTCTGGTGTTTGTTTTGTGCAAACGCATGATTGGTGTCAGCACTTCTGATCAGAGTTCAGAAGAGCAAAAGAGACTGCAAAAGTGAAATGTAAATACACATTCTAGTTAATCAATTGTATAAATATGAATAGAATTTGGAAAAGTGTATTTATTAATTGGACATTTCTGTTCTGTCCACTAGATGGCGCTACGATTACAGTTTCCAGTGGCTTTTATTTGCTCATCTGTTTTGATGTTTACCAGTTTCATTAAATGACTTAGTCAGTTCATAATCATAGAGCAATTACATACGTTGCCTTATTCAACCAGCAGCTGCAACTTCACATTCATGATTACAACAGAAAGGGACCTGTAGCTATTAGGGTTACTCCAAAGACGCATATAACACCATTCATTCAGAACTTTAACAGAAAACACCAGAGTAAACTGGGGTAATGGGAGGTGACTTGTTATTTACATAAAGTATTGTAATCCGCATTGTTAGACGCATATTATGGGGATTAAGCTCCAGGATTAAGATGTTTTAGCTCACTGTGGTATGTCATAAGACCAACAAAGTGATTCCAGCCAAAGTTGTGGTCTTTCTTTGACTCAAATTAGGTCTCAATAAAGAAAAGACCTTACATTAAGAAAATAAAAGTAGCTGGAAAGCAAGAATGTCTTGTAGTGTTATTGTCTATTTACAGGAGGAGAAATTAATCATTTAATATAATGATAACTTTATTGTTTAGTTACAGAACCTTTCCATACTTTCAAAAAGAACAACTATGACCTTTACAACTGTCAAGGCTACTTATTATGAAATACAATGTGAATATTTTAGTGCACCAGATGCGTCATTGCTTGGAGTAATGTTGTGCCACTTGTGTAGCCCTATAGTTAGTGCTGGCTATTAATAAAATACTGTTTTTGAGGATACTATCTGATAAAAATGTATATTCATTTAGAATTTTGCAACTAAAGTACATTTTTCTATGAGATGGTGGGCATAATTGTGGCGTAGGAATCCTGGGGAGTCCTCCAGAAGGATACACATTCACCCTCAGTAAAGACAAAATCCTGGAGTATCACCATAAAATTGTGTATCCTTTAGCCTAATATTTGGATGCCTAATACGCAATTTCTATCAGTATCTAAAATAAACGATTGTCAGGCTACTCGAGTGACGTAGTAGAGCGAACAGCCAATCAAATGAATGAGCTGAAAAAAGAGAGTACGAGCGCCTTCAGACCAGAAAGGAACGAGTAGGCTGCATCAGGGTGTAGGGAAGCTGACGTCTAACACGAGAACATAATAGTCTACAGCGCTTAGGCGATTGGAATATAATAACCTGCTTGAAACAAACTAGCCTACTGCAATGGCACGAGGAGAAGGCGCCGAGCAATACGCGGCAGGTTTACTGACAGTGAAACCTATTAATACTGAGATCAAGACACACAAGGTGAGCGAAGAATGTGATTTGTACCCTTTCATTTGTGTGTGTTAGTTACGCTCTGTTGGTGTTCGTTATTCTGTATACAACTCCACCAAAGCGCATCACACGTAGGCTACAGTCTACAACACGTGCGTCACCTAATGTTGAGCATTTATTAAATCTGACCCGGTTTCACTCAACAGTCCTTCTCTATTAGTAGGCTAGTGCATGTGTGAAAACATGGCTCTACCAGGACTGTGTATCGACTGACAGACCAGTTTTTAAAAGTGGCAGCGTCGCCAAATTCTGTTTTCGGACCTTTTCATAAACGTGACGTGGTGCTCCAGCTCCTCTGTTAAATGATTTAGCCGGTTAGGTATAAAAATAGAGCCTAGTACAGCGCACTGGTTTTTAACACCGAGGGTTAAACCCAAGATTTTAAAACTCCAGGCAGTCTAGGCTATATTTAGATAATGAAATGGAGTTTGAGAGGTCACCTTTCACTGTTTTACGCTGGCGACTGTACACTGTATAAGTAAGAATGTAGCCTCTTTGCATTTTTATTCATCAGAATAATGTAGGAATGCATAGCCTATACTCAATAATATTTTTGTTTGTTTTTTAATAGATGAGTAGCTAATGTAGTTTGTGTGGTTCTGTTTTTTAATCATACCCTGAGCTTTAATTTCAATGATCAGTTTTGGTTTGATTACAGTTTATGCCACAATAAAGCAGGTAATATCAGAAATCTTATTGGTTAAGTAATTAGGTCCATGAAAAGAAGCAAATGGCAGAATATTGTATGGCGTGACAAGTCAAAATAATGTTGAAATTATGCATACCATCACACGTTTTTCAACATCCTATTGCTTCAGCCAATAGCTGTGCCGCAAATGGATGAGGTGGCATGTGTGCGAACTACAGTAACCTCACTCTGTCTCATCACTAACTGCAGCGTGTAGACCCACAATGCATCATCACTCAGAATTTAATCTTACCCAGTGATGTGGGCAGTGGCGTGAGTGGTTAGTCATTCTGGGTGGTCCCTTGTAACAGGTGATTTAAATATCCACTTAAAGAGGACCCATGATATGCATAATTTCTCACTTCGCTTTGTGTTCCCCCCAGATTGTACATTTTGACATTTCTGTCATTTTTTTTCTTCCAGAAGGGCAGGCAGAGAAATGATCTGTCTCTATGCAGAAAACTGTGCTATGCCATTGGTGGTGCTCCCTACCAGATCACAGGCAGCGCTCTGGGCTTCTTCCTTCAGATCTACCTGCTGGACGTAGCACTGGTAAATTTCAAGAGTCAAAATTAGTGGACAATACCTTTTTTTTTAGTACCAAAAGCCACCTGATTCCAAAGATTGAATTTGTATATTAAGTGGCTTCTTTCAGTTTCTGTGACTACACTATGCTTATAATGAGGTTCACAGCCAGGCATCAACTGTTTTTGTCCTGCGCTGTCCAAGCATATTAACTTGGACCCCTACCACTTTGTAATGTAATTAACAAATTATTGACTTCCCAGTGATCCATTTAGGAACTTAACAAATCATGAGATGTCCCCAAGTGTTCCTTTTTAAAAGGTGCCTTGGTTCTTAAGAAATGACTGACTTTAATTTGCCATTGGCCAACTCCTTGTCACTTGACCGTAAATGTCTCCAAAGAAGCATCAGAGTGTTACAAGGCTAACTGTTCTATTTGCACATATCACTTCTTATTGTTCTCTGCAGCTGGACCCGTTTCATGCCTCTGTCATCCTGTTTGTGGGTCGGGCCTGGGATGCAGTCACTGATCCTACTGTGGGCTTCTTGGTTAGCCGGAGCAGATGGACGTGCATTGGCCGCATGATGCCTTGGTATGTGCCTGAACACACAAGGAAACAGTTTTAGTCTTATTTTTTTTAAACGAATAGAGTCATGTTGTGGGCGTTTGACAGTAACTATGGCAACAAGATGGTGGCTTTTGCAGAAGAGTAAGTAGTGAGAGAGTCTGGTCTCATTTGTATGAGACATCCAAGTGATAGCTCCCTTTTATTAATTGGAGTATTATCTGGTGATGAATAAAGTAATGTGTGTTGCAGTGTGATCATGAGTTAGCTGATTCTAAAATTAAAAGTTAAAATTGTGACGAGTGAGCTGATTCTAAAATTGGGACGAGTGTGACTAAGTCATTAAGCTCACTCGTCACACTCGTTCCAATTTTAAGGTAATACAGAAAGAAGTGTCTTTGAACAAATGCTTGACCTTGAAATTGTTTGCCGTGTGTAAAACAAGGTCCTCTCTCTAGACACATGCAATTGTAAAAGGACAAAGGAGTGCATGGGCGATATAATGTCTAGCACGGCCTAATATTTTACAAGTGATTTTTATTTCACATAACTTTCCAGTTCCCATATCTTTAAGCATTGTGTCAGCTATTGCAGCTGCTGAGCTGGAACTGCACATCGTGGTGGGGGGAGGGGGCTTCTTGTGCCGCGATTGGTCCAACCCACAACACACCATGAGATTCAAACCAATAGGGGTGTGTCAATGAGGGTGCTAGCGTGACTTCCTAAATGTGTAAGGAAGTTGGGCAAAACAGAAACATTTCCTATGTTGGAGGTCATTAATAAAACCTGCTAGATAACCTTTTTTAAGTGAAGAGAAACCGCCTCATATCAAAACAAGAGTGAATAAGTGACATGTAACAGGGCTGAACTAGACACAGTGTATGTCAAGGTCACTCTGATCACACCTGTCTCAGAAGTAGTAACAAATTGTGCAACCTTTCTCGTTTCTAAGCTAAGTTTATTATATCTGTGAAACTACAGTACTAAAAATATGGCTTCTGAATTCTTTCTCTTTTAATGTGTCAAACAAAAATGCTGCTTGCTTCTTTATGTTAGATAATTACTGTTGTGGAAAGAGTAGTAGAAATATGGCAGATAAGTGGTGTAATTATTATTATTATTATTATTAGTTTTCTTTTTTTTAATCCAGTTTTTATTGTGCATTCTGGCACAGAAGTCAGCTGAAAGACAAGTACAATGCTTCCCAACCACAGATCATGAGTGGCCTTGCCAACACTAGTCTGCTTTATGCTGCTCAGACTGAGCTCTTTCTACACACACAAGCTCTAACCAGACAGGATTAGAGATTTATCCACAAAGCAATGTGTGTGTGTGGACATTGCACATGATGAAATGACTAAATACTCAAAAAGTTCTGTATTTTTTTCTCTTAGGATCCTTTTATCTACACCGTTTGCTGTGCTGACTTACTTTCTCATTTGGTATGTGCCTCCATTTGAGCAAGGGAAAGTCATCTGGTACTTAGTGTTTTACTGTCTTTTCCAGTCAATGCAAACGGTTAGTATCTAAGGGTAACCACTTTTAAATTATTGGTTCTCAAATTCCTAGTACCTGCACTAACTCTAATTCTGCCTGTCTCTAGTGTTTTCATGTGCCTTACTCGGCCCTGACCATGTTTATCACCACCGAACAGAAAGAGAGGGACTCAGCTACTGCTTATCGTATGCACAACTTCTGTTATTTTATCATGTGTATTATTTCCCGTGTGTGTTAGTAATAATGTCCAAACAACTGATTTTTAATGTTTAGGCATGATGGTGGAAGTGTTGGGAAATGTTCTGGGCACTGCCATCCAAGGACAGATAGTGGGCGGTGCCACCACAGAGTGTCCTACTGATTCTGATCTTTCCTTTACCACAAACTCCTCCCAAGTAAACACATCCAGAAGCTCAGTAGAGAATACAGTGAGAACCTTTTTTTTTTTTTTTTAATGCTTTACATATGCCATACATTGTGCATTGTAGCCAGGCTGAATAATAATTCTTGGTTCTCTCCACAGAAAGAAGCATACATGTTTGCATCTGGGGTCATCTGTGTGATTTACGTCCTGTGTGCAACAGTGTTGTTCTTGGGTGTAAAGGAGAAAAAAGGTATCAATCCACTACAGATTATGCTGTAATGTGTCAGTGATCAACCAAATAGAAAAACATTTGATTTGATTTGACATAAACCTTATGTCATTATCTATGTAACTCTCAAAACATTTATTTTTTATTTTTGTGTGGCTGTTTTCTAGACTGTGGGCAAAAAAAATCTCAGCCTCTCACTTTCCACCAGGGGCTGTGGCTAGTGATGAGCCATGGCCCAAACATAAAACTGGTCATCAGCTTCCTCTTCACTTCTTTGGCCTTTATGGTAATGTTGTTCATAATTTTTCATCAATTCAGATTTATTAGTTTATGTATTTTTTTAAAGGTATTTGTATTTTGGTTCTAGCTCATAGAAGGAAACTTTGCCCTTTTCATCACTTATGCCCTTGGTCACAGGAATGACTTCCAGAATATTCTCCTTGTAATCATGGTGAGTGATTTTTAATAGTTATTGTGCAGTGTTTGGAGGGCACCACTATATTTTTGTAACGTCTAATTCCTACTTGGTGCTTGCTGTGTATAATACAGTACCTTTCATTTTATCTAAGGACTAACTCTTTTAATTCTCACTTTTTCCAGTTATCTGGGTCTTTGACCATCCCATTCTGGCAGTGGTTCCTTACTCGCTTTGGCAAGAAGACAGCTGTTTATGTTGGCAACTCTGTAAGTACAAAGAATTATCTTTGTTTTTATTTATTTTCCTTTTTTTTAAAAATGCAGAAATACAAATGAAGAATGAAATTGATGAGATCCTTCTTTACTTTCTAGTGGGCATTGCCCTTTATGATCCTCATTGTCTCCATCAAGAGCAATTTGATCATTTCCTACCTCGTCTCTGTAGCGGCTGGAGTGAGTGTGGCAGCATCGTTCCTCTTGCCTTGGTGAGCTACCATTGTGTTTTGAATATACGGTGCAAAGATTAATTAAACCTATGTTAATTTCTGTTTTGACCACTTAAGTAAGTTTATGTACTTGCTTTCAGGTCTATGCTTCCAGATGTTGTGGATGACTTTAAGGTTAAAAATCCAGATGTACATGGACACGAAGCCCTCTTCTATTCTTTCTATGTCTTCTTCCTCAAGTTTGCTTCTGGTGTCTCTTTGGGTATCTCTACTCTCAGTTTAAAGTAAGCGCAGAAGTCAATTTCTTTCTTCTTTCAGATAGTCTCCTCTACAGTATACATTGTATAAATTATACATTTTATATCAAAGAACATCAGTCTATTGGTCAACAGTAAAGTTATTCTTCAACCCAGCCAACCCACTTATATCTGCATTTTCTTGAAGATTTGCAGGTTATGTGACTGGAGGTTGCTCTCAGCCTGAGTCGGTCAGTTTAACCCTGAAGATGCTGGTTTGTCCTGTGCCACTGGTACTCATCATTTTGGGGCTACTAATATTCAGAACATATCCTATAGATGAGGAAACACGAAAATGCAATCAAAAACTCCTGCAGGAAATTCTGTGAGTTAAAGATTTTATGTCACGTCACGCATTATGATTTGACTCAACTGAAATAACCTTCCCCTTGGTAGAAATGTATTGTGTCAATTAATTAGACATGATCTTTCTGTTGACTTTAGGGACTCTGAAACAGACTCAAACTCTGAATCTTCAGCCCTTGGGAGCAGTGTTTAGCTGCAAGCAAAGAGCTTGGATTATATCCCTCTGGACTGGACTAACCCAGCTGCCACTTTGGACGCTCCCGTGGAGCCCCCTGGTGGCAAGACACTGAAAGCTGAACTCGAAGATATTTTATCCCTTTCCAACGGTATCTGGTAACTTTAAAGATTGTGTCAAGGTGTTTACAGCTGCATTTCTCAATCTGAGTGTTACATTATGAAATTACGTACTGATACATTATAAAATTACACAAAATTACTGCTACATAAAACTAAAAAACTGGTAACTTTCTTGGTTAAGGGAGGGGCCCCCTCTCGTGTGTTGGACTGCAGCGTGACTTACCTGTGTACTGATTCAGATGATGGTCTGAATTAAACTTTCAGTATGAGCCCTTATTTTAAAGGGTCCACCAGCACTATTTCTCTGATTGAACCTGGAGCTGTGCTGCAGTTCCTTTTTCTACTCTTTCTTGTAGATAATAGGCCTACATCTAAAATGTACTTGAATTTTATGATGGGGTGGACAAGGCACTTCATAAGATGAAGATAAAATTATTGTATTATAAACATGTCTATTTGCTATGAGATTTTTGTATTTTCTGTTAGCTACAGATACTGAGAAGCTGGCAAAAAGAAAATATTTTGAATGGTGCTTTAATGTGTTTGTTACAATGACTGTACAGAACTGCCTCAATTATGAAGTAACACCCCTAAGAGATTAATTTAAGTATTTATTTTATGCAATCGAAGGGATTGTAGGCGATTTATCCTGTTGTAATGTTATTTATTAGCAATTGGCAGCATTTAATTTGTCAGTGAAAAAACATTCAAAATGTCAAGACATCTTAATGTGAATTAATATATTCCAAATGAGATTTGCACTGCGCACATTGCATCTGTGTTGCAAGTTTAGATGCTGCTTTATTTAAATATTGGTTCGATGTGTGTGTGTGTTCATAATGACCAAATATAAAGGATAAGATGAAAAATGTTCTGTGAATAAAGTTTGCTGTGTTGATCCTTTTGTAAAAGACGTGACTCGTATTAAATCTAAGCCTTTGGGAAACGTATTACCTGTAGTAAACTGTTTAAAAAGAAAAGTTTGTTTGACAAATTACTAGGCTACTAATCACGCGCCACTTAATTACTTCCAGGTGTTGCCGCCTTTTGATGCGCGGAATTATGGGAAATCAAAGGGGAATTCAGTTCAGTGCCAAAAGACCAGAACAAAATTGGAGTTTATATATTCTGTTGAGTGTTACATTACTTAGCTTTACTGTCTCTGCCGCAAACATTTACAAAACCTCACCAGCTAATAAAAGGAAAGCGCCTTTAAAATTGGGAAAATTCAGAGCTGATGCTGTGAGATTATCATCAACAGAAGACGTCTATCTGTCTCAGCCTGGAGCTCAGCTTTACCCCCGTCAGCCTTTGGTTTTATCCCGGTCTGTGTCTCCACCGGACTCTAAAGAACCAAACTTACAGTCGGACTCCGCTCCCCTTCCAGACGTGTCCGTGACCTGCGCTAGGTCTGACTTGGTGGTGCGGGTCAAAGCAGCTTTTTACGGCCTGGGCGCTGATGCCAGTGAGCTGATGTTGGGCCATACCTGCAAAAGCAACGGAGTTCTACGGCCTCACGGTGACCTGCTTTTCACATATCCTCTCACAGACTGTGACGTTCAGCGTGAGGTAAATGGTGGCTGCCTGGTAAGTCTATTGTCCCGTTCCTTTTGACCTATTAAAGTGTTCACTCTTGTGCTGACAGTTGTTGCCGGGTTATCTTGTCTACAAGTTTGTTCTCCATTATGACCCCTCTCCTGTACGGTTTCCAAGTAAAGCCCATCCGATTAGAGTCAACATTGAATGTCGTTATCGAAGGTATGCATTAGTGTGTTTGGTCTTTTTATATATGTTGTAGTAGATTTGACATTGTAGGTCTATATTTGGCCAGGAACCACTACATGCACCATCTCGCCATACAACCCACATGGGAAACTGCTATTGCACATAAAAGGCTAAAAGCTAGTCAAACCAACTTTCAAATACAGCTGATGGATGGTAGGCTATATCTACATTTAAATATGCATATGGAGCATAGTTGTGTTTGCCTGTTTTTAAAGATTTAATGTGGGATGTTTTTTACATCTTAAATACAGATGCATGGAACAATCCTGTCAAGTCCCGAGTTTTCCAGCTTGGACAAACTTTGAATTTCCAGATTTCTGCTCCTCACTTGCCTCCTGGAAGGAAATTGTACATCAACAGCTGCTATGCTACTCCATTTAGTCTCTCCAAGTCACACATAAAATTTGCCATTATTGATAATTATGGGTGATTATTATGGACAGAATAAAATGTACATCTCTATCATATCCCCCATTATAAACATTAAAATGCACTATTTTGTCATTCAAAGCTGTTTACTGGACAGCAAGACAGACCCAGGGGCATCGAAGTTCATCTCTCGGACAGACAAGAGCTTGAGATTTTTCATAAAGGCTTTTCAATTCATCACCGACCCTGATGCTGAGGCGAGTGTAAAATATAAATATTTGTAGGGTATTATATGACATGAATTGAACTTATCTCTTCATTTTCAGATTAACATGCACTGCCAGTTGTATGCCACATCAGCTGATCCAAGCCCTGCACACAAATCTTGCACGTACAGACAAAACAGGTGATCCTTTCAGCTACACAGGAAACGCAGTCTTTGTTGGTATTTATTTCATATTGTGTCTTCTGTAGATGGGAGGCCCTGTCCGGTGACCATGCCATATGTGAATGCTGTGATTCACAATGTGTGACCTCTAAACCACGAAGAGCTATGATGGACGGTCAGTGAAATTGTTGCGGTCAAAGTCTTTAGAAGCGTATAGACGAGTGTGAACAGTTTTATGAAGGTTTATATACTCAACTCTGTCCAAACTGTTTAGCTGGTGTAACCCCTTTTTTTTATTTTTAAGGCTTTACCAGCAGCAGGTCCTTGTTGTTGTCCACTACCAACTCTTTGGTTAATATGAGCACCATGGATGAGTGGCTTAACGAAACAGAAAAGCAATCGATGGAACACCTTGAAGAAAGTGTGTTTACTGGGATCATCAGGCAGAAACTAGGGAGGTCTGAAGTGAAGGTTTCAAATACCTCTGAGGAGGCACTCAAGCGGCATGGATATTATCAGGATAAAAAGACAGTAAGACTTGGTGGAAGGGAAGATGACCTCTTGGATTTGAAGCGGGGAAATTATACTGAAGGGAGGCTGGCATATCAAGGGATGAAGCTAAAACCTGCATTAAAGGAAAAAGGGACAGCGTTATTAGATTGTAAAGGAGAAAAGGAAAAACAAAAATGTGCAGATGGGAGTGTAAAGGATGAGAGCAGGGAAGTCTTGAAGCAAAACAGTGATGAGATTAGGGACATATTGGATGAAAAGGAAACATGGTATTTCACATGGAGATAGTGTAATTCCAAATCAAAAATCATGTTTGAAATGCTCATAAGGACTACATTTTGATTCAAGTTAAATAAAGTGAAAATGCAGCAAATGTGCTTCTTTTAATTTGACTTTTTTAGTGACTTAAATCAAAATCTACACAATTATTAAATCTGACATGTTTTGACTTATGAATGTAATGTAACAAAAGCAATGACACATCAATTTAACTTTGAACATAAACTTTTATTCTGATATAAATGATCACATTAGTCTTTACAACCAGTTTCAAATATAACAGAAATATCACACAGTCTACGCCAAGTGGAGATGAGCAGCACGACGTGCAACCAAACAAAATATAAGACTGCAAGTCAAGGAATGAAACCAGAAAGTTAAAAATTATAGAAAATTATGTGATTTGAAAAAGATATGATTAACAGCTATACAAGACAGTTTCTGTTTTTAGTGGGTAAATGAAGTGAAGCGCCAAATAAACTTTGGTAGAAATAACTTAATATTTTTAAAACAAATATACTATTTTGAAGACATCTCATTATATAAGGATATGGTTAATGTACATTTTTTTGAATTATTTACAAATGAGCACCCAAAAGTCCCATTTTTTTTTTTTTTTTTTTTTTTTGAGCAGAATTGACTATGAAGTAATATCAGCAGGACATCAGTTGTACAATCATCTGACACTAGATGGCGGTACATACCCATCTCTTACATTGGTAATGTTCAAAATCCTCCCTTAACAAAGATTTCAGTTAAGGCTCTGTGAGTACATGCAAAATGGGAAATATTAGACCTTCACCATTAACAGTATGGATGGATTTTAAAAAGCTGACATATTCAACATAGCCCCTTACATGCACATACCCACACAACTCATTATAGCTGCAAGTCCTCCTCAGTCTCTTTCAGCCCGTGAGAATAATGACATCTGTTTAACAGTTCATTGTTGTCCCATTTGGTTTCTTTGTGGTATCTGGAGTTTGGATATATACACCATTAGTTTTATTTTTCTATACAAGACGGAAAAAAAATACATGGTTGACTTTTCAATAATTATGAATATCAATGAAATTAATCAGACTCTCTTACCCTTGATGCTTTCAGATTGTGCATCCTGTCCAGCAGTTTGCTCAGTTTCACCAGTGTCTGTTTCTTTGGCCTTTGTTTTGTTTTTTTTTGCTACAGGTGGAGGTACTTTGAATTCCTTCTTCCCTATTTGTTTTTCACTTGCCTTTGATACAGACCCATCAGTTTTCACTTCTGCTCTAGCCTCTGACCTTGTCTCAATCACCACCTTCTTGTTGCTTTTGGCAAAGATAAAGCTGGCTGTGCTGGTGGGAGACTTGTTGATATCAAAACCTGGGGGCGATTGTAAACTAAGGCGTGATGATGGACCGTTTTGTGATCGTGCTGCTGTCCTCAGCCGTACGGCCTCTTGAAGGTTCATGGAAGGAGAGATGGCAGACGGAGACTTTGGGGTGGTTGTATTTAGAGACGGGGCCTTCAGGACAGATGGTTGTGAAGGGACTGTCACAGGTGGTGTGGATGAGCTCATAATGAGAGATCTTCTCATAGGCTTCTGTGGAGCCTCACTTGTGGCAGATGGGATTGGTACCTCATTGGTTGCTTCCGGGGTCTCCATTACAACCTCCGGCTCTGGTTGGGCCTCAGTTTTGGGAGGTTCCTGACTACCATTGACCGTTTGACCATTTAAAGTTGATGGGTTAACAGTTTGAGAGAGTTCCTCTTGTTTGTGAACTTGTTCATTTAGGAGATTAGGTACAAATGTGGGTTCTGTTTTTTGAGTAGTGGATTCAATAGATGGCGAGTCTTCAGATGGAGATGGGACCTGCTGGGGTTTACTTGAAGGTAAAACCTCAGGTGTAGGACACTCAATGGGAGGCGGAGGTGGAATACTCTGTGGAGGAGTGAGAATACTCTTCCATGAAGGGAGACTGGAATCTGTTTCATTAAGAATATTTTCCTGTGCAAGTCCAGTCTGCTGTTGTGAAGCAGGATCTTGCGAAAGTGGTAGTGTACTAGAATCATTGGGGGGAGTGGGAATACTTGATGTGAAGTCAAGTGGAGACAGTGTCTTTTCCTCAGAAGATTGACATGCATCTACAGATTCAGGTATAGATTCTTCAACAGGCAAAACACACATTGTCTTAACAGCAGCTAGAGAGGATTCTTCAGGAAATAATGGAGGGGACACTTCCACAACGACCCGCGGAGGAGTCCCCTCTATGACGGGTGGAGGGGAGACTTCCACAACTATTGGAGGAGAAGCCTCAATTTTCTCTGGTGAAGAGATCTCTTTGGGTGGTGAAGAGATCTCTTTGGGTGGTGAAGAGATCTCTTTGGGTGGTGAAGCAACTTCATTAGGTTGTGGAGGAGACAAGTCTTCGAGTGGTCTGGTGAAGACTTCAGAAGTTGATGGAGAGACCTCTTTAGATATCAGTGGAATAGATTCTTTTATTTCTTCAGATGCTGGAGGGGAAATCAAATTTGGTGGTAAATCAAGGACTTCTACTGATTGTGATGGTGAGACTTCTTTTGGTGCTGTTGGTGGGGAGAAGACTTCAGGAGTTGGTGGAGTGGGGAGATTAACCTCAGTTGTTGCAGATGGTGGGGAAGGCATCTTAGCTGGTGGTGTGGAGATCTTAGGTGGTGCAGGTACCTCTTTTGGTGGTGACAAAAATACTTTAGGTGGTGTAGGAGACACTTCTTTAGGACTAAGTTCAGAAGATGCAAGTGCTTTTGCTGGTGGTGGGGGAGCTGTGTAAGGTGGTGGAGGAGGGATATTTAGGGGTGGAGGTTTGATCCCCTGTAATGAACTGAACTTAGGTTGTTGATTACTTGTCGCCTCTGGTGTGGCTAGTGATATAGAAGATTGTTGGATAGTTGATGCATCAGGAATGGACTTTTCTGAAGGCACCTGAACTGGGAGGACTAATCCTTCCTCACTCAATAAAGGAGGGGGTGGAAGGGGAACGTCAATTTCATCAAGACCTGCTTGAGGCACTGGTGGGGGTGGGGGGGGCCAAGACGATTCTGGGGATGTGACAAGTTGTACTGATATGATAGGCGTGATCTCTGCAGTCTGTTTGGTGGGGGGCCTTGGGGCACCTTGTATAAATGGAGAAATGTGTGCTAATGAAATGGAAGGGTTAACACTGGTAGTTTGTGTACTTGTTTTGGCTTCCTCTTTAATAGCTGGGAGCCTTTGTCTGTCTTTTTCTATAGCTTTCACTAATATTCCATTCAATTTCTCACTTACTTGTACTTTTCCTTCTACATTCTTCTCTATCAGTCTTCCATAGTTTATTGTTCTATTCTCTACATTCAATAATCCTTCTTGACTTTCTTGTCCTTTGTTTATCTCCAGCAACAACGAGGCACCATTAATAGACTCTACATTCAGGTTCCTTGTTTTTTTCTCTTCAAATGAACTATTCACAGAGGCCTCTGTAGATGTAGAGGGAGACTGCCTATGCTGTCTTCTGTCTTTTGGATTCTTCTTCACAACAGCATAAGTATTCTTAGGGGCAGGCGGTCCCAGGAGCAACTCAATGCTCCGTTTGCTGTGGGACCATACCTCTGGGGGAGGTGGCGGTGGGGCATGTACTTTGGGTGGTGGAGGGATATTGAAGAGTTCTCTTAAAGCCTTTACTGAGGGTTTGTCGCTGACAGAAGCACTGCTGTCTTTACAGTCCTCAGATGTGGATGGACCTGCATTTGTAGAAAATATCTTGAGTTTGGCTAGGATGCCACTTTTGTGTCTTGGAGATGAACTGTTAGGCGACATGGTATCTTGACTGGAATAGCCACTGGAAGGAGACATTATTTTGCTATTAGTGTTAGCTTGAAGTGGTTCTTTCTTTTCATTTGGAGCATCTTTGGAGACCTGAACATTATTCTTGGCTAAATCCACATTCTGTCGGTATTTTAAGGTAATCAATGACACACAGCCAGCAGAATCTTCCAGAGAACTGGTGTCAGCGGTGTATCCAGGGCTGTCTATGATTTTACTGTCAGTCTTGTCACAAGTTTGCTCTGAAATTATCTTAATCTCTGCCAAATCACGTGAACGTCTCTTCATTTTACTGTGGAGAGAGTAAGAGCGGTTTGGGGGAGGGGGGGCCCTTTTAGACTTTATAACTGAAAGACTACGCACAAAGGGTCCATCTTTCTTTGCCTCATCTTCCTTACCAATGAAGTTGCCATTGGATGTACATTTTGAAGCATGGCTGGCCGGGTTAACATTAACTTTATCCTGTGCCTCTTTCTGTTTGGGTGTGCTATTGCTGGAAATAGTGGAGGAATCGGACACTAAAGTCTCAGAGGAGTCTGAGTTACTCCAACATGAGCTGTCTGACAGAGTGAAGTGGTTCTGGCGGGAGGCTGAGGTGATAGTGGAAGATCTGGAGGAGGTGGTCCTGGAGGACGATGCTCTAGATGAAGGGCGGGATGATCCTGGGCTGGACAGCAGCAAACTGCTCTTGCTGACTGTCCGCAGGCTGTTGCGGCTGCGTCCACGGCTTATTTCTACTACCTCAATAGAGGGTGGAAGCACTGCATTAGGAATAATTTTGGACATATATGCAGCCTGAGGTGACATGGACATAACAGGACTGGGAGGCCCAGTTTGACGGCTGCCAGCAGTGGTCATCCCTGGGACAGCCAGAGACCAAGGCCTATCACCTCCTGACACAGCAGGGCCCAGGCGATGCAGCAGCGCCATGTCATCTATATGGCTTTCTTGGCCACTGCTATGTGGCTGGTGTACATCTTGAGTTGGGTGTACAGCTAGCCGTGGTACATTAGTTGAGGGACTTTCATCACCATTTAAGAATTCCTCTTCTAAGTGTGGACTTACTTTCCAGTTTACTCTGTCCAGTCCTGATTAAAACAGAGAAACATTTTCATTAATAAAACTTTTTTTAATTCAAAATACAAAATGCAAATGAGATGCATACCAAGTTCATGATGAATATGTTGAGGGATGACCCCAACTGTCTTTCTGTGTCGTCTCCTTGTCTTTCCTTTCTCTGACTTTTTCCCAGAGTTCAGTGGTCTAAATGTTGATCCTGGTAAAACAGAAACAGACAAGAAATTACAGTCATTCTGCACAGAACAACAAAGAGCAGGGCTTAATACAATATATATATATATATATATATATATATATATATATATGGTAAAATGCACTGTCATTATTGGATACATACAAACAAAAATTATCAAATTTCTAATAATCGAAGTAATAGTAGAAGCACATAGACTGTATCTGGATGTAACTCAATTACAAATTGTCACCAAGTCTGTGTGACGTTCCTGCCGTACCTCCTGTGGCCACCAGAGGCTCACTAGAACAATTTTTCCTGCTAAGTTGCTGGATTACCTTGCCGGGTGAGTCCAGAGCGGGATGACATAGAGGACACAGAAGACTGTACAGAGGTCATGGAGGTTGTGTCACCAATGGTGCTGTCTGTTGTGAACCCTCCGTCCACTTCTGCTTTGGCTGACACTGTGGACTACCACAAAAAACACTGTTAAATTGAATAAGGAGATTTTAAAATTAAAACAATAAGTCTGAGAATGTCATGTCACTTACAATTATGCTTTCATTGTCTGGGTACTCAGATCCATAATTTCTTTCTAGATGGAAAAATCAAAAAATGTTTTAGATTTACAACAAGAATTACATAGTGCTAACTATCATCTTAAACACCGCTTCTTGAAAAATATAAGGGCAGTTATTGACATGCTGGCATTGGAAACATTTAATTATGAGTGTTTAGTACCTTCCTGCTGCATCATCTTGAGCCCTTCCAGCGCCTCAGTATGGAGGTCCTCCAGGTACTTGGGCCTGCTGACCTCAATGAACACGTTTTCATGAAGCTTTGGGGGGGCTGGGGGCATGTCATCATTGTCATCTCGCTTTGGAACAGCTTGAATGAGAGAAGGGAGAGAGGGGGATCAGCCTGGATCAAGTCACATCTTTGTTACTGTAACACTAGGTGAAGTGACCATATGGGCACAAGAGCAAGAAGGAGTCTGTCACACACATTTAAGAACAGCAACAGTAATGCTGATTAGTTAGCACATATGGAGCAAGGAAATTAGACTTTGTAAAAAAAAAAAAATGAAAGAATAATGCTACAATTTTTTTTATTTGATTACTTTTAAAATATCAAACAATTCAACAAAATTAAAAATTAAAATGTCAAGTAAAAACCCGAATAACTGCTTTCACACAGCTAAGTTGCATTGTGGGTTTATTTTGTGTATTTATATATATATATACACACACACACTCAACGGCCACTTTATTAGGTACACCTTGCTAGTACTGGGTTGGACCCCCTTTTGCTTTCAGAAGTGTGTAAAACATACCTCAGAGACTTCGGTTCAAATTGACCCGATATCATCAAGCAGTTGCTGCAGATTCTTTCATGATACAACTCTCCAGTTCCAAAACATCCCAAAAGTGCTCTATTGGATTAAGATTTGGTGACTGGAGGCCATTTGAGTAAAATGTCATGTTTAAGAAATCAGTCTGAGATGATTTGAGCTTTGTGACATGGTGCATTGTCCTGCTGGAAGTAGCCATCAGAAGATGGGTACACAGTAATCCATAAAGGGATGGACATGGTCAGCAACAATACTCAAGTAGGTCGTGGTGTTTAAACAAGGCTCAATTGGTACTGAGGGGTCCAAAATTGAGAAACCGTTGAGAAAAGGCATGATGGATCCTTGCTTTCATGTTCTTTACGCTAAATTCTGACCCTACCATCTGAATGTCGCAGCAGAAATTGAGACTCATCAGACCAGCTAACGTCTTTTCAAATGTTTATTGCCCAATTTTGGTAAGCCTGGGCTAAATGTAGCCTCCGTTTTCTGTTCTTAGCTGACAGGAGCAGCACCCAGTGTGGTCTTCTGCTGCTGTAGCCCATCTGCTTCAGGGTTCCACGTGTTGTGTGTTCAGAGATGGGACTCTGATGCTCAATTTGAACTTTACCAAATCTAGGAGTCTAAATGCCATGTGATTGGCTTATTGAACTTTTTTGTTACCAAGCAATTGAACTGGTGCAACTAATAAAGTGGCTGGTGAGTGCACGCACACACACACACGCAAACACACATTTTGTATACAGTATGTGACTTTTGTATACACATATGTTAAGAAATGTCCCAGTTACTCAGCAGTTCATGGATTATCAGAGGTGATACAACCTCACACCTCCAGGACTCAGTGTGGGATCACTGTGCTAACAATCTACTTAGACAGTTTATGTAATGCTGACAGATGCTAGAGTTAGCAACCTAGTGTCTACTTCTGTCACTCTATAAGACTATGCTGAAATTAGCCTTGACCTCCCGATGCTCCGCAGCATTTACCCCTACAAACATAAATCACAAATGACAATGTCAAAGCAGCAGACATTACCAACTGAAAGAAAGGATTTTATAGTCTGCAAAACAACACAAAATGCATTCTAATTACGTTATTGCCCGGAGAGCAGTCTGCCCTAACCTGTTCTTGTAATACTCAAACTCAGAAAAATCTCAACAACAATGAAGCAGTTAGTTTGAGTCATAAACCAATTAAGCTGTGTTGTCTGATAACGGCAACAATTGTAAAGTGCTGCTTTCACTTACCTCTCTTCTTGAAAACTGTTGGAAAGCAGTGAAAGTAAGTACTGTGGTCACATTGATTATTAGTCACAAGCAGAACCATGATTAGGTCAGGTCAGGTTGAGATGTCCAAAAGCAAACTTCTTCCGCATTAAAAAAAATATGTGAGGAAAGTAACTAACTTTCGGAAAAGCACCTGGCAAAGTCAAAACACCCTAGGAAGATGAAGACAGACTGATCAAGCTTGTTTTTAATGAAGCTGTTTTCAATGCAGCAGGTTTCATGAGCCAATAGACAATCAGAGCTCAGACTGTAATCCCCAGCCTCAGCCTAATTCCTGCCCTCCTCCCCTTTGCCAAGCTTGGCCTGTCAGCGCTGACTGGGATGCTAAACATCTCCCTGTTGCTCCCCATCTGCAGAGCACACTCGCCTTTGATTGGTCGACGAGGTCACAGATCAAACTGAGATGATAAATGTAAACACGGGAAAGGGGGAGAAAGCTGTTTTGAGAGATTTGAGGGGTGAGCACGTCATGGGTGGATTGCACTTATGCTGCAGATTAAGATACTGCTATACATAACAACTGCATCAGTACATACAACTAGAAACACAATAGTTGTGTTTTTACCTAGTTATTGATCTCGCCACAAGGGGGAGTAGGTGAATTGAGGTAAGGACTACTAAAACAAGATTAAAAACATGTTTAGAATGAGGCCTCCATCTCCTTAGCACATGGGCATACATGTAAAAATGTTCTCTATTGTTTCCAAAAGTAAGCTGTTACTATGTACCAAGAATACAGAGTCTGCTTTAAACCCTACTGTTTATTACGGGCTGCCAATAAGTGATGCACTTTCTGATCTGGAGGAGGATCAACAACTTTTGAAAGGCAGTACTTAAGCCAAATTTGTTGCAAAATCAAAGGGGCTTTCTGTAGCCTTAAATAGGTGTTAGTTCACTTCCTGGTGTACTGAGAAGACATGGCATGGTATGTATGACATCTGAGCACATGGAAAACATTCCCATGCTTGTGTTATCTAACTGAATGACTGAGACAACACAAGAAATAGTAAAAAAAATAATAACGTGTTGTCTGTATTGGGTAGACACTTCAAAGAGTACATTGATAATATACAGGTTTCATCATAGATACATTCAGAAATGTGATATGCATAGTCTGGGTCAAGTTAGTTTGGGAAAACACTTATCCTGTTACCAGGATGACTTGACTGGAGCTCCCTGCAATAATGGTGGGGTGTGTTGCTTAATAATATTATTACTGCTTCTGACATAATAACTGTGTTTTAATCAGGCACATTATAAATACACCATCTGCCCCTGTTGGATTACAGAACTGACTGAGTGTGAACAGTTTCTCTTTAGGATTTGAATAAACAAATACAAATGATTGTAATACATCATTAACAGTTTGTTAAGGTTGATGAAATAATTACATTTTTGAACAGTAAAATCAAAAAAGTCTACCATAAGAAAATACATGTGTTTGTTTGCAGGAGCATATGAATATACAATACAGAGGGACATATGTAGATATCATTTACCATATTTTCAACTGATCTTAAATCTTAAAAGTAGAAGAATTTGTTTTACATTTGACTACTGATCTAATAAGTTGTCTGAGTCTGAGTCTAGGTCTGAGTAAAACTATTCCTTTAAGCAATGACCAAACAATGATTCACTATCATGCGTCTGCCACCTAACTGAATATTCCAAAACCGTAAAAGTCAACTGACCTGCAGCATGGACAGTGTGAGGAAAAGCAGACATCATTTTCTTTAGCTGGACACTAATGTCGTGGCTTCCTATTTCACATGTAAGGAATTCTGTGTGGCTTTAACACTAACTTTTCCCTCTCGGTTGGTTTATGGGAATCAAAGACTCTCACACACCTTGAGTCCTTGCCCTGACTTGCCTCTTGTCTCTTGTTTTGCAGTGCTAGGCAGACAGCCATGCATAGACATTTAGCTCTGAAGGTAATGTCTGCCAGGTGCTTAAGCCTCTTTAATCAGCACCAACCCAACTAGAAGTGTGATGACAATAGGAAAAATGGAGTTTGGAAAGTGTTCTTGCATTCTGGTCAAGCTTGTGTGGGCCCTAATGCACTTGGATTTTAAATGAATTAAATATAAACATCATCGGAGAAGTATGGTGTGACAAACCAGGTAACTGATACACCTGCATCATGTGACTCACATGGCCACCCTCTAATTCAGTGTCAAATAACATTACCTGTATGTATCATATTACTCCAATCAAATTAATGTGAACGCTGTTACTTCAAAGCTTTAAGGGTCCTGACTTTTAGCATCACAGCCCAGAGACTTGGCCATAAGCAACAAATGAAATCCCATTAAAATGCCAAAGACTCAGACCTGCTAGTGCCTGTTTAATGTAAGCAAAACTTTGCTACAAGATCTTCACTATGTATTGTTACAGTAAATAAAACAGTGTTATATGCAACAAAGCGAAATAGCTTCCAGTTTAGCTTTTTGATTGTTCAATTGGGTTTAATCAGGTTTATCACTGCTGTTCGTGGATTCATACAAAAGGGTCAAAAAGGAAAACTTCACAACACAAATCTTTTTACCATATAATTATGAAATGACAATTTAAGTAAACACAAAAACAGTGACGTGTGACTTTCTTACAGTGCCTTGCAAAAAAAATCCTCTTTGTGACAACTGCACAAACCATTGGTGCAAACTTGCTGAAAGGTATCTACATTACTTAACAAAGAAACAATGTTTGACTGTGTGAACTTTAGCTTTTGGCTGTCCCTCATTTGGTAACTCTAACACCAAACACTAGAAGATTGCAAAAAAGAAAGGTAATTCAACGAACCACGAGTGCATGAATCAGATGGGACTAGAGGGCAAACTGGCACATATAGGAAACCTCTATTACCATTCAGTGTGACCTAAATATATCTGTGCTTACACTTGGGTGTGGTGACGCCTCGACTATTAAATGAAAATCCTTATAAATGCACTGTGATTATTAACAAGCATTTGTGGGATTGTTTACTAAACAGATAGTGAAGGCCTTTGCTGCAAAGTTCCCACAACGTCAGCACTCATTCTTACCCACTAACATGTTTGTCTTTACTTGATGTTTTCAGGCTGACTTGAACTTTTAAGTCAGATATTGCGCAAACTGATAAAGCAATGGCCTTTGCCATAAAGGAAAACATCCATCCTACACAAAGAGATTACTCTAAAAAAAACATCATAACAAAATAGACATCAGTAAAACAAAATCTAGAAGCTTGATTATTACCTTATATTTCAATATGAAGAATGAAAATGAAAATGTAAATGAAACTTTATCAGGCACTCTCAAAACCTGTTTGCCTACCCTCAGACAAGCACAAAAAATATATAAAATTATTTAAATTAAAGATGAGTTACAGTCATACTTTATTTCCTAAATCTTGCTGGGCACACTGTACAGTCTTACAGAGTTATAAAGGCATTTAAACTGAGTGTTTTTTTTTTTTTTTTAATCATTGCAGGGCTCAGATGCCAAATACACACACAAAACTCCTTATTTCTAGTTCTCCAACAAACCAAGTTTATAAAAGAGAGGAATGTGAGGAATCTCAAAGGGAGTGTTAGAGCAAACAGGTGACCTTCTGAGCATACAGCGGTAGGACTGGACAACCTCATGATTGCTTTATTCACTTTTGGATTAACGTTGAAGCTCAATAACAGCCTAAGAATGCATACAGTGCCGTTAAATGAACTTCTGTAATGGGACATTTCTCACTGTCACACAGGTGAGTAAAATTAACATGTTCGAAAGAAGGGTTAACACTAAAAGGGTTGCCATGTTGAAAGGTCCAGGGGTCCAGGCTTTATCACCAGTGTCCTGCTACTGTGTAGTTTCCTTTGGTCATATTTATTTAATCCATACTAGAGCAAAGGTTTGAGTGCTGACAGGAAAACATATGTTTAAAGAACAGGAAACATATGATTATGATTAGAAAGGTGGATTAATAAAATTTGTAATTAAATCATACTGCTGGACACCTTTTGTGTGAGAATCATGTAGGTGTTACAAACCTTAATTCTGACATTTCTACACAAATATGCTCCATTTGATACATTATGAGTGCCAGAGGCTCAGAATGAGCAAAAACTGTGGAAGGGCTCGGAGGAAAACATAACGGAACCATTGTTCCTGGCTGTAACTGCTCTGGCATAGCGCTTAATGAACTGGCACTGTGCCTCCAATACCAGGCTTTTAGTGTAGTGCAGTGAGGCCCCCACAGCCATCAATACTCATCATCATCAGCATTAGCAGAGCCATCCCATATTGTTACTGTAGTAAAACACAGCTTATGTGCTAGTCTGAAACATGGCTGCCCGAAATACAGATGTAATTACAAATATCCATGTGACTGCTTTCAACACTTTATAACGGCGATGGCTAGATGAATATGGTGCTAAACCTTATTCTAAAACTCACTTCTCCTTTAGGTTTCAATTCCCTTTATGAAGACACCACATTTAGCTTACAGAAATGCTGGTGTGTATGCATAAGCAGGCAGAGATTGTGTAGTAAATACACAACACAACGCACCATTTTTTATATTTGTGTTGTAACTACACTATGTCAGTCAATGTGGGACCCCCCCCCCCCCCAACTCCCAAAGTTCCGCAGAACTAAACACTATGAGTAAGAGAAACAGAAGAAAAGAATGAAGTTGACCCTCCCCTGTCTGTTGAGTAATAAGCTAAAACAACAGTGTCAGAAAAACATACAGCACTATCCAAACACTGTTACCTATGTGATGTTTTTGTTCTTTTGTTCTGACAGCATCCCTGAAGAGAAAAGCCACACATCCAGCTTGCCGTAAAAGAAGAACATAAGTGTCACTTAAACATGAAAGGTATAGAGCACAACATATATATCTTTAAATCTTTAAATTTAAGTAAGTAAACAGCTTCTCTCCATACGTGAACTGTGCCAATGGGTGTAAGCGTGAGACTGCCACTTGTAACATATACTTCATGCCCACCTAAAGTGCATACCAGTCTATTCTACCTGTAACCTGAGGACCAGGTAAGTAAAGTGATGGTATCAGGAAATGACACCAATAGAGATTTTTTTTTTTTTTACAGCAAACAAAGCAAGGTGGAGGTCAGAAGGCAAGTAGGAAGTGGTTCTGTTCAAACATCCCTGCAGTGAACAAACACACATGTCTGGGAGCCAAGGAGCAGGATATTCCACTGGTTCCCACCACTAAGCTTTTATTTGTGTTTCGTATGACACTTTACTTTATGATGCTTTCTTATAGTGACTCATAGGATATAGCATTTCGTTTTACTAACATAATGTTTATACAGTGAGAATTGTTTCATTTCACTTTTGGATAAGGACTGATAATTCCTGAGCAGGTATATTTCAAACAAGCCTGGGTCACAATTACACACCATGCATTACCACAAATGTGTCCACAGCACCAGACTAATCATTGTCAAGATTAGTGACAACTCTGTTTTTGTCAAATACAGCCTGCATTAGTCTATTGTATTGTATGTTTTTTGTGTGGATACCTACCATGACTGTTGCTTAGATGTTGGCCCTGCTTTCCTGACCTCTGCGCCCCCTTGGTTGCACCCTGATAGCCAGCAGGGTGTCCTTTTAAGGCCAGGTCAAGCGCAGGTCCAAGACCTGGGTTTTGTTTATTGGCTCTCTGATTCTTTGTCTTTTTACCCTTTAGCCAGCCCAGAGCTTGCCCCAAAGAGTGTCTCCGCTTCTTGCGGCCTCTTTTGCCGTGCTTCTCCTGGTTGAAGATCTCCACCACATCCTGGGGAAGTAAGTCACCAAAGCCCATTGAGTCACGGTTTGACATGACGACTCAGACTGGAGTTACGCCCTGAGAAACAAGAGGAAGATACAGCAAGTGAGTACTGAGACAGTTGATCAAAGAACAATAAAATAAAGTGCATCAATGCTGGTTCCACTAAATAAAACAGAAATTATGTTACATGTTACATTACATAAAGTTATATTCCTGTACATATTAACTACTATGTCTACCTTCCAGGTATGATGTTCTACACACAGTTGGCATGTTTCTGCTGTTCATATTTTGATGTAGAAACTCTACTCAATGCATCAACGTAGTGAACAATAATGGATTGTTCACTACAGCCAAACAGGTTTTAGGTCTACACATGTGGATTTTTAAATTGATTTAGCCTGTAAACATTTTAAACCAATCTTTCTATTGTTTTGGAAAAGGTTTGTAAAAGTTTGTAATGAATAAAACATTCATCCTTAGCCTTAAACTGTTATTGTATACTGAATACTTCTCAGTTCTGCTCACTGAGCCCCCTCTCAGCCTCTGCAGACCCCCTCCTGCCTCCAAAACCAAACTTCACAGTCCTGCAAAGAAAGAGCTGGCACCGCTCCCTTCATTCCATAACATGGAGTCATAATTCACAAAGCCGCACCCGTGGGCTCATGCGCTCTTACACACAGCCACAACAGCAAAGTAAGAACAGTCACTAATGTGCAACCAGTTCAATCAATGCTTTTCATTCATTTTAAACTAGCTTTTTGTTTAGAAGACAGCTTTATTTGTCTCTGTACAATGAGCTCAGTCTTTTGACTTTTTTATTTGTTCCCCTTACGGAACTGTTTCCCTGCCTTGCTCTTTTTGGATCTTTAGCTTCTACCAGCTGTGTACTTTATTAAATACTTATCTCCAAATCACAGGTGTAGTTCAGATGACAGAAGTCACAGCTTGTAAACAGAGACTAAGGCTGAAAGTATAAAAGACAAAGTGTTTGAAAATGTATGAATCCTTAACTCCCCAAAATAAATCCCTGTGATTTGCTGGTGTAAGATTATAAAAGGTTTTTGGCTAAAAAACAGTGCTGAAACATAGCCTTAAAGACAGCATGAATAAAAAAAACACTACTTTTCTTTCCCAGATGGGACAAAATGCAAGTAAACCACACAAACCAATGTCATGTTCTCTTAAAGTCAATTAACAAAAGGTCAATGATTTGAGTATAATTATGTTGTGTAAAAGATTAAGCAGACCAAAATACATATCATTTATTATGTCTTTATCAGTGAAATGTTGGCACAGCAGCACCAAAAATGACTGGAAATATTCTTCCCAAAGCAGGCAGAGGTCATAGCTATGTTAAAATTAAGTTTATTTTAATTCTGGATTTTCAAGAAAGGGAGGTTTCCCTATAAGCTCACGTCCAAAATATGTGGGTCTATTTGAGAAGTTTATAAGTGCAACAACATGTCTTTTAGGCTCTGTCTAGTGTATAATATTTCAATATCCCAATATAGAAACATATTTACATGAAGTGGGAGCAAGTTGTAGTGAAAGGCAAATAACCAAACAAGAGCATTCATCGTCTGTGCAGAGAAGATCTAGGCCTCTCCCTGAACTAAGTGCTGTTTCTCCAGCCCCAAATTACAGTCATTTGAACATGACTAAGATCCGTGCATCTGCACTGGCCACAGTTACCACTAATCAGACGCCTCTTTCTGGAGAAGGGGGCTGGTTCATTCATCACAGAAGGACAAAAGTCAAGTAAAGAAGACCACCCACTTGAGTATGACAGTGCAGTCACATGAAAGAGACTCAAAACATCATCACCATGGTTACGCAAAACCTTCCATTACAAATTAGGCAACCAAAAGTCATGGATATGACGCAGAGAGTCTTAGTCTCCATATAACCTGTGGCCTCTCTGTTCTTTCTTAACTTCACATTGGCACATTAGGCACAATCCTCTGGAGTGGGAGACAGGGCCTCTGATATAAAAGATAAGCAACTATGGTCAGGTTTCCAGTTTACTTAATCCAGATTTGTTTATTTTTGGGACTGTTTTGCTTGTAGACCAGCTGACCACCATCTACTGTCCACTAAATAAGTACACAACTACACTTCGAACAAACCATTTAGAGCACTGACATCTTAATTACAGAGTGGTTTTATTTGTCTCTGCTATTACCTAATCCCTTTAACCACCCCTCCCAATTCATAAATGCCGAAACAGAAACAATGAAGTCACAAAAGTGGCACAGTAAATGTAAACACTGTTGACTTACCATTGGATATATCACTCAATATAAAAGAAAATTAGACTCCTGTAGGATTATTAAGTCATGTGTCTTAAGCTCATACACACACTAAACATTATTTACTTGTTAACCATGGGAAATTCATGTTTTTTTTTCCTGCTGTGGTTTCCCAGGCCAGATCAGTCGGGCTGGAGCAGGCATGCGTTTCAACATGCTGTTTACTTATCCATTACAAAAGACGTCAAGCTTTCTCATTGGACAGGAGGTAGAGGAGCTTAAGCGTAGCAAACCTCAACGCCGTGTCAATAGCTGCAGCACGGACTGCTTATTTGACATTGACAGAGGTGTGTACACATCAGCGTGGGACAAACTGCGGGACACCACGTTGCTCGTAATAGTTTACACAGATCTACACAATCACTGGGAACGATCATTGAAAATAGATCATTCTAATGGCAAAGAGGCAAGAATACCACAGCAAATCCAAGACTTTCACTCCCCTTTTACGCCGGGGAAGTCAACAGAATTAACACAAGGCATTGTCATCTATCTTGCCTGAAGCAAAGTAGTTGTAGTGTACAAAACTAATAAGCCAAGGTTCAAATCCTAGATGAGAAGTTCTTCCTGAAAGCACATTTCTTTGACAAACTGTTGAGGAAAGAGGGAAAGCCAGGACTTGTTACTTTTCAAAACAAAGCAAGATAAAGAACCTCAAACAACACACTGGCTCAAATGCAAGATAATTTTTTTTTTTTACTCTGGACAATGTTGCAGGTGTGATAATCTACAGGAAATGGCACAGTTGCTCAAAAGCTCTCTCTCTTGGAGCGCTGTGTCATGGGAAAGCCAAGAGGGAGCGGCAGTGAAGCAGGCTGCCACCTTTGTTTGAATTAGGACTGGTTCACTTTAACAGGAGGTCACTGACACCTACACCTCAGCTTTATTCCAGCGTTCAATAATGAGTGAAGAGTGAGAGCCACATGTAAGCACTTTTACAAAAAGAAAAGAGTGTCTCAACCAGTTTTGCCAATAACTGGTGCTTAAATGGTAACTCAGTAACTACGCAAAGCATTGAGAAAACTGTTGTTACTGAATGGCACCTGCAGGCATCAGCCAGGGCGTTGCCTTCTTATTTAGGCATTATCAAACAAAGGAGAGCACTGCACTGTCAAGAAAAGACTTAAGCAACCTTGTCCGGACTAGACTTTTGCACAAAATTGCAGTACTGTACGTGAAAAGCAACAGAGGCTATACTTGGAAATATTCAAACTAGAAGATAAGTGTCAGGTGATTGAAACTGTGGCAAAAAGCCAAGCGTTGCAGGAGCAAGATGATTTCACTTCCGATTTATTTTGACGGCAAACATTTCTAATAGATTAAAATATAAAAAATATGTCTAAATGTCATAAACCAACTTTGGGTGGTCCTTTTTTCTGTATTTTGTTCCGTATAAAAATAAACAGCAGAGAATGGCTTGGACTGGAAGACAATCGTTTTACTGACATTATGTGGTTCATTTGTTTGTGGCAGACTGGATACAGTTTAGGAAAGAAACTATGTATGTAATGTGAGTTATATAAATAAACATGGCATAACTACTTTAAGACAATAATGAAAGGATAGATTCATACGTAATTCGTCATAAACCACTGTGTTTGCTGGTGATCTGTGCTTTGGCTAACGTGCGTTGGCATGTTGCGGGGCCACTGTAGCCATGCAGCAGCTTGTCTGGTGAGAGCAGCGGCTGCATTCCTGAGAGATTGATAATTACCGAGTGAGGAACTCTTGTCTCCAAATCGGCTTTCACCCCTTTCAACTTCTCCAACCCCCCACATCCCCTCCACCTGTTTTCCCTCTTGCCTACCTCATCACCACCTGAGCCACCAAACTAGTTTAGGACAGTGGCCTGGAAATCACAAATAATAGCAAGCGCATGACAGATAGAGATAACATTGATATGATGCTGTCTGGAATGGTTCAGATTATTGTTCAACATTTTCAGAGAAGTTGTTATCATTTTAGCTCTGTGGAAAGAGTATGTGCTTTAGTTACACAATGTTTGGAGAGCAATGTACATATTTGCACATTGAAATCCATTTTGTGGGAATGCAGCAAAAATCTAATCTCAAGAAAATTTTGCAAAAAAATGATTATATGACAATTCATACAGACAAAGATTTATAGGATTTCCTGCACTTTTCATGGCATACATTTACTTCAAAACATTACAATTTAAACAAAAAACTTATACTAAATGCATAACAAAGCATAACTAATTAATTCATGAACAAATTCTCAGTTTGTCCTGCTTTACTTTGTATTTTAATTGTTTTCTAGGCATGTCTCATGAAACAAGGCACAATGAGGAAAACTGTAATTTTCCACACAGTATCCACATACAGATGCCAGAAGACACAGTGGTAGATCTCTGCTGTGTTGTTTGCTTTGCCTCTAGGGGTTACCAAGGGTCTCAAGTCTAGACCGTAGCAGTCTTGGAGGAGCTACAATCCAAGGTAAAAAAGAAAAAGACTGTTGTAAGGTCCAGTTGACGAGCTCACATTGTGGCCAAAAACAACTGGTCACTAAAGTTTAAAAATACTTTCTGGGCATATCCATGTCAAGGCAGAAACTCCAAGTCTTGACTAAAAAAAGCAGCGTGGAACTAAAGGCTCGTTGCAAAATCCTTACATGAACTTTCAAGATTTAGAACAACAAGTCTCCAAAACACGTTGCACTTTTATCATGACCCTTCGGCTATTGATCACACATTCCCAGACACGTTGATAAGGATGCACTGACGAGATACTCATTAGCTCATCTTTTTGATTAACAGCTACCCCATCAGACAGAAGTTTCCTCATACTGTCTTCCTGTATGATCACCCACTCAACTTTCTCACACTTAATCATGTGTTTTTAGCAGAGAAAAGAGTTACAACATGCAGCTTTTGGGAACAAATTGCCACATTTTTCCCTTATTCCCCCACTCTCCATCCTGTCCTTTTCCTTTTGAAATTTCCTAGCATTTCGATTCAACTATGATACCTTCTTGTGTCATCTGTCTTTCTCATCCCACTGTTGCCTTAGTGTGTAACTCGGCCTGTGCCGTTGCTTACATAACACACCTGTAATCTCCATGGGTACAAGCCCTGGCAAGGAAGACTGGCGAAGACAGAGCGCCAGTATGTGACACACCCTTACTAAACAAATGGCTCAGCCTCACCTACCACAGGGTACAAGAGTTAAAGTGGAGGTAAACAGCCTTTAAACTTCGTCACACAGAAGTTTGGATTTTGATAACAGTCTGGTACAAAGTCTAGTAGACAAACCGACTCTGAGGTCTCACTGGATGTCACAAGGTCTAACATTTAGCACTGTGCAATCACCGAAATTAATGAAAACAAGTGTCAAAGCACATGCTGCCAAGGAATCATGTTCATGGGTCGGTGACGAAAAGCACAATAGTCTTCATTGTCTTGAAGCTGAAAGAAGCATTGCAGGTCTTAAATTACCTTTGCTTAGGATCCCTCAAGGCCATGCTAAGGAAATCTCCCACACCTAATTTTCCCTGCTTACAGACGACCATAACTCATGAGAAACTGGAGGTTTCATTTTACAAATGGAACCCCTGGCATTTGGTTTGGTTTTAAAACATCTCAGCCACTTTCCATTAACATGCCATAAAAAGTCTATTTACCTTTATTTTTTAACCCCAAAAAGTTGGCAACATTATCTAAAGGATTTTAAGGTTGTTGATTAAACTGAGATTTTAGATGTCAAGTTAAAGAAGTAGCAAAACTCCTCCTTACCATCAACAACTAAACTTGTTTTTCTCCTTTAGTTTTTTGTTTCTTTTTCACATAAAGAAACTCAAGTCTACAAAACTATTGAACTTACTTTGAAGAGTTCTGGTCCAAACGGCTCAGCTCACCCTCTCTCCATTTGGAGTCGTGTTCTGCTACTGTCTTTCCAAAATTTTCACTGTCCAAACTTCAGGTGAATCATTTCCGTGAAGAGCGCTTATGGAAAGCGGCTGCGCGGTGCGTTTGCTCGTTAAGGTTGCCTGTTTCTACCGCTTCCGTGGGAAGTTAGAAACGCGTTGAAGTTACTTTTTCCGCCAGCTCTGTGTGCTCTCAGTTCGCTGCAGTGGACCACACGATCAGAATGAGGAGTAGGAGTAGCAGCGCCGCTGCTGATGCTGCTGTGGAGGCGCGGATCCCACCTGGAGGATGGGCGCGCAGGTGAGAGCAGGCGGCAAGGGCTGTGGGGACATCTAGTGGTGAGACAACCTAACTACAGGCCACTGGAACAACTAAACTCGAAATTCATCTCATTTATTTATTAAGTTACTCTGTAAGGTAGGCTTGTATTATTTAAATGATCTTTTCAAATGTGTGTTGTTTTGGAGAAATAGAAAATATTGTCGAATATAAATAATAATAGAAATTCATCTGCAATTGCAAAGTAGCCTACACATTGTTATTACTAATGGATATAGTCATAAGGAGTCATTTACAGTGTTTTTTCTCACTATGAATGTTTTGTGCCGCTATTTAATGTGACTTTATACTATACTATCACACCCTTATAGTGTTTGAAATACCCTAGAATAAACTGTAGGCCTACAGTACTCTAATAAAGTGTTTTTAGAACTTATGTAGGTTATAATGTATAAATCCCTATATTCCTGTGTGGACAGTGTGTTCTCTCTGTTTTGATGAACAGCATGCAAATTATTAAAACAAATCCTGTCATCTGTGATCCATGCAAAACTTTTAGTCAAGTCAACTGACCTAAATACTGCACAGAGCTATTAAAAGACATGTATCCAATGAAGTGCAGAAAGGTTATTACTTTAACAATATTCCTTTCAGTAAACAACTATAAACCAGTGTAAATATAGCCCCTAGACTGGGGCAGGCTGGCCAGTAGAAGCTCTGCAGTGTGACCTGGGCCATGCTCCCATGTGGAGGGGGGGGTGTATAAAAAGCCTTCCACTAAATCCAGATATAGGATTTCCCTAGTGCTTCCAGTCTTATTAATAACAAGTCAAGAAGCACTAATGCCTCTGTTTCCTTCCAGACACACCACAGCTGTTCTTCAGACTGAAGCCTGACAGACAGCCGACTGCACTGTCATCTAAAGACTCAAGTAAGTTCTTTCTTACTTCTAACAATGTGTGTAATCAGCGTGTATAGTAGTTATCAGTTATAACCACACGGCCCACTCAAACATTCTGCATGAGGGGTCTGCATGTCCTCCACGTGTTACCGTGGGTTCTCTCCGGGTACTCCTGCTTCCTCCCACCGTCCAAAGACATGCATGTATATCTTAATTGACAACTCTAAAGTGTCCCTAGAGAATGAATGTGAGAGTGAGTGGTTGTTTGTCACTGTCTGTCTCTAAATGTTAGCCCTGCCCTGTCAGGCCCGAAGTAGCTGGGATAGGCTCCAGTCACACGCGACCCCTAACAAGCCATAGAAAATTAATGAATAAATGAATGAGTTTTAATAATAATTGCATTATTGTTGATTCTTCTTCTTCTATTAGCACTGATTTCACATTGACAATCCTATCAATTATTCTGTTTTAAATAACAAGAAACGGTCTTTCTATATAGGAAAGTATCCTGTAGTTTGTAATGGACCATCTGAAAACAGATCATTTGCGGAATGGCTCAAATAGGGTCAATACTGGCAATCCATCAGAGGAATTTGAAGAGGATATCACAAGCAAAAACCACTGTGAAGAAACAGGCATATCTCAAGAGGCAGCCACTCATCACATCGCAGTCCAAACTGAATGCACAGACATTAATAAGTTGGGCCAAGTGTTCGAGCACTGCATTCAGGAAGTGTCCCGTCTGGAGATGCAAAGGGACCTGCTTATACAAGAGTTTCTCCAGCTGCAGGAGCCCATGATCCAGGTTGTGAAGCACCTGAGACGGAGGCTTTTCGAGGCTCAGAAGCTGCTCACACTGGCACAGCTGGGTTTTATAGCAGTTTATGAGGATGTGCAGCAGGTAAAGAGGAAACTGTTTGTTACGGCAAGATACTGCATCCAGAGTCAAGTAACACTGGCAGCGCATGAATATGAAGTGGCTCAGTCTGATGTTACGCAGGTAGGTATGATTTATTATAGTGTTTATGTTTTGTCAATAATTAGCATAATAAAATAAGTATAATATTGCTGTTGTCATCCATAAACTTCTTAAAAACTCATTGTTAATGTCAAGACTTTTTCTAATACATTCCATTTGTGGGCATGGTAGATATTTTAAAAATAACATTTACATTGAAAGTGAAGAAAAGGTTAAAGCAAAAGCATTTAGACTAATTTTTAAGGTGAAGACGTTTTGTCTCTAATTCCAAGAGACTTTATCAATTCTGACATCAACTGGTAAGAGAGCTGAGCTGACCTCTAGAGAGAGGAGTTTCCCCTGAAACCAAACCTGATGGACCAGGCTGTTCTGGTCTCATGGTCGTTGGCCATGAAAGGGAAGTGTGAGAGTCGTTAAAGGCTCGGGTGAATCGTAAGTGTCACTGTTCCATTCAGGTGTTGTGGTTGCTGTTCTAGGGTGAAACTCTTTTGATTTAGGTTTCCAAACACTGTTATAAATAGTAGGCAACATGAATCTGAGGTCCCCTCCTCTATTCAAAGAGGGCTTTGCAATTTTAGCAAAAATGGCTTCCTTCACACCTCTCTCAAAACCCGTAGATCTCAGAATTGATAAAGTCTCTTGGAATTCGAGGCAAAACATCTTTACCTTGAAAACTGGGTCCAGATGCTTTTACTTTTACCTTTTCTTCAAGATAACCTGGATGACTGAGAACCTTCACAGACATTGAAAGGGAATTTTGACAATGTGCCCTCATTTACAGTTACAGTAATCTACTGATTAAAGTAAATTGTTATCCACAGGAGGAACTTAAAGCCACTATTCAAAGTCTAACAAAGGAAATGTCAGAACTTAAAAACACACACCAAAACCATCTGAGCCTCCTGAAGACCCAGACCAATAAGCCCCACAGGCCTAGGGCAGTGAGTGACAGTGTAAGTCAGTGTCGCCAGGCTTCCCTCAGGCTGCAGCGCAGACTCAGCGGAAGTCTGAAGACAGTGGAGAGTTGGTACGAGCCTCGCCTTATGGCCATGCTTAAAAGGAGGCAGATTGGAGAGGATTCTCTGAGGAAGTGCCAGGAGCAGGCCACAGACCTAAGGGGAAGGCTGGAGCCGCTCAGAGAGGATGTACAGAGACTGCAGACGCAGAGAGCCTCACTAGAGCAGAGGATAGCTCTAATGCAGGCAGACAGGGAGCAGAACTTGACACAACACAAGGTACAGTTACAGTAAGTCATTTAGAATGAGCATCGCTTTGATAAGCTGCAATAAATTTGTTTCTTGAATACAGGAGAATGTGGAGAAACTCAGGGGAATATTAAGTGACCTGGAAGTAGAGTTTGAAATACAAAAAAAATCAAAGACAGTTCTAGAGGATCTTAAGGTTGGCTTAATAAGAGAGCTCACGTTTCTAAGGTTGGTCTTACTTTATTTTAATTTTTTTACTAATATAGCATTGCAAAGAATTTGATTATTTAATTATTGTACATTTTACAGAGGCAAAGAGGAACTCAGTGAAAGTCCAACAGAGGAAAACTAATTTTCAATTTCCAAAAGAGAATAATAAGTCCTTATGTTACTTATGAGTGGACTCTTATATGTACCTGGGTGTTTACCTGAACAATAAACTGGACTGGACTCACAACACATGAACTGTTCATGGCTCTACCTCCTAAAGTCCATGGGCCACTCCTGAAGACTTTATATGACTCTGTGGAGCTGTGGCATCACTGAGAGGGTGAGAAGGAACCTGGAGATGGTCATCAAGAAGTCCAGAGTCTGGAACATGAGTCACACCCCCTGCAGGACGCCCTGTTAGCTCTGGAGAGCAGCTTCAGTAAAAGACTGCTCCACCTTTGTTGTGTGAAGAAGAGATTCTTCAGGTCTTTCCTGCTGCTGTCAGACTCTACAATGAACACTGCTAACACAAACTCTTTTTACTACGCAGTAATCATGTGCAATCTCACTGTGCAATGTTTGTAATGTGCAATATACACTATTTATTCACATCTGTACTGTACAAAAACATTGCCTAGTTCATTTTGGTTTTACATAGCTTTAATCCACTTGTAAATAGTCACCTCTAGCTTACCTTGTTCTACCAGTTTTCCTAATCCACTTACATAACCTATTTCAGTTTTTTTTTTGCATAGTTTAATTTTACACATGTATAGCTGTTTTTATTTGATTACCTTGTCTTAGAATAGGTTTTAATTGAATTCATGTTTTTACATGTGTAATACTCTTTTCCTCTCCACTGAACCCCTGCTGTGGCAAAGTGCAATTTTCACACTGCGGGACTAATAAAAGATTTTCTTATCTTAACTGTAAGCAAACATACTTTGGGGTCAGTTAATAAGGTTAAAGCACCACTGTATGAGTTACCTTAACATTAAGTATCAACTCATTTAAACACATTAGATGATTTCCGGACAACAGAAAATTCTTCTTTGATGCTAACTCACTGGATACTCCACTATGCTGTAGTGATGTAAAGTTTGTACAAAACCTCCATTGCAACCAACATACTGTAAATATTTTTATTCTGAATATAGTACACACAAAATCAGATGCAGCACAGAAACAAATGGAAAGACGTACACTGACCAAATACAGTCGTAAGAGCTTCTACTATGCAAGGGAATAAAATGAAACCTACAGTATGTACAAATTGATAGTGCTATTATGGGAGGATTCAACTGAATAAAAAAGTTTTTGGACTAAATTTTAGTGAAGATGAAAGAAAAGAGAATCATATTTGCATAAGCACAATGTGATGCTTTTGTTTTAAGCCAGAATGAATAACTGGAGCGTGAAAGACTAATGGCTCTAAAAATCTGTGTTACAGACCTTATTTAAATACTTCACAACATGATGACAATGCAGCTTTCATTATTTAAATTTTTTACAAAATCCCAGCTGCCCAAAATGTATATTGAAAAGACGCAACTGCTTTAGTAAAAATTTAGCTATTTTTAACAAGCAGCTCAGAGGTGGTGATGTAAAGACTGGATTTATGCCTGGACCTCGGAGTCTGTAGCACCTTCTGGGTCCTCGTCATTGTAGATATTTTCAGCCTAACAAAAAAAAATATTGAAACATTCTGTAACTTCTACTACTAAATGCAATTTAAACAACATTTTCACTTGTTTCTTGTGAATGTTATTTGATCTCAAGTGAGTAAAAAAATAAAAACATAATACCATTTGCCAAACTTGCATGATGTTGTCCTCTGATACTGAACAAATGACCCATGGCTCATTGGGGTTCCAAGAGAAGTCTGAGATCTTAGCTGTGTGCCCACCATGAATGAACTAGACAAAAGACATGCATTAATATGGTACAAGTGCAAAAATTAAATAACAGTGGTAGAGAGTTATAGGCAGTTATATCAGAACACACCAGCAGCTCTGGGGGGCCATCTTCGGCATCCTCTGGTGACTGCTCCTCTCCGATCTTACTGAGGTCCCACACATTGAGTCTTCTGTCGGTGCCGCTGGAAGCCAAAATGGTTTCATTATGAGGAGACCACTGCACCTGATGGGGAAATATTTAAAAACAATTTAGTGCTTGTAAAAAAAAAAAGTACACGTACAAGGTGGATATATGTGATAGATGTTTGTTACCTGGAAGATCTCATCTTTATGAGACTCAAAAGAATGTAGTTTCAGCTTTAGGTTCCTCAAGTCCCAAAGAGCCACAGTCTAAAAGAAAAATGTTAAGAAAAAATTACAGTAGGACTTGGCAATATTGCCAATTATAATATGTTAATATTTATATATATATATATATATTATAGGTTATGTGGCGCTAAATGTTGAGCTGCGTCTCCCTGTCTCCTACACTTACTGCCCCTTCCTTCAGGAGTTAGCACAGAGCTTTATTTGTAAACCATGCAGAAACATTTCTAACACTTGTGTCTTGTCTTATTAACACAGGCCTCTCAAAACCAAAAATATTTCAATCTCCCCCAAATGTTGTAAAAAGCTGTGCAAGTTTGCTGCTCAGCACAGGTTACATGAGGAACAGTCTCAACCATAGCTCTTTAAAACCACTTTTAAATGGCCATCTCTTTTTCTGTGTCCCATTAGAGTGGCATTATTATTAGTTGTAGAAAGCCATGGCTGACGCACTTATAGGCTTTTAATTAAGCCACACTTAAAAAAATATGTCAGCGCACAATTCACAACTATTTGTTAAATCCCTTTTATTACCAATCTGGTCAAATCTATTCAGATATGTATCATTTACCAAGACAATTTTTATTACATATTATAGTATATATATATATTACATATAGAAATACACAAAATTAAAAGAGAATCATGTTTATTATTGTAGTGTGACCCAATTGAAAACTCTGTCCTACCTTATCTGCTGAGCCAGTGGCCAATATAAACTCGCTGTAAGGGTTGAAGGACAAGCAGTTAACTTCAGCAGTGTGGGCATCGACAGCATGGCTAGGCTTGGAGGTGTTGTTGGATCGTGTGTCCCAGCTAAATAATGGCAGAATTGTTACAATAAAAAACAAGAAACTTTGGTTCATGATATGCTAATAATAAAAGCTGCATACATCATGAGTTTCTGGTCATCTGCCACAGACCCAAAGAGAGACTCATGAAGGAGGTGCCAGGAAACATCCTCCACTACAGCAGTGTGGCCTGTGAAGATTGTTTTAGCATCCACAATCTTTCCCTCTTTAGGCACTGTGCTTATGTCCCAGAGACAGATAGTCTGTAAAAGAGACCAACAATTGAGTAAACTAGTGTTTTATTACACACCTAAACCAAAACTTACCAATACATGATCAGGTATAAGGTAGTTCCTTACATGATCATCTGAAGCACTGAGGAGACACCCACTGAGGTTGGGGTTCCAAGAGAGACCATAGCCTTCCTTTTGATGGCCTCTAAGGCGCAGGTCTGGGGTGCATTCTCCAGATGGGTCTAGTGTTAAACAATAGGGGAATGCAGAATATTTTACAAAAACTTTTTACTCATAAAAAGTGCGGCATTAATCTTACCAGGCTTAGAGGGATGCTTTGTGTAATCAAATACAAGCACGTCGCTGGTGGGAGTCTTTGTGGCAATGATGCAGGGATTCTGAGGCATGTAGCGTGCTCTGTTTACCTCTCCCTCATGGTTTATCTTAATCTCAATTTCTATTTTTCCACTTACAGAGCCAAAACCTCCAAACTCTGAAAATAAGGACAAACGTTTTCATAATAAATGCAGTTAAGTTGTATATTTTAGTTAATTGTATTTCCAGTGTCTTTACCTCCTTTTTCACTGTCATAGTGAGAAGCATCAAACTGGGCATCATCATTTGGAAGCTGAACACTTGCTATAACAAGATGGTTCTGCTCATCTGAGGTGTGTGTCCCTAGTACAAGCCTGTGGACACTGTAGTCTTTTCCCTCTGGTCTGAGAAACGTGAAGAGCAAACACACATGATTGTCACATCAGACGTGCTGTTTGTGTTAAAGCTGACAATAAAGGCACAGTAGAAGTTACCTGGTGACATCGGGAAGCCACTGGGCTGTGAGACTGGGCCACTCCAGGGCATGAGTCATGACCAAATCATAGAGGAAAGGGGTGTTTTTCTTCCAAATCTTGTATTCCTCATTAATGACCCTCTCCTCCACTGCATCATCAAACGCAGCTAAACAAACATAAATAAGCAATGCGCAGAAGTTAATGTGGACAACGGTCACATTAACGTGTCTTATTCTTAAGAAGGAAGGCCATTTTTCAACTATAACACAATTACCTACATACATGACTTGTGTCGTTGTTACTAAAATATGGGCAGAATAACGGACACTAAACGTGAAGAAGCCATTTAAAAGTTAAGCGTCCCATGTGGAAAGTCAAACTGCACTCACTAATATTTATAACCCACATATATCCAGTCAGCTAGCTAGCTAGCATGCAGTTAGCCGGCTGGTGTGAGTTAACAATGAAAGGAGATGCTCTGTCGCGCCAACAACACCAGTCTTCCAGAAATTATCTTATTAATAAGAAAAGACAAATACGTGTTACAAACGCAACTTAGGAAAGTATTTAACCTTACCATCTTTATCAGCCATTGTGCCTCAATACGGAAAATAATACCGAAAAAGTATATTTTTTAGAGAGCGCTCTGAAACCAGCACGGAGGCTTGCAATGGCGCCAACTCCGTAGAACGCAACGAACCAATCAGCGCCAGCAAAACCCACCGGAAGTTGTCATTGCCAGGCACCACACATCCGGAATCTTTATGACATTTTCGTTGTGATTGTGTTGTACCGGTGTTGTGGATTCAAGAGGGCAATGAACACCACAGACTTAGTTATTAGACTTGAAAATGAGCTCAGGAAAGCCCAGGCCAACAAAGAGTCCCTCATAGCCGTTTTTTTTTTACATTGAAAAGGCGTATTATATGATGCGGAGGGAGGGACTTTTAATAAAGCTTTATATGTTGAATGTTGGCCCTATGACTGGGGATTTAGATTCTCAGTAGAGAAAACAAAAATTGTATTTTTTTTCTAGGAGGAAAGTGAGCAAGCACCTAAAACTACAGATATATGGGTAGGAAGTTGAGAAAGTAAAGTCATTTAAGTTCTTGGGGCAATGGTTGACCCACGCTTGACATGGAGATTTGATATTGATAGAATACAAGGAAAGTGTAAAAATGTAATTAATGTGATGAGATGTTTGGCAGGGAGAGAGTGGAGCAAGTTGTTTAGCCCCTAAGTGCTTGTATTAGACCCTAATAAAGTCAGTAACAGATTATGGGTGTGTTGCTTATGGATCAGCTGCTCCTTCGTTGTTGAAACGGCTGGATGTCATACAATCACAGGCTCTAAGGGTTTGTTGTGGTGCTTTTAAAACTTCTCCAGTAAATGCTGCTTGACTTGAGGAGGAAACAAATTATGGGGAATTACTGGGTGCATCCCAAGAGCCATGATGAGGCACACCCTACAAAAGATGTGCTTGTGGATTGCTGGGAGTATGGGAAAACGACCACTTTGGGAAGATGGGGAATCAGGTGTCTAAGGACTGCCATGTTAATGGACTTCAGATATGTTCTGCAGTACTTTATCCACATGTGCCCCCTTGGTTGATGGTGTGTCCTGATGTTAAATGGTACTTGTTAGATCTTAAGAGGGATGGAAAAGGAAAAGTAGACCTCATTAACAGCCTTTAACTGACTGTGTCCACATTTTCACAGATGGCACCAAGAATCCAGATACAGATGTGACAGGATGCGAAGTAGCAGTTCCAGATAAGAATATTGGCCTTAACAGGCAGACATTTGATTTGGGTTGAAGGGAAGAGACTTGTATCACATAAAAAAGGGGGTAACAGGGTTCGGCATGCAGGGGTGCATAGATGGGAAGAAACGGTTATTACATGACTTAGATTGGGACGTTACACTTAATATGGAAACATTGGAATGGTTTGTGTGAGGTTTGTTAGGTGGAGGAGTCGGTAGAGCATGTGAATTTGCTGTATAGATAGGGGTACTGACATCCAGTGTAAAGGATACAGGGCTTTATGATAGGGTATAGTCTTTGTGGTTTTTTTTTATGTATTGAATATCACTGAGATTGTAAACTACTGTCTGGCCCATACTCCGGAGCAAGAGGTGGCGGTAATGCTCCTAGAAATGGTTGCAACCCGTTAAACAAAAAGAAGATGACAGAAGAAGTTGTACCCGTGTATCCGTATCCTACCGACATGCTAATATTTTATTTGGTAAACTGAAAAACTGAAAGCCTTTGGATACAATGGACGACCGTGTACTGGATCTGACGGCGGATCAGAAAGCTGTCAAGTCTAAATACCCACCTATCACCAAGAAATATGAATGTGAGTTTATTTAACTTAACGTTGACCTAAGGTGCGTACTAACTTTTAACAGCTGATTGAATCATCTTAACAGCCATTTCTAAGAAATCTCCTCACCTTCATTCTAATTCTAATCAAAGTATATTCATACAGGATTCATATTCATACATGAAATGTCTCGTTTCTATTAATGGACGATTTTTTTTCTTTCATATAATTTTGTGATCATTTCAGACTTGGATCATACAGCAGATGTACAGTGAGTTTGGTGTCTTTTGTCAGACATGTTGTTTTTCCATACATTGACGTACGCTGATTTATAGAATAGTATCTTTCCTCCTAGAATTCATTCTTGGGGGGACAATCTGGAGGAAGCCTTTGAGCAATGTGTCATGGGCATGTTTGGCTACATGACAGACACAGAGACAGTGGAACCAATTGACACTGTGGAAGTAGAGTCAGAAGGTAAACTCACCAGTCTGTTCAGCATAGATCTCAGAAATCATGTTATTCATCATTATGCTTAAAATTAAAGTTTTTTTTTTGTGTGTGTGTTTTGTTTTGTTTTTAAAGGTGAGGACATGGAATCGTTGCTCTTCCACTTTCTGGATGACTGGTTGTATAAGTTCTGTGCAGATCTCTTCTTCATCCCTAGGGTAAGTCGTAGTTCATCAAAAGAGTAAATAAAAATATTGCAATAAGGGTTGATTTAAAGTTGATTATACAAGTTATTTAGACAATTAATTGTGTTATTAATGTTCTCCAATTTTCTTAAAAAAATTCCTTGTTGGGTCTGTTTCCTAGGAGGTGAAGGTATTGCACATTGACAGAATGCACTTCAAAATCCGCTCCATTGGGTAAGTAGTAGCATAAATAATAATAATAATTATTATTAATAACAACAACCACAACAACTATTATTATTATTATTATTATTATTATTATTATTATTATTATTATTATTATTATAAGGGACATAATCCAATAACCTTCACATCAGCTCAATCTCATTTCTATGTTTTGTTGTCTGAAAGGTGGGGTGAAGAATTTTCATTGGAAAAACATCCACAGGTAAAACTGTCAAATTATTTAAGTGTGAAAAATTAATGTATGTTAATAAATTAAGAAAATGTTTAGATTTGTGAAATGGCAAATGGTTTGTCTGAAGCATCTGTATTCTTTGTCATTTCAGGGAACGGAGGTGAAAGCTATCACATACTCTGCAATGCAAATTCACGATAATGAAAAACCGGAGATATTTGCAATTATTGATATATAGAGAGCCTCTACTGGGACAATTTATATATATATATATATATATATGGGATGTGTGATATTGATTTGAAAAGTATTGTAATTGAGAAGAAAACAAAGGGGAGTAGCAGTTTTTTTATTTGGGTTATTTAAATCACAATACACAGATGTATCAGAAACTTTTTTAATTTATATTTTTTTCTTAAACAAACATGAACAACACACAAGAAACAGCAGGCACTAGTAATAAAATAAAAATACAATCAACAACACAAACAAATAAAAAAATAAATAGACAGCAACAGTTGGCTTTTATAGACCTGTTAGAACCAGAGTCCATCCTGTTCAGAATGGGTGGCCAAAACATGTGCATATGGCACAATTTCTAGGTTGCATTTATTACAAGGAGAAGAGCAGCAGCGCCTTGGGCCACTTATCCTAATGCATATGCTACTTTACGCAACGGCTATTGTTTATGTTTTTAAAAATCTACACACATAAATAAAATAGAAAAAGTGTTTTGCAAGCTGCAATACATATTTGTGAACATTTGAGCGAAGCAGTAAATTGTTAATTATGTTAACATTTATACAAACTATGTGTTTGGTATGTTACTGTTAGCCTAGCCAAGTAGCCAGACTAGTAAAGCAAGCACAAAGTGATTTTTTAATAACCCAATTGATTGCATAGTATTCTGGAGTTAGAATGCAAATAAGTCCCATTTGTTTGTCATTCATGTTAATATATTAATTTTTTACGGTTTTAAACAATATGCTATTCATATTTTGGGAGAAATAAAGCAGTTAAAAAAACATGATTCTATTGTGGTCTCTATTTGCTGCCACCATCTTTTTCATGCCGTTTTAATCACAAGTTGGGTCTAGTCACTTTCAAAAAAACAATATTCAAATACAATGGTTTCTTAAAGTTTATTTATGCAGTTTTATAATATAAATCTTTCTATGGTATTCACACGCACTGCTCTACTTGGTTTGAACCAAAGATTGTAAATCCTATTCTATATTCACCAGAAGAGGGCGACAAAGACATTTACCACTCCATGTATCAATGTTGGTCTACGGCTGTAGTCGGTACTGTCGACTTTTTTCATTAACGTCCAGAGTAAAATGGACAATATAGAAAAGGTGTCTTGATAAAGTAAATTTTGAAAGTAACTAAGGCAAACAGAGGCTATTTTATTTGTAAAGAAACCAGAAATAACAATGAAAGTTACTTTTATTTCAGGTTGTATTGTAAAGGAAAGTGGAAGCGTTTTGACAAGGCCAGTGCCTCAGGTTTGGATTTTAAAATCTTTCACAGTTAAATGGTGAATAGATGATCATTGAACTGATCTAAAGTAAAACATATTTCTACAAATTTGTATATAAACAATTATAAAAAGCGTTCTAAAATCTGGCTGGACATTGACATTGGTATTAGTCTGCAGGCTTCTTACTGTGGACGGCCGACCACTTTCCAAAAAGCGCCCTCTGGTGGTTGTGCATTGGCATGCCAATCTCCAGTTTATGATCTCGGCGTCTCGAGAAGAGCTTATTCCTCAGCAGAGGTGTGAAATGGATATGATGCATATGAAGGATTTTAAACTTAGTAATTTTTTATAATTGTAATTTTCACTTTCACTGTCTATGGTTGTGATTTTAAATGTATTTTTGAGCAAAACGAATTAAAGACATACTGGTACCGTAGCTATTTGAAACTAAGATTGTTGCATGTTTTTATGGAATGTACATATGTCTTCTTTTTTTTAATTGCGCGTTTCATCCGCGGTTCCGGGTCCAAAATAGGATCTCGCGATGCTACGGTATTATGGCCCCACCTCCTCTTCTTAAATTACAGAGCAAATGCTGCTGCGCCATTCCTCTTTGTTCATTCAATGTGAAGACGCTGTTGCAGGTGTGTGAATAATCGATAACATTAGATATTTTGCATTGTTCTCAAAAACACTACTTTTGGCAAACAAACCCAAACGACTTTTGACACGCGAGTCTACAGGAGCAGAATGAGCGATTTCAATGCTAACGACAGTTTAGACGCTGCCGTAGAGTCGATCCCACAGAAGAAAATCAAAATGGACGACACCAAGTATCTCCCGGAGCTCCTTGCCGAAAAGGATAGCTTGGATTCGTCTTTCACGCACGCAATGAAACTTATTTCAGCAGGTACTGTTCTGATTGTTGGCTTTAATGGCTAAGGATAACAAGCAAACTAGTTTTTTTTTTTACCAGTTTCCTCCTATTAGAAGTGATACGAACAATAGCATATTAAACACGTGTGATTAGTGCAGAGGCCCACAATGTGTTGGGCTACTCAAAACTACGTGACAAAATTTTTTTGAACACGTTTGTTTTATTGTTTGTTTTTATTAAGGGATCTACTGTAATAGTCGGCGTTTCCTGTGCATTGTGTTTGTGACTCAAATTGCTATCGTGTAACGATAACAAAGCGCGCTCGGCCCTATGCTAACATATTGATAAAACACAGAGTGCGTTTTATGTGATCTCATAAATAAGGAAGTGAACTAAATGTGTCTAACCAACCTTTAATTAAACAGAAATTGAACGAATTCAGAAAGGTGAAGTCAAGAAGGAGCCAGAGAAGGAAACTTACCTGGATCTTTTTGCTACCAAGAATCTAAAACTAAAAGAAAGGGTCCTTATTCCCGTCAAACAGTATCCCAGAGTAAGTAAGCCTTAATTTGTCTTATTGTTGGCGTTTCAACTATATCTAAAATGTACTACTTTTTCTGTAGGTCAACTTTGTTGGAAAGCTCTTGGGACCCGGGGGCAATACAATCAAAAGACTTCAAGAGGAGACCGGGGCAAAGATTTCTGTATTGGGTAAAGGTTCAATGAAGGACAAGAATAAGGTATGTGTCACGATATTGTCTTGCAACTCAAATAGGCAATTCCACATAACATTCTCACTATCAGTCCCTTTTAAAGAATTATAAAATATTACTATAATCATCCTTGTGAAATCTGTCGCCTTCTAAATATTTTCCCATTCAGATCCTTCAATCTATTGGGGAATAATTTACCTCATTTTACAAATTTTATTTTATTTTTTTTTCTAGGAGGAAGAGTTGAGGAAGGGTGGCGAAGCTAAATATGCACATCTCTCTATGGAGCTGCATGTGTTCATTGAAGTGAATGCCCCTATACCAGAAGCCTACCTGCGTATGGCCCATGCCATGGATGAGGTCAAGAAGTTCCTAATCCCGGTATGTAGCATTAACTGAATGTCATTATAAAGGCAGATAAGTACTGAATAAAATGTATTATACATATTTTTCTTTTTATGTTCTTTAGGAACCTGGTGAAGAGGATCAGTACATGGACCCTCACTTTCTAAATGGAGCCCAGGATGGTTCAGGAAGGGGTCGTGGAATGGGTAGAGGCAGAGGTGGACCACCTGGACCACGGTATGGTATCATCGTATTGCATACAACTTAACTTTTAAATGTCAGACTTTCAAAAATCGCCATTGATTGCACTAACATGAAAAACGTTCCACAGGGGACGAGGAATGCCACGTGGGGCCCCTCGTGGAGGTATGCGTGGTGCACCAAGAGGAGCACTAGGACAGAGGGGTGCTCCAAGAGGTGCACCAGCTGGTAGGGGTGGACCAGCTTCTGCAAACAGAGGCGGTGCAGCTCCTCGCTCCAGACCTCCAGCAGCAGGAGCCCCGAGAATGCTCCCTTCATCAGCACTTTCTCACCAGATTCCCTCTGGAGCATCACAGGTCAAAGCCGAGGGTTATGAGGATTATGTAAGTTATATGCAGAAATGTCTTGCATGTTTGCCTTTTTCAATCATGGAGCATATTTGATGTTTAATGGTTTTTTTTTTTTTTTTTCTTTATAGCCTGCATATGACGAATCCTACCCAGAAGCATCCTACGAAGGATATGATTATTATAGTCAACAGGCAGCCCCGACGTGAGTTTGTATGATCAATTGTGCTGTGCGAGTGTTTCTAATGCTTTGTTGTTTCCAAAACTAATCCAAATCAATTGTTGGCTAATCTCTTTAGGGATACTGAGTATTATGACTATGGACATGGTGAAGCCCAGGACACTGCATATGAGTCTTATAGTAAGTAAAACTTTTTCGCAAGCACTGCCCACTGAAGCATACCCTATGCTACCTAGAAGTGTTGACAGTCTTTCTTTTTTTTACTTTTTTTTTTTCAGCTCAAGATGACTGGGATGGCTCGTGGTCTTCTGCTGGGGCTGGAGGCAAAGCCCCGCCCGCCAGGCAGGCAAAGGGGGCGTACAGAGAGAACCCATATGGAAGATACTGAACGACTAATGGTAGAGAGTTGACTTAGCAGCTGTCTCGGATTGTTACCCAGTTAACTTTTTAAAAGTAATTCCTCTCATTTGCTCATTTTATACTTTTAGGTTTAATTTAATTTTTTTTAGAAACATTTGGTTTGATGTATTACAGTGGTAGGTGCAAAACAGTTGTTATTAATATTCGTTTGTCTTTAGTCACGTTGTTAATAGTTCAAGTCCTTTCGACCAAAAACAAATTAGTGTGGCATTTAAGTGATATTTCGTTACTAAGTGTGCGTTTACAAAATTTGACTGTGGCGATTTAACTCTTCATTTAGGCTGGATTTTAAAAGTCCTTTTTTGGACAAAAATCTATAATGCTCCAATGTAAGAAAAAAAATTGTCTTCTATATTACAATAAGATAAATCTCTGTAATCTATTTTTTAAAGTCAAATAAATTGAAAACACGTTGGACCCAGAAATTCCTCTTTTACATTGCCACTATTGTAACTTGTATCTTTATCTTGTCAGATCATCATTCAGCAACTAATTCTTAAAAATGTGTCAATGGTGTGGCTGCAGCTGACTTAAAATTTTGTACATAACTCTAAGAAAACACTTTTTCTTTAGCCATGCCATCAACAAAATGCATTATGCTTGTGTACATTTGGCTAAATAGGATGCTATACCCCAAAATGTATTTCTGCAGTGCGTTGTTACAATAAAGTTTTAGTTTTTTTTTCCTAATCCATCTAAATGGTATTTTTGCCTTTGTTAATCCAAAAGACTGGTTTTGGCTGTAAAAATGGTCGTCAATATTTTTCACCTGATTAACTTGTATGTACATTAGCCTGATTAAAAACCAAACCAACATAAATGTTTAAGTGTTTTAAAACGGTGTTTTTTCCTGTTGAACTTATGTGATATTTATGGAACACCTAAAAGAACCTATTGTCACCTTTTTACTTATTGTGAACTCTATAAAAGTTTGTTTTTAAGAAAGCGCTGCAAAATACATGTTTGAATGAATGAAATAGTCCTTGAACATGTATTGTCATTAACCTTAGTTTTTATCTCCTAAGCTCTCAAGAGCAAGGTTATCTATGGCCACATGAAATAACTGAATCTCAACAGTATTTTAAATCAAGCTTACAGGCATCTTACTTGACTTTGATGCAAAGTCATGCTGGTGGGTTTTATAAAAGAAAAAATTCGCACAGAGGAGAGGATTCTAAAAGCCTAAAGATCGCCACAAGAAGGTAAAACTAACCCTAACACTCTTTTATTAGATTTTTTTTATTTTATATTTTTTTATGCAAAACATCAAGTAATACAAGTTATTAAAAACATATTAAACATTTAAGTTAGTCTTAGTCCCCAAGCAAAAAAGTCGTACAAAAACTATCAAGCGGTTCAACTGCAACTCTGCAGCTCAATAAAATCAATAATATTCCTTTTTTATTTTAAAGCGTAACAGTTTCCACTTGATGTTTATAGTTTTAACATTTGAAGTAACTTCAAATAAAGTGTTAAAATTTCATTTAAAGGAACTGCCTCGAGTTGCATGACTTTTGTGTTGCATGTGTATAATGAAAGCCTGCAACCTCTTGTTTGTCCAAATCTCATTTGTCGTCTCTATTTAGGTGCAGAGAATGACGGGGACAGTTAGACAATAAGCTCAAGGATACAAGAATTTTAAAAGGTCAGTTTTTAAAATGACAACATGCGATACCTTTTGGTGGAATAACTCACTTATGGTGTTTTCTTTCAAAGGTCTGGCTGAGAGGTGGAGTTGCTGGATATTTTGTTAAAACTAAAGTGATCCAGCGAGTTGGCGTGAAATGAGCACAAGCTACTTGTTACTTTGAGACTGTATGTTAAAGTTTTATTTTTATATTGTCTATTTTTATATTCTTTCTCAATAAAGCTTTTACGTGTCTGAAATTGTTTCATTTCCTTGCATGCTTTTACAGTTGGTGTAGTAAATGTTAAAAATTAAAGGTTACAAGTAATAAACAATAATATCCAAAGAGGAATATAGAAACTGCTGTTACTGTGATGTGCTGAACAGTGTTAATGTACGTAATGCTAATGTGTTTTTTTTTTTACACACAAGTAATAAGCATTTAGTCATGAGCTTTTACAGGGCCATAAACATTTTTGAAGACCTACTTTAAGATAATTTGGTTTTATAAGCCCAGTGTGGTTAGTCATTTCATAAAATACTGAAAGAGCGTGTGAGCTTCGGTTGCGCATGCTTGAGACACCGGCTAGTTGCTATATATTTGGGGGCGTGTCCATTTTAGTCACGCTCCTCCCACAGCTCCCTAACGCCTCCGCGTCCCCATCTACTAGTGGCTAGTTTCACATCAACAATGAGTGTCTTCTGTGAAAGCTACGCTAGAGTTACACTTAATATTCTTAAGATCTTTTGCGTTTAATTTGTTATACATGCAGAGGGAAATCATCGCAAGCAGAACGTTGAATCTGCTACTGGTAAGCAATAGCTAATTGTCTTGTCAGTCCTGTTTGGTTGGTTGCTTGGTAGCTGCTAGTCTGCTAGCTAAGGCCTCAATCTTTGTACTAAATCAAGCATGGTCTTGGCGGACACATTGGGGTCCCCCCCTCTTTGTGTAGTTCCACGTTGTGCTTGTCCAAAACTTCACACATCAAAATCCATCTTGTATAATAAAATATCCGGAGTGGAAAAACGCCAAACATTGTTGCTACGGTGCTAACATTGTCAGCTTCCGCAAACTCCCACTGTAAAAAGGATGCAATATCGCAAATGCAAAAGCTGTTTGTTATTGGGGAAAAATAACATAATTTTCTGTTGCTTGTTGAATGGGGCGTGCTGCTTGGTACAGGACACCACTATCATTAATAACCCGTGTCTATCTTTGATGTACACGGCGTCAATAATAAACCAGCAACCATCATCATACTGATGTGTTCTCTGTCCTCGTTGAGATGCCTCAATATAAGAAATCATTTAAACAAAATTACTGCTACATATTTGCTTAATGACTTAACTCTGAACTATTTCCATGTTGTTTGTTGTTGTTTGCAAAGACACAGTGATAAATTGCAGAACAAGACTACCACCTGAGAAGTATACTGTGGGTGTGTCTGCAATGGCTGGTGGAAGGAGAGGGGCAAATCGCACCACATACTGCAGACCTCCACTAAACGGCGAGCCAGGCTCAATGACTAATGGAAACCACTCAACCAGCTCCCCGGTCACAGGGGTGCGATCTCGTACAAGGTAATTTGAGCTCTTATGAACTCAAAGGTGCGTTGTTATGGGTTTCTCTGTAACTTAAAAAGCACTATGATGTGTCTTCAGAAATGGATCTGGGACATGCATGTCTAGCCCCCCTCTGGCAGCACAGACAGTGGTGCCTCTAAAGCACTGCAAAATACCAGAGCTGTCTATGGATCGTAACGTGCTGTTTGAGCTTCATCTTTTCTTTTGCCACCTTATTGCTCTGTTTGTCCACTATGTCAACATCTACAAGACAGTGTGGTGGTACCCCCCTTCACACCCTCCCTCACACACATCACTGGTGAGTACTTAACATCACACTGTATAAAATACTGTATGCTTTTGTCAATAATGGTCTATAATCTTATTCACAGAACTTTCACCTTATTGACTATAACATGCTGGTGTTTACAGTCATCATTTTGGCTCGAAGGTTAATTGCAGCAATAGTTAAAGAGGTTAGAGGAAATGTATTTAATTTAAATATATTTGTGTAATGTATGTACATTTCTTTGATCTTCTGAATTAATTGTATTTTTCATAGATTTTATATTTTCTACTCTCATTTTACAGGCATCACAAAGTGGGAAACTATCATTTCCTCATTCAATCTTTTTAGTAATGGCAAGGTTTGCAGTGCTAACACTGACAGGTTGGAGTCTGTGCCGCTCTCTCATTTACCTCTTCAGGACATACTCAGTTCTTAGCCTGCTTTTCCTCTGTTACCCGTGAGTATGCTTACATAAAATGGCAAAATTTATTTATCACAGTTGGTGACAAAGGTCTTTAATGTTATCTCCTAGCAGAGTTATTATTTTGATAAATCTGTTAAAACTGTACCATGTCAGTTCTGTGGCTTCTAACTTTAAAAGCACCACAGCCATAAGCTTGTTGTACTACTACCTGACATTTAAACAGTAAAACTAAGTAGTGCTACTTTAAGATAAGCAGCAAACCTACTGATATTTTAATTATTTAGCTACTGTTAAAAGCAAATTCTAAATGCATTATGTGTGAGCTTGTGACACCTTTATCCTTGTCTATTAAGTTCATATTTATTTATATTATATTATTATATTATATATATATATATATATATATATATATATATATATATATATATATATATATATATATAGTTTGTATATATATATATATATATATATATATATATATATATATATATATATATATATATATATATATATATATATATATAGTTTGTGGTGCGTGGCAGAGTGGTTAGCACTCCTGCCTTACAGCAAGAAGGTCGTGAGTTCAAAACCCGGCCGACCCAAACATTCTCGGCCGACTCCGGTCTTTCTGTGAGGAGTCTGCATGTCCTCCACGTGTTACCGTGGGTTCTCTCCGGGTACTCCGGCTTCCTCCCACTGTCCAAAGACATGCATGTATAGGTTAATCGGCAACTCTAAAGTGTCCCTAGTGAATGAATGTGAGAGTGAATGGTTGTCTGTCAATGTCTGTCTCTATATGTCAGCCCTGCGACTAACTGGCCACTGTCCAGGGTGTACCCTGCCTCAGGCCCAAAGCTGCTGGGATAGGCTCCAGTCACCCGCGACCCCTAACGGGACAAAGCGGTAGAAAATGAATGAATGAATGAATGAATATATAGTTTGTTAACTTCTTTCTGTTGCTGCTATTGACTATTACAGATTTGGAATGTATATTCCCTTCTTCCGGCTGAACTGTGACTTTAGACGAGTAGGTCAACTCTCTCCTATTGCCAGCATTGGTTCCAAGGAGGTGGGCAGTCTGGGACGGGGCAGGGACTATCTTACTGTGCTAAAAGAGACATGGAAGCAACACACAAGCCAGCTGTACGGTGTCCAGGCCATGCCCACACATGCATGCTGCCTTTCCCCAGACCTCATCCGCAAAGAAGTCGAGTACCTAAAGATGGATTTCAACTGGAGGATGAAGGAAGTTCTTGTCAGCTCCATGCTCAGTGCTTACTATGTGGCTTTTGTACCTGTGTGGTTTGTCAAAGTTAGAAACAATACTAATTTTGCACTATTGGCTAGAATTGTTTAAACACATGATTTTGATTAAATTATATTTTCACTGTTTTTTTCCTCCCTAGAGTACACAGTATGTAGACAAACGCTGGTCTTGTGAACTCTTTATTCTTGTGTCAATAAGTACTTCAGTCATTCTCATGAGACACTTATTACCCCCTCGCTACTGTGACTTGCTTCATAAAGCAGCAGCTCACCTGGGCTGCTGGCAGAAAGTGGACCCATCCCTCTGCTCCAACGTCCTTCAACACATGTATGTCTTGACATTAGGACTTAAAAGTTTGCAAATATATTTATTTATTTATTTATTTTTTATGTTAAATGTTTACTTGGCTTTATAATTGTTAAAACTCATCTGATTGTTATTGATGTTCCTGCAGATGGACAGAGGAATACATGTGGCCACAAGGGGTCCTTGTCAAACATAATAAAAATGTCTACAAGGCTATGGGACATTACAATGTTGCAGTACCATCCGATGTATCTCATTATCGCTTCTATGTGAGAATTTCTACTTTTTCCTTGATTATAATAGTTAACTTTTATGATTGAATTTCCAAGTAATAATCAGAGTAATGGTTGTGTATAATTTAACAGAGTTTTACACCAGTTTACGGACTGTGTTGTAATGTGAATTATTTGTTTTGTTTTTCAGTTCTTCTTCAACAAGCCTTTACGAATATTGAACATACTCATTATTCTGGAAGGGGCCATGATCTTCTACCAGCTCTATTCATTGATATGTTCAGAAAAGTGGCATCAAACAATATCACTAGCTCTGATTCTCTTCAGCAATTATTATGCCTTCTTCAAGCTTTTAAGAGACAGAATCGTCCTAGGAAAGGCATATTCATATTCCAGCTCATCAGACCAAAAAGTCAGTTAGACTTAAGTTATTAATGTTAACATTTGTTTTTGAACAAAACAAACATGCAGAAGAGCTCTGTATTTTTTGGTACAACTGCATTTTGTGTCCCATTTCTGTTCTCATCTGTCATAATAAAAAGAAATATTTTTGTATGACATTAATTGCTTGCTTTTATTCGGAGCGCCATGCCACAAGACCCCTCTGGTGTTGAAGATGATCATACACTGGCTTTAATTAGAAAATCGTCACTTACAGAAATTGAAAGATTCTAGCGCCGCCACGTGGGCTTGTTAAACATCTGATGTGAGGCCCGTTTTAGAAATACTAGACACGATTAGAAGGCGTACGTGGAGTTACATTTTTAACCTTCACAGTCTGAGCATACAGCAATCGCATTATCGTGTCTTGTTTTTTGTGTGACGGAGGGCACAGTAAAGAGCAGAACCTCTGTTTTATTGCTCTCATGCCGAGGCCTGGACTGGCCCTTTAAGAGGAATAAAGAGGACGGATCTGTTCAGCGCGCATCGATGCCGCTCGGTACGGTTTTTTGTCGTAATTCAAATAAATGCTGCAGACGGAATTCATGTCCATATATTTTTTAAAAAGCTAACTCCCCTTCAAGTGTACTTAAAGGGTTTAAATCCCGACTGAAGTGATGTGACGCTGTTTTCAGTGGGTTTGTTTTCTGATGCGTAATTGATTCGGGTAAGTCTTATTTGTGTCATTGGTAAATCTGTGTTCATGGCTCTTCGGATTGTTTAACAAGAACCTATTAGCACATGAGCTACACACTGCCTACTGGCTTTATTTTTGTTATAATAAATAAAATAATGGATTTTGAAGTTGTGTGGGTGCGTCGTGCGTGTTTAGTGGCCATCTTTGGGTTGTACTTTTCAATAGAGGCTCGGACAGTCTGTAGACGACGAGTGTGCGATTGTGGCTATAATATTGGTTTCCATTGTAATGTTATGTTAACTTGGGCTATCATTTCTCGCTACAGTTTTCATTAACCTCATAAATGTATTTCTGACTGCACCACAAATGTATTTTAATCAATATTTTAATTTTAATAATATTCAATAGCTTACATCATAAAATACTGAAATATAGCCTAAGCCTCATTGCAGTGGTCTTAAATGTGTTATAAAACAGCACTCTAGTGTCCACTCAGGCAAACCACAGTGGTGTAAGAGTAATTTACTCATTCAGCCCTTAGTCTCTGACTACAAATACTACTTTGTATCTAAATATTTCTCAGCAACTGTAGTGTTTTGCTGCTTCTTTCTGTTTTCTTCTTAAAATTGAGCATCAGTCCATCTCCTTCTGTTGATTTTTGTGCACACTGTGTTTGTGTCATCATGTTACAATCGTTTTCTTTGCAGAGACTCTACTGTACCAAGACAAACCCCCTCAGAGGCAGAGAACCTGTCAAACAAAAGGCTGTTTTTTAACTTCCTCTCTTTGTGTTTCACAGGACATCCTACAGCAACCAACCTGTGCACCTCACAGTGTCACATAAGGGATAAAAAAAAATAATGGAGGACAAACGCAAAAAACGAAGCCCAAAGGTGTCTCTTCCTCAGCCTCCTCCTCCACCCATCAACCCCCGCAAACTCTCTGTCCTCCCTGCCAGCAAAAGTGCCACCTTCTCCCTTGGCCTGCCACAGCCTCCCTCTCCCAAAAACAGAGGCAAGTACAAGAGGTCCATCGGAGCACCAGGACAACCCAAAGAGGTGCTAACAGCAGTTATTGCGCCACCCAAAATCCCAAGGTTAATTTCTATAAGAATATTTTATTCACTTAAGTCACAAAGGAGACAACAGAAAATTACACTTTAAGTTTGTTTGTGTTTTTTCGTCCGACAGACCACACAAAGAAAAACCCAGGGCCCCTCAGCCAGCAGGACCTAGCAAAGTCCAATCTTCCCCCCTGCAGCACTCCTTTCTCACAGATGTCTCGGATGTGAGAGAAATGGAAGAAGGGCTTCTCAATCTCCTCAATGACTTCCACTCAGGCAAACTACAGGCCTTCGGTGAGACGGCCTCGATTAGAGAAGCCACCGAGGGAATATTTTGTTACAGGCTGAAAAGGATAGCTAGTTGAAAAGTGAAATGAAATCACTGCAGTGCTATTTTTACTCAACAGACTGTCACTGAAATTCTCCTGACTTTGATACAAATGTATTGCGCTCTGTGGGTAGGAGAAAACTTACAGCTATGTGTTCTTGTGGTTGGTTTTCTAGGTAAGGTGTGCTCCTTTGAGCAGCTGGAACATGTTCGTGAGATGCAAGAGAAGCTGGCGAGACTGCACTTCAGCCTTGATAGCCATGTGGAGGAGCTGTCAGAGGACCAGAGGAAATGTGCCTCTGACCACAACCTGGAACATCTACTTTGCAATGTAAGCACAAATCCACACAGGTATACTGTTGGTTCAGTTTTCTTCTAAAATTATTATTTTAATGTAATTACTCAAAAGTGACAGTGTCTGTTTTGTACATGCATCACTAGAGCCTTATTGCAGTTATTTCTTGGTTTATAGATATTGAGATGTTGTGTTTTGCTAAACCTATTCACTTGTACCATAACTGAAATGAATGTACAGTTGTGCTCATACGTTTACATTAACTGGCAGAATTGTTTTTCGGACATTTTTGAGAAAATATGAATGATAACACAAATACCTTTTTTTGTCAAACAATTGTGTTTACTCTTTTGAAGGGGGTGATATACACAATGACTCGACAAAGTAAATCAGCAATCTCATATGACCGCATTCATCTTTTGGTTGCTTTTTATCTTGTTGATGCATCTTTCATCCAATTGTTTCTGTAATTTTGCAGCTGGAGGAACTCAGCACATCAATGTATCCTTTAATTTCTGATAATTTCTCATGATTTCTTATTGATGCACATTTAACAAAAAAGTCTTATGAATCCTTAATGTGTCACTGCTCAGACAAAAGCTCCACTTGGCTGAGAACCAGGACCTGCCCAAAACAGCTGCTCCCTGAGGATCGAGGTGTGGAGGGTGGCAACCACTCATCTTCTCACAGCATTCAACCAGTGCTGGTTGTCATGGCATTGATCCAGCTGCCTTAGCAACGGAGTGGAAAGATCATTAGGAGAAGGCTATTTTTTTCCATTTCAGACTCACTAGTTGTGTAGTGACAGAGACATTAAAATATTTAGTCACCATTGTAAAACCCAAGAACATAGCACAAGAAAAGGAAAATAATATTTTTCTTTGGTTATTATTACTGTACTTTTTTTTTGGTTTGATAAGGACATTTTTCTTTATGTAATGCCTATTGCAAGACTTGACACAATTTATAAACATTCGGTCTTTAATTTTTAAAATAGTGTTTTAGTTTATGAGCCATTCAAAAACATTGTAAACAAAAAGACACATGTGGTCATGAGATGGTGAGTTGAACACTGCGTGGATAGATAGATAGATACATTTTGCACATGCACACACAAACATAAACACACTTTTGTCAGTGATACATCCAAAGTAAAGCAATCTTGAGCCTGCTGGATGGAAGGTGTTCCACCACATTCACCTCAACAAGGCTGAGTTTGAACTTGTAACATTTAGCTTTTTTTTGACAAAGTCACTGTGGTCAAGAATTTCCGCTTTTGCTATTAGCCTGAAAGCCTTGTCACATTTTTATGTATTTTCAAAAGGACAAAAAAGGGTCAATTTTGTCATTTAAACTGCATTTTTAAGATTCTTTGTAAATGTATTTATGGATTTCTACAATTTTGCCATTGTATATTAAGGTATGGTATCTCTCAAACTTAGCAACATGAATAAAGGTAAAGGATTTTGTTCAGTTGTATGTTTGATTCCACGTGTCTAAGCACAAGCTGAAGACAAGCCAAAGCCTTGCTGTGTTAAATTTATAAGATTTTTTTTTCCCCCACTGTTTAAAGTGGCTCGATGTCTCCTACAGCCCAAAGAGCTTATCTTTTTGAATGTTCCAGTCACGACTGATAATTCCAGTCACATTGAGAATAGTTGTGGGGTTTACTTAAACAAAATATTTTACCGGCTGGCAATGTGCTTTTTGTAAACCCACTTCATTGCTATTATTGATCTAAAATGAGACACAAATTAGGACTACAGAAATAAAACACTTTATTTATACATCAATTTGTCTTTGCAGTTGTTCACAAGCAGGTTCAGTATTTAATTAAACAATATATTTAAAAGGCGACTTGAATAACTGGCACTACATGCTGAGACAAAATCTGGAGCATAATATTTATTAGGCAATGTCTGGAGCAAATCTGAACTCCTCCCTCTTTCACTGTTTCAACTGTTCAGGAGTTTAGATCCATCATTGATGTGGGCATCTGTGTACATAAATGTCTATGAAAAATTAGATTCTATTTAGGTTCAAAGAGTGAGTTTTGGTCATGCAAGTACAATTTGAAATCAGAGAATACAGATTCAGCGCAAACCCACAATAGATCATTTATATACGGTTTCAATTTACGGCATACAATTAAATATAACAGTAATACTGTGCAAATACACAATTGAGCTGTACAGAAATATTTTTGTTACTTTGTGGTAATTTCACAAACAACCTATAACACATTAAAAAAATATTACATCACATTTGATGATACAGCAAAAATATACACTTTTCATGTCCCTGTCTTTATCCGTTCATTATTTGTGCATTTCATCGATACATTCTGTAATGGTGCCTCTGGATCTCTCTACAGTACATGTTTATATTCTAGAAAAGCCATGACAATCATGTAAAACGTATAATCTAGCATAAATTTGTAGTTAAAAGTGCAAAGAGAGTAGTTGGTGAGTACGTAAAACCTGATGTTGCTATCATGGTTCTGTACCAGAGAAAATCTCACTGAGGTAAGAATAAGACTTATTCTTAGGAAAAAGTCCTAATTTAAAAGGACTTTACTTTTATTAATATAAAAGTGCAGGCACTATAACATATTCTTCAAGTAAGCTTGGTTTTTGTTCTTCAAACATTTTGTAGTGTTGGATTGACTTATTTTTTTATAAGGTTCTCAGTAACTCGTTCAAACTTTTGTGGACACTGGCCGGCTGAGAGGCAGCAAACTCTGTCAGGCTGTGTCCCATTTGGGCATAAAGGGCTTGGCACAGGTTGATGGTTGCACTCCTTACGCTGCCGCCCCGGCCATGAATTGTGCCACTGTGAGTAGATGTGCCCAGGAGGTGCCACAGTAAAGGCAGCACTTTCTGCTCCACCATCTGGGGCTTGCGAGGGTAGAGCTCAGTCACAAGATCTGAATTGAAAAGAGACACCAAAAACAATGTGAAGTAGACAAATGAGGCAAAAACATAGATGGACCTATGGGTTTATAACCCATATAAGCTATTGGAATGACATAAAAGCAGACATACCTGCAACCTTTTCGATAAGATCCACTTTTGCTTTGCCACTTAAAAATTGAGCCTTGGTGCAAAAAGGTTGAAGGAGGAGTATGTTATCTTGAAGAGAGAAAGAAAAAAAAACAATTAAACACTATTAAAACACTTTGTTGTAATGTTGTAACAAGTGTTGTAATGTACAATATTAAAAATGAGTACCAAGGTTTGACATTAGTGCATGTATAGCTCCAATAGCAGCAGAATAAACAGCATTGTTCTTTGAATTGAGGTGATTGTCTACGATGGCTGGGACCAGAATGTTTATCACTTGAGATAAGTTGTCTTTTAACAAGTGGATAATTTTCTGGAGAGACTCGAGAGCATAAAGGTTGACCTTGCTGTTTGATTCCTGCAACCGAGACCTAAAGGCATCAAACACCTGAAAGAAAGAGATCCCATTAAAACTGATGAAATTCTGTTAAAAGTATAAATAAGAAAATAATGTTCATAAAAAACTTGTTACAAATAGTGCATTTTGTTACTTACTGGAAATATACTGTTAATAACCACATTGGGATTGTTCTGGCAGTCTGCCACTATCTGGTCAATTCCTCTGATCCTTTCACGGAAGTCCTTTGAACCCAGCAGACCTGATATTTGCTTGATATATTCAGTTTTATCAGCAATGCTCTGTGTCTGAGATCTGCAGCTGTAATGGCTATTAGAGTCCCTGTAGATTATACACATGTTAATGGACCAGTTCATAGAAATAAGCTTCATAAAAAGATTTCTGTCGTAATAATATTTGTAAAACTACATCTCTGCCTTAGTGCTTATTAAAAATTAACTTCCTACCCACCTTGTGGTCTGATTAGGAGGCTCTCTGGTGAGAGATGACGCTCTCACTGTCCCACTGCCTGGGACGGAACGTCTACCTCTGGCTGACTGGCTGTCCTGAGGCATATCACCAAGACCCTAGAATAACCATGTTTATAAGTTAAAGCTGTGCCTTGTCAGAACAGATTTATAAATATAATGACACAGAAATGGATACACTGTACCTTAGTCTTTAGAGTATAGATGGTGTCTTTGACAGTCACTAGATCTTTTGTGGGAACATATTTTTCTAGAATCTTATCAAAGTCAGGATGGGTTGACAGGGAGAGCAGCATGCGTCGACCAAAATACCTTTGGATTTAATTATTATTATTATTATTATTATTATTATTATTATTATTATTATATTAGTAGTAACTCTCTTTGATCATAGACACTTATTGTAATTATTATTGTGACATACAGTGACAAGATAAAGTATCTGAACCTTTTGAAATGTTATGGTTTTCTGAATAAATTTGTCTTGTCATTGATCTGATCTTCATCTAAGTCAAGGGTAATAACATAATGTGTCTAAAAATAATTAAACAAAAAAAAAATCTAATCTTTCATGTCTTTATCGATAACAACCAAAAAACATCATGCTTGTGGAAAAAGTATGTGAACCCTTGAGTTAATGACCTCAGAAAAGCTAATTGGAGTTGAGATAATACATTTTGAGGTGTAGACTACAGCTACTTCCATAAAAAACCCTCAAACGTTTGGAGTTTGTTCTGCACAAGAAGAACACGCTTATGTGAGCCATGCTTTGCCAAAAAGAGCTTTCAGAGGAGCTACAATCAAGAATTGGTGCTTTACATAAAGCTGGAAAGAGTTACAAAGTTATTTCAAAGACTTTAGAAATTTACCAGTCTACAGTTGGGCAAACAATCTACAGATGAAGACACTTTGGGACTGTCGCTGCCCTACCAAGAAGTAATCGCCTAGTCAAAATGACACCAAAAGCCCAACAAAGACTCATCAATGATGTAAAGAAACAACTCTGAAGATTTTAAGGCATCATTTGAACTTGGTAACATCTCTGTTTATGAGTCTCTAATATGTAAAACACTGAACAAGCCATGAAGGAACCTGCTGCTTACTAAAAAGAACATTAATTCGAGCCTGACGTTTGCAAACAAGCACTTTGACACTCCACAGTGGATGAAACTTAAATTGAACTATTTGGAAAAAACACACAGCACTACATTTGGCGTAGAAAGGGCACAGCTTATTATTATGAAAACATCATCCCAACTGTAAAGTATGGCGGAGGAAACATCATGAATTGGGCCTGCTTTTGCTTACAATCATTGAAGGGAAGATGAATTCCCAAGTATATAAGACAATACTTAAGGATAATGTGAGGATGTTTGTACATCAGGTAAAACTGTGTAAAATGTGGGTGATGCAACAGAATGGCTTCAGAAAAACAAACGCTTTTCGGAGTGGCCAAGTCAGAGCCCAGACCTCAACTCAAAAGAGATGCTTAGGATTGAAAGAATGGACTAAAGTTCCTCCTCAACTATTTGCAGATCTGATCCACAACTACAGGAAGCACCTGGTTGAGGTTATTGCTGCCAAGGGAGGATCAACCAGTTATTAATTCTAATGGTTCCACTACTATTTTTAATGTTGAATGACTGTGTTTAATAAAGACATGAAAGATCAGAATTATTTTTAGACACATTATGTTTGTGTTTACTTAGATAAGGATCAGATCACATTTAAGACAAATTTATTTAGAAAACCATGGAATTCCAACAGTACCACACTTTTTTTTACTTCTTGCCACTGTATATCTTATCAATAGACAAGTACCAAACCTGGCTTCTTGTGAGGAGTCTTGTGAGAGTTTTGCAATTGCAGGCAAGATCCTATCGGTAAGTTCTTTTCCTCCAGACAGTAGACGAGCAGCACCAACCTTCTCTACCAGATTAGCCAGATGCTGGGCAGTACACTTCCTCACGGCAGCATTGAGATGACTAAAATCCAAATAATATAAGATCTATAAGTTTTAGTTTATTTTTTTTAATTTGCCAGATAAATTGAAAACAGGTTTGTAAGCCACATATAGTGCGTACCTGAGGCCTCCAGAGAGTAAAGCATTGATACTGCGAGATGGAGTGCAATGCTGCACCATGGAGTCAAGTGCTGTATCCACATCCTGTCTAATGAAGGCACTGGTCTCTCCAGCTTTGTGCAGTAAGGCTTTAACTGTACCTTCCAGCTCCTGGTCCATTGCTTTATGCAGGTGACTAAAGAGGTCACCCAGTGTACACACAGCAGCTCTAGAAACACCTGATCTTAGGTTTTTTACCTGAAAGAGATGAACACACATAGGATCATCTTCATAAACATACAAAAAAACATATTTATAATACAATTGTTTAGTCAAGGTTATAATATTTTGGCTGTTTTATACAAATGTACTACCTCTTGAATTAGTGAGAGACACACATCATGAAGCCTGCTTTGGAGTGTGTCGGAATGATAGTGGGCCAGACTGCGCATGAATGTTAGTCCTTCAATCTTCTTCTCCCTAGATTATAATAAAGACATGTACATCTTTTAGAAGCCAAAGACTTAGTTTATCAGAATGTAAAGACAAGGCGTGTAAATTCCTCACCAGTCGTCTGAGCTTAGAAGATTGAAGCACTGTGTAAGAGCTAGTTCCGGCTTTGAAAATGGACACAGTTCTGAAGGCTCGGAAAAATTGTTTTTGTGGCTCACAGAACCAGGGGACAGCTCATCTAAAATGCCATTAAGACAAATACACCCAGATTAATGTATCATATTACACGTACTGCAGTGGTGCATTAACAGGAGTTTGTCAAAAGATTTTTAAAAGTACACATTAATAACTTGCTCACACACAGCTGGCATTAAGAGTCTAATAATTTAAGACCTGTTAAGGAGTGCTGCATCTGCTTATAATGTCCTGCTAAATCGTAAACTTGTATGAAGGCAAACATTAATAAAACCTCACCTGAGCTATGAGACAGTGAGGGTCGCGTTCGGCTGAGGCTAGGCGCTCTCCTCAGATGGGTTACATTTTTGAGATTTGGGGGCACTGTTGGAGGACTAGGCTGGTGAGGGGGGGTGAAGCACTTGACAGGGCTTTGGGGTCCAGGGGGGCTGACAGGACTTTCTGAACTGCAGTGTGATTCAGCTGAGAAAAAGTTTGCTTTGGTGGAGGTTAGTGTGCTGCCATTTAACTGCAGATCTACAAGAGAGAAGACCACTCTTAGGGCACAGGCAGCATATAAAGCTTCTCAAATCTATCTATTAGTATTTAGAACAGGATTCAAACTTCTGTGTCATGGCATGATATACATATATAATAGAATACAAAACAAAAAAGTCTTTGTTTATAGTTTCTGCTTGCCTTTGATGATTAATGCCTTTTCTTTAGTGGGTGAATCTGATAGCATCTGCTGGACACGGTGGCGTAGCTTTTCTCTTGTCTGGTCTACGTGACCTTGCTCCTCAGGCTGCTTCATTCGCTGCTGCCGTATCTTATCCCTGCTAAAACGTGCATTCCTCACCTGTTCCTACAAAAGGCATTTGAAACAATGTGTTTTTGTATTGTTTGTTATAAAAAATACTTGTATGATATATGTTTTATTGCTAGATGCAGTGTTACTGACCATTGCCCCTTCTGAGCGTGGGCTGTCATCACTGTCTGTGTGAGAATGGCTGTATATGCCTGCTGGGGGATCAGTTGGGTGCTTGGCCACCAAATCACTCTGCTCGAGTGACAAGGAAATGCCTGGATATCCAGAAGACACTGTAGCGCTAAACATACCTAAAGAATGAGGAAGAAGAGTTATAGAAGTCTATGAAATATGAATTGGGACAATTTTGGTAAGAAAATAAAATTAAAAATTGGACCTCTTCCAATGATTCCTTCAAGCATGTCTGTACCCGGTGAGTTCCTGCTACTCTGGCTTTGAGATCCTCAGAATGAAATAAGAGAATGATTTTTAATTATCAAAGCCCAAACAACAGTTTTTACTGTTGTCACTCCAAAACACGTACTATTGTTTAGAACTGCTGTACCTTTGGCACCTTTCAGACCTCTGACTGATTCACGTAGAGTTGGTTTGACCAATGGTGGAGAAGGTTCTCTTGTACTGTTCTCCCCCTCAATTTTGAATGTTCCATTTGTGTATGTGAGTGAATGTCCAACAACACCAACATCAGATGACGACTCATTTTTCTGACTGAATCCTTCAAAAAGAAAAAAAAACAAAAATTAGAAAGTTATTGCATAAAAGGAATAGTAACACAGTTTTCAGAAGGTATTCCTTTATACCTTGAAGGCTACTGAAGTCCATGGACACAGAAGACCTCAGTTTTGCAGAAGGCACTCTTGCAATGCGAGGTTTCATTCCCGAAGAGGCAGAATTTCTAGGGCTGTAGATAACAAGTGCATTGTGGTTAATTAAGAGGGCTTATACGTCCATAATTTATAGTATGGACTTTTCCGTTTGGTTTGAACCAAATTAGCGGGTATGAAAGGTCCTGTGAACCATGGTTTGGATCAAATAAAGAATTATTATTAATTGTCATGGTGAGAGAGCCTCCGATTAAGTCCTTTGGTGCAGGTTTTTACAGTGTAACAATAGTCCAGGCTGTAGACTTTATGATGTGAAAATTATGTTCTAAAGAAACCTAAAATTGATTATGTCATGATTAAGTTATCTTTGTCTTTTACCTTGTTTTAATGCCATTGAAGCTGCAGTTAGCAGCCGAGCTGAGACTGGACAGACCACTTTCACTTGTGGAGCTTGTAAGCATTGGGGGCGTGTGTGATGGTGAATCCAGACCTAGGTCTAACTTAACAGCTGAATCAGGACTTTCAGGATCCAGGTCAGAGCAGCAGAGGTTCACTTTAGCCCTTTTTTTGGCAGCACTGTTGCGAAGTGAACGAAGTGAGTTCAGCATCTGTAAAGTGCACACAAATTGCCACAAAAAATATGAGAATTGAAGATAGAGCAATCCCTCACTACCTGTTTTGTTTTTATATAATTGACACATTTAGGTCAAGGATAGAACTTAAAACCATAAAACAAATAACTTAAAAAAATAAATAAGATGTGAAATGTTATAATTATACTGTATGATGTATGTCAAACAGGCTCTTTTAGAAACCAACATTGTAATTGAGAAAGAAAGAGGCATTGTTGCTAACCTCCTGCATGTCCAAGGGGTCCTCGCCTTGAAGATTTTGATCTAAATTGTTGTTACCAAGATTCAAATTAAAGTCTTTAGTTTCTAATTGCTCGTTGTGCTCCCCTGGAGGGATAACCGGTGAGACAGATGTGTTTGTCCTTGTGCTGCTAAGGGCTCTTCGAAATGATGAAGTGGAAGAACTCACAAGAGAGGCATGTGGGGGCCTGGGAGAGCACCGACTGGACAGCTCTTCTTTTTAAAAAAATACACATTTATTAATATTGCAATGTTATTATATTCACTAGAAACATAACAAAAGCAAATGTGTTTTTACCTTTTGTAGTGCATGATGATTCTCTGCAGGGGCTAGGACCTCGCTGGTGAGGACTGTTTTCTCTTAAGTTGGGCCAAGTGTTGGACATAGAGAGGGAGGAGTTAGCATGGCGGCGGGATAGAGTTGGTGTAGGAACATTGCCTGCAAGTGAAGCTAGAGGATAAGAGGGCAGTAGAAAGGAGCCCGCAGAAGACGAACTGGCAGGGAGGGAAAACGTGCGCTCAACACTGGGGTTCCTTGAAAGCATGCGTCCCTTGGGTGCCACTGTAACAATAACAAGATTAAGAATAAACAAGATAGTAAATGGAAAAGTTTTGTGTATCTTTTTGCTAAATAAAATTGCAATATGGATATGTCTGACCTGCATCTATATCAGAGTTTGTTGTCTTGAAAATGTCTTGGTCTAGGTTAAGGCTTCCACTCCTTCTAAGGCGTGCAGGGGACTGATTCCTTCTAGAGGCCTGGAGCTTTGGAAGTTCTGCAGATCCTACATAGCAAAATCTTTGTTACTACTATATGCCATGCAGAACATACTTTCATTCACCCTAAATTAACAAAAAAAAAAAATCAGTATTAAATTGCAATTACACATTTATTTTATTTATATAAAACTCCCTGATGTATACTTGGATATAAGATTAGATAAAAAAAGAGATTAGATAAAAAAAAAAATGGTATAGAATATCTTGACAATGGCTACAAAAAATTGTGCTTCCCAGACTAAGAATAAAATTAGTTTCTCGAAAGAATATAAAGTAATAACTTAAAGCTGCTATACCTGAGGTGGTATGTCCCAGTTACTGTTGCTTAATATGAAATAATTACAGTTTTTTAACAAAAATAAAGAACCACTTACTGAAACTGGGTATGTATGTTTCAGGACTTAGTTTTCTTGAGAGAGGAAGGAAATCTTCATTGGTAACCTAAGAGAAGGTAAGCATGCTTTTATAACAACAATAATAAAGCAGTAACATACGCAATCCTTTAAACAAAATTAGATCCTCATGAAATTCCATCCCCTGGCTTGAACAAAGGGATATAGTAGACATGACAAGCTCAGACAAAAGGCACTGGCCTTCAAATGGTTTCTGTGAAGGCGCAGGGTTTAAAATGTATTTAAATTTTGCTAAGAGTGTATTAAAATTTAAAATGTAAAAGAAAGAACATGTCTATCAACTTAAAGCATTTGAGACTACTTAAGTCTACGGTCAACCTGATTATGATGAACACTGTAGAGCACTTAATGTGATACTACAGATGCTAGTATGCTTTGTTTGACAAACATCTGGTGGCAGGTGCTGACAGTGTATTTCCCCATGGGGATAATAAAGTGATAATAATAAAAATAATACACTGTGCACATACAGTGTGCAATATACTAAAGGGTTGCCAGGAAACCAATACTGAAAACAAAATGTTCTGAAATGGATCTTCTATGAAGGGTAATAGTGTCCAGAAGATAAACCTAGTCACTACAGTATCTGGTAGGGCTGATAAAAAAAGTAAACTCCAATTGGATCCACATTACCTATCTACTGTATATCTCAATCTATTTAAAATAGGCCTCACAGTGTATGAATGACAGAATCAATACATTGCCTTATATAATAATAAACAAATAAAAAAAATGCTAACCTCCTGCTTTTGAAGGTAAAAGATAAGGATTAAAATATATTTTCTTATTATTCTACCTCAAGAATTTTTTGACGGGATTGCAGCCAATATGGGTGTGACTTGGCTTAAATCAGGTACTTCCAATTTGATAAAGAAGCATTATTATCTGGTATATAAGATATCCTATTGCAATCAAACAAGACATCACTTGATAAATAATGACCACTGTATCTTATAAGGTGAATTAAAATTTCCAAAGCTATGAGAAACCAGCCTCACCAGTTCAGTGCACTTTCCATTAGGAGTATTACATTGCTGGTCACTCTCGGTGGATGACAGGCTGAACATCTCCCAGGGCAGTTTGTTCTTTCCTTTACCTGCACTCACAATTCTCCTCTGAAGTGGAAGGTCATCATTAAGGGAACCAAGGCTGCCATAGCCATGCAAGTGGTCACAGTCTGGTTCAGTTCTGTTACTCCTCGCACTGCTTATCCTCCCACCATTCATCACCCAGTCCAAATCTGCTCCAGAGCCTGTCTGTGCAGAGCTCCGCTGTCCTGGCTTGGGCACAACCAACGCATACTCCACAATGCCTTCTGGAGAAAGTTTAGGAAGAACACGCCTTGCTCGTCTCGCCTGTACAGCTGCCATAAGACCCTCTGCATCCTTGTTGAGCTCAACCATGTCAACAGCTTTTATTAAAGGTTGTTTCTTCCCTGTGTCAAGGCAATAGTCAAAAACAGCAAAAAGCTCAAGGGCAGCATGTCGCACTTTCCTTTTGCTGTCTGCCAGATATGGAGCTACCTCAAGACAAAGCTTGGGTATGTTAAAATCTTTTCTTGGATGAGTAAGCAAAGCAGCTATGATGATGTTAAGGACATCTTCCCGAATCCTGGAGTTCTTGTGTTTCAAATTGCCCATTACAAGATCCAGTATTTGCTGAGGTGCAACAATTTTCATTAGTTGCCGAAACACATTCATATATTCATTCCTGGTGATGGTACGGGTGTCCCCGAGGACCTTGAGAGCCACAAAAATTATTTGTTGAAAGTATTTGTCTATGCTATGATCAAGCCTCTGAATTAGTACATTTAAAACTTGTAAGGTGCCATACAATACTTTAAAATTACTGTCATCCAGAAGGTTTGAGAGAAAATTAATGAATTCTTCAATACTGTCAGATGGGACTGACTGCATATCCACCTCTGAGAGAATTTGTTTAAGTTTCTCCACCCCATTAGTACGATTCTGGTAATTTCTAAAGTCCAAAAGCTGCGCATGTAACTCTTGGGAAATTAATCCAAGAATCATTATTGTTGATAATAAGGGTGTGGTCAAATCTGAGAATGCAAAGAAGTAAACACAACTAGATGAGGACAATAATATTCCTCTTCTTTCCTTGGTCCTTTCATCCTGACGGTTGTTGATGGACAACTCCTGTTCCTTTCAGACTGTGAATCAGAAACAATATTAGTAAATGTAAATGTAGTTAACTTGTGTGTGCATAGGTATCTATTTGGGTCAGAAAGGTAAATAAATGTTGGCTATTACTACTACAAAAAAGGTAACAACAGGCCCTGTATAGCCTACATGAGTTACAACTGGGCTGCAATAATTTACAGCAACCTTTTAGTTTTACGAAAATACAGGCTATATACCACTGATAAACACTAACTAACGTTAGAGCAGTTAGGGTCAACCACTTGTGGCTGCCAGGCACTACAGAAAGACTGGGCTACTTATCGAAATATTACACACAAACACAGAGTAGCCTATTCCATTTATGTGATACCACTAGTTACTATACATTGCCTGAAATGGTAAGTGTAGCCACAACCCATTATAACCACGTAACAGCAATTCCGGACACGACAAGTACACAAATTAGCCAAAATAACCTCCAGCAGAGGTAAACAGTGTCGCTAAATGCAAAAGCCATTTATACAGTACAAAGCTAACTCGCTTAATTGCTTTAAAACTCTGTTGGTTTAGCAGGCAAAGTTAGTAAAACAGGTTAAAACAGACCTCGCATTTCTAATGCTCCTCTTCTTTGACGCTTGACGAGACTGTCTAGGATTACGTCGTCCAAATTTCCATGTCGTACTGGTGCCGCTACTGATGTCTAATTGCAGGCATATCGTTGGTTGTTTTAAGTGTTGTTTAGTGTTGAATGTTTAAAGGCTTCTGAGGTAATCACACGGATTGTATCCCATACACACACACCGAGGCAGCAAAATGGCGAATACATGTTGCAAACTGAGCGCTCCCATGGTGACGCCAGCGCCAAGCTCCTCCAGGCGGCAGCATCAGAGTTGCAGCTTCAAGTGAGAAATAGGTTGTAATAAGCACAGTTTTAATAGTTGGACGTATACATTAAAGCTGTAGGCCTATTGTCACTAAAAATAGCAGATGTCAATGGAAACCTATATGCGACTTTATTATTGTTCAGATGTAATACACACTTGTATTGATGTCACGACTATATTAAAATTATTGTACTACTCTGTGTATTTTTGGATACAAACGCATTGACATTTATGTATATTGTTTTTTAATTACAATCTTCAGTGTTTCTATTTTCGATATTTTTCTTATTGTGCTTCACATACACAGCATTGGCTCTTATAGGCATAGACATACATAAGAAAGGCTAGATGTCTCACGGCGCAGTCTCCGACGGCATCACCGGCGGCCATCTTGAAACAGGCAAGCTTCCTATCGGACTCCATGGTACCTGATGTAAGGTGAGTGATCTGCACGAACATAAATACATTTATCTCGCTGAAATCTTGACGGATTTACAAAATGTTTGATTTCTTACAAACGTTAATAATGTGGCTATAATTCTGGATGCGTGAACATGTTGAAATTGCAGCTTTTCTTTTCGAAAGACGACTTAATCGTGCAGCATAGTTGTGTATCACGGCTAACGTTACCTGTGCAAGTTATCAAGGCTGAGACCACCATCGAGCTGTTCAGTTATAGTTTTACTGACACCAATAACGATTTTATGACAACTATTTTTTTTATCTATATTACAGTCATTGTGAATGTGGTTGTAGTTATTAGCTGGCTTTGAGTGAGACCTAACGTTAGTAGTTACAGGTTAGCTGCTACCCAGCAATTTTACATCAGTGGGAGAGGCAGAATTGCTCTTTCTTTTCAATATAACTTAAGTTGCACATGATTTCCAATCGGTTTGGTTTGTTAAAAACATCTTATTATTTTTATTTTTTGTAAAATGTGTTTTCTGAAGACATGCACATTAACCCTAACCCTAAGACATACACAGTACCTGGAAGTGTCACAAACCATTTTGAGTATATAGGAAAATGCCTGTATTTGTATCTGTTTGCCGAATTTATCACCACTGATACAGTCTGAACTGTAGGATAATGTCATGCAACTTAATTTATACGGAAAGATCATTCAGGGGTGGCTAGTTCTAGTGTTTTGGTTTTTTTTAAGCATAAAACATTTTTAAAGCATGTAGTGAATATCTGTGTACTATACTCCATATATCTTTTTTTTTGTTTTAAGGTGGCTGGAATAACAACCCTAATGCCAGTTCAAGTACATCTTCAGGAAGCTGATGGCCCGGTGTGGGGTTGTTAAACCATGCAGAGGCAATGTGACAGCACAGGATGACACAGAGTCCCTACCAGCTGTCATTGTCACCTCTACAAGCCTGTCAGCTGTAGATATGTCCTCTGCAACAAATGAATAAATAGACTTTTGTGTAATTATTCCATATTTTGTGTAGTAATTCTATATCAGAACCCCTGATATACAATCCAAATAGTCTACAAGAAACTTCAGAGTGTTACCAAGAGGTTACCACACAGTAAGCCTTTATTATGTAGCCTATGTCTATGTTTTGGGTAACCAAAAGTCCTATGGGGAGTTTCGATAGGGCATTTTACAAAACGCATGAGCATACCTTGGCAAATCAATGGTCTAAAGTACTCATATTTCATTCTATATTGATCTGCTTTTGTACACAGCTTTACAAGACCTGGTGCTTGGGCTCAGTTGTGTTTCTAAAGTCATATCAAGAGACCTAGAAGCTGAAATGTGGTCAGTTGAGATACTTGTTATCCAGCAGAAAGAAAAAACAATATTCTAGCCTCTATAACTCTGTGCAAGTACTTCACATAATTATTCTGATTGTTTCCTAAGAAACTACAGGGTCTCAGTTTTCTAAAGAGGTCAGGCATTTGATGGTAGGCAAAAATAGCTGGGAACAGTGATCTCTGAAGTAGGCGCAGTGCAATGTCAAGGGGTAAATGGCCCAATCCTCAAGAAGTTAAAATAAACATAATAATTCAAATTATTTTATTATAATATTAACATTATAAAAGTGTGTGTGTGTATATATATATATATATATATATATATATATATATATATATATATATATATATATATTTCATTCATTCCTTGGGCGTGTGTATATTCATTGCATCTCTATGTTCTGTTCAATGTTAATTTCATATGGAAGTCCATGGTTATAATTATTCATAAGTATGCAGTGTCATAAGTATATCTCTGACGTTTATAACAAACTAGACTGTTTAAAAATCGGTAGAAAATTTAGCAAGTTATGGTTATTTAAAAAGTACATGCACCATTATAACACAATGTTACGAGTGAGCAAGCTGCCTGTGACAAGATGGCCGCCAGTTGCGGACGTCGACCTCCATTGGCCGACAGCGCGGACGAGACATCTAGCCTTTCTTATGTATGTCTATGCTTATAGGTAGGCCTATTATTTTGCACGGAGCGGAAGTGGGAGTGTTGTTTGTGTAGCTCTTTATAAGTGGTGCTTTCAGCTCTGGGTTTAGGACTGGTTGGCTTTGGGTTGTGTTTCTCTTCGGTGCTGGTGAACTGCAAATCTGTACATTACAGCGGCACAGCACACGGACTCATAGTTACAGGTTTGATAAGATATGTAACGATATGTTTGGTGGTTAGCAGTAACGTTAAGTTTTGTAGCTGTCAGCCATGTTACTGTATATCAATCAATGATGCTGCTAGCCACAGTAACCGTGTTTATTTTTAGCAGCTAACCTGCGTTGACTGTACTGATTAAAACGACAAAAAATAACTTTGTGGTTTTAGGACCATTTAACAATGCAACGTTGTGTGCATATTCTCTATAATGTAAATAAGATATACGATAACAGATTTAACTATTTAAGATGCTATTGTAGTTTACAGTATGTTAGCTTACGCCTAGCCATCCGATAGTGCCAAGCTAGGAGTGAGCTAACGTGTTTTGATCTGTTCCTACCTTACGTTTTAAACGGCTATGTTATTATAATGTAACCATTTTTTATGTGCTGCCACCATCACAACACTGCGTAAAACATAATATCTAAATGCCTAGACTGACAAGCATTTTGATGCTTTTGAATGGGAACGGTTGCCGTTAGCGTTGGCTTAAGATCATGCTTATTTTGCTTTTCTTGCAACAATCTGCTGACAGAGCCAGGCACAACCATTTATTTATTATTTCACACGGACTTGTTAATCATGTGTTGGTAGTAATGAAAATTAATTGTTGCTTACTCCCAAATCAATTAAGCAGAATATGAATTGATCTTTGAATACCCAGACCCTGATCTGTACGCCACTCTCCCTAGATGGACCAACAAGACCAGTCCTATATGTTTGCCAGTCTGACTCGGCCTCACTCTGAGCAGCTGCTGCAAGGCCTCCAGCTTCTGCGGCAGGATCATGAACTCTGTGACATTGTTCTTCGTGTGGGTGATGCCAAAATTCATGCCCACAAAGTTGTGTTGGCCAGCATCAGTCCTTACTTCAAGGCCATGTTCACAGGTAACTTGTCTGAAAAAGAGACCTCTGAGGTGGAGTTTCAGTGCATTGATGAAGCTGCTTTGAAGGTATGTTTAGAATCAGAAGTTGAATTTTATTAAAGCAATGAATATTTACTGTATTAACATTTTATATTTTCTTACCTAGGCCATCGTTGAGTATGCCTATACTGGGACTGTGTTTATCTCCCAGGAAACAGTAGAATCCCTTTTACCGGCTGCCAACTTACTTCAGGTCAAACTTGTACTCAAAGAGTGTTGTTCTTTCTTAGAAAGTCAGCTTGATGCTGGAAACTGTATAGGCATTTCCCGCTTTGCAGAGACTTATGGCTGTCATGATCTGTGCCTGGCTGCAACTAAGTTTATCTGTGAGAACTTTGAAGAAGTCTGCCAGACAGAGGAATTTTTTGAACTGACGAGGGCTGAGTTGGATGAAATTGTTTCCAATGACTGCCTGAAGGTTGTCACAGAAGAGACTGTGTTTTATGCCTTGGAATCATGGATAAAATATGATGTAACAGAGAGACAGCAATATCTTGCTCAGTTGCTGCACTGTGTGCGCCTTCCACTCCTCAGTGTCAAATTTCTCACTCGGCTATATGAAGCTAACCACCTCATACGAGATGATCATGCATGCAAGCACCTACTTAATGAGGCCCTGAAATATCATTTTATGCCTGAGCACAGGCTCTCATATCAGACTGTGTTGTCTGCAAGACCCAGATGTGCTCCGAAGGTGCTACTTGCGGTGGGGGGCAAGGCCGGACTGTTTGCCACATTAGAAAGGTAAGGCCAATATACAGTGTTCAATTGTATTCCAGAGAATATTTAACTCATTGTTGAATTTTCTATTGTAATGTACTCTTTTAATTATCAGTATAACCTTTTTTGCAGTATGGAAATGTATTTTCCACAGACGGATTCATGGATAGGACTGGCCCCTCTTAGTGTACCTCGATATGAGTTTGGAGTGGCTGTACTGGACCACAAGGTATATGTGGTAGGAGGCATTGCCACACACATGAGACAAGGCATTAGCTATCGCAGACATGAAAGCACAGTGGAGAGCTGGGACCCTGAAAGCAACACCTGGTCCTCTGTCGAGCGAATGGCTGAGTGCCGCAGCACGCTTGGTGTGGTGGTCCTAGCTGGAGAGCTGTATGCTTTGGGAGGATACGATGGCCAGTATTACTTGCAGTCAGTCGAGAAATATGTCCCGAAGCTGAAGGAGTGGCAGCCTGTAGCACCCATGACAAAATCACGCAGCTGTTTTGCCACAGCAGTCCTAGATGGTATGGTTTATGCCATTGGAGGATATGGCCCTGCTCATATGAACAGGTACTGACTTGCAAATAACTTTTGTAAATTTAATTGTTTACTAGGCATTTTATTTGACCCAAACATTTCTAGGACTGTAAGAAGCTTTTATACTTTGCCACAGTTGTATATTTGTTATTTATTGTATAAAATGTGCTTATGCTTATACTGTTTTTTGATTTTATGTTAATATTTAATGACATAGGAGGTGGTCTTATTATATAGAACTAACAGGTGAAGGATGTCAAGTGTTGCTGAGAAAAAAAGAGGACTGTTGACAAGTGAAGAAGAATTATTTCAAAAGTGGTTGCTGAAGTTTTGCTTAAGAGTGTCTGTGTGTGTTGCTGGTAGACTGGTGTTGTTCCCTTAAATCTCTAAAGAGCAGTGGCTGTGGTTTGTTTCCTTGACTCCCAAAACCCCTTTGTAGAATGTGTTTGGACAGGCAATCTTAGGGGACATTTTCCCTCCCCTAACAGCGTATTTGTTATTGCTTTCTGCAAAATGAACCACATTGCATGTGAAGTATTCAGTGCCTGTGGTTTAATTTGACCTAAATTTTAAGCTTTACATTGACTGGCATATTTTAATACTGTTTTCTTTACAGTGTGGAGCGCTATGATCTGAGTAAGGAGGCCTGGGAAATGGTAGCCCCCATGGCAGATAAGAGGATTAACTTTGGAGTAGGTGTCATGCTTGGCTTTATATTTGTTGTTGGCGGTCACAATGGTGTATCTCACCTGTCTAGCATTGAGAGGTATGATCCCCATCAGAACCAGTGGACAGCCTGCAGACCAATGAATGAACCACGCACAGGTAATCCTAATATAATCTAAATAGGATTATGCAAGTGTTCAGTGAATTTTTACCGTATTTGCAGTGCCAATTTGTACATTACTGCATATAATGTATTGTAACTATTTTGTAGGTGTTGGTTCGGCCATTGTAGACAACTACCTCTATGTGGTGGGAGGACACTCTGGATCTTCCTACTTGAACACTGTCCAGCGTTATGACCCTATAACAGACAGCTGGTTGGACTCAAGTGGAATGATGTACTGCAGGTGTAACTTTGGTTTGACAGCCCTTTGACCCATGGCCCAACCAGTCAGGACATAAAGAACTTGGACACAAACTTTTTGTTGTCTGCTCCTCCTTTTGTACATTCATCCTTCAGGACGCTGACATGAATGATTGAGGAAAAAAGTAGAGCATGCCAGGTACATGGCTATTACAGGCAGTCTGGCTGGCAGAGGACCACACTCCCAACAGTTTGTATGGAAGAAGATGACACATGAATACAACCTGCTGCTGGACCACAACAAGGACTCTGAGCCATTTCACAGAAGATTGTTGGAGAAATCTTTCACATATAAAGTCCTGTCAAGAAATGTTTTGGTATTTTTTTTTTTTTCTTTAAAGCAGCCCTGCGTTACATTTAGCCAGTAGCATTGTGTAGCTTTTAACCCAAAAATAAATATTATTTTTATTTAATGGTTAAAATTGGGAGACTTATACCAATTCTAATGGAATCGGAAGAATCCTCTGACACAGATCCCTCAGCACAAATGGGCCAATACACTGGACCCTAGCGGAGTCCTATTTGTACAATGACCCTAGTATAGATAACTATTTTCAGACTTTTTTTTTTTTTCTCCCTCCAAAAACTTTAGTTTCTACTTGAACACAAGCATCTGTAAAATGATGCTGCTGTCATAACACAGATAGTCTGTAGAGTGTTTTTGCTCTCGACTGGCAAAAAGTGACACAGGGTTGCATTAACTCACTTTTTCCTCTGCCCCTGCTGCAACCATATCAATTAGTTTGCTTGTGTAATTGTATGACTCTATGGCTGTCAACAATGTAGCGTGTATGTATGAGCATATAGAGTATAGACATGTTTGAATTTTTGTCAGGTCTCCGTTTGCAGAACTGATGCTCATACTCAGACACAGTTATGCATCAAAATCAGTGCTTCTCAAAAAGTGATAAGTTGGATTTATATTTCCTATAAAAGGGCTGCCTTTTCTCTAATGTAAATAGTCTAAAGGAATATCTAGATATAAAAATATATCCTAGTGCATTGCCTGTAAATGTTTTCTGCACTTGGTCACTAGTGTAAATGCGAATATGTGTAGTTTGATTACCATGACAATTTTTTTTTTTTTTTACCTCAACTTCCTAGGCTGGGGCCATTGCACCTTTTTGTTACTACTATTGTTTAAATTAAGCTTAGCCCTTTTCACCCTTTGCTCTATACACTCAACACTAACTGGTGCTATTTTAGGATTCAGGATTCAACTATTTGTCTGTGTTGTCTCTAAATTAGGCCATCCTCTGTTCATCCTCCACTATATTGCTATTTAGATGTTACTTGATTATGCATTAAAATGCAAAAACTGAACTAAATCCCTTGTTTGGACATATTAAGGATGGTTATATGCCAGTTCATAAATGTGTGATTGGACTGACATTGGAAGTCATTTTCTATCTATAATTTGGTCTAACACCATCAAATGTGGCTTGGTCATGTTATTCCTGGCTCAGGTTTACTATAAACCGCTCACTATTTCAAGAAAAGTGCCAAACAATGACTAACTTTAATTTATTTTTTTTTTGCATTTTTAAACATTTGACCAATCCTCATTATTGAATATGGGTGTAGGGAATCATAAGTTACATATGTATTGCTGAGAAGTTAGCATTAGATTCTTTAGTGCTGTCTAATTGGAGTCTGATGATGAAGCACCAAGGGCTTTGCTGACCAACTCAGGCAATGTTGTTACGCGTCTATTGTCCAAGAAAGGAAACCAGATCAGCAGATGCTGAATGTTTCCCTGGTTGTGTTGGATTTCAGGCTGGCTTATGTATAGCTTTGGGGCCTGAATTTACACAAGTCAACAGTGTGCAGCAATAGTGGGCAACAGACTGCGAAAGGCTATGTATTGGTTGTCTAGTTCACTTAATGTAGTATGAGTTGTTTTGTCCACTGATGTTTGCACAAAAGTTGAAATTATGACTAAGCTCTCATTGCACTTAACCAAACTATTTGATACATATTGTAATTTGTACATATGTTTAAATTTAAACTCATGGCATTTAGATATTGCAATAAGAGTAATTTTTTTTCTGTCAAACGTCAATATTTGTGTTGTCTCTTAAAAAGCCAAGGCATTTCAAACATCAATATTTGTGTTGTCTCTTAAAAAGCCAAGGCATGTCTGTCAAATTACAATGTTGCATTTCTCATCCCAACAGGCTTTTACATTTTTATTTTTTTTTATAAAGGCATGTTGCTTTGGGTAACTTAATTTGCCTCTATAAAACAAGTCAAATTCCCACATGTTATAGGACTTGTGTACTCTACTTGCACATGATCCCATATGTCAAATTAGTTTCAGTCCTCCAAAGCTATTCCTAATACGGAGCTCTTTGACATTTTCCTTGAAATCTAGTCAGTGTGTAAGTGTTTAGACTTTGAGCTTGCTACAGGTTGATTGCATGACCATATGTACTTAGTACTTATGACCTTTTTCCCTTTTACATCACACAAGAGTTGTGTAAAACTGAACAAAACTGCAAATGTGGCATTTTATAATCATGTTTTTATTTTTTTGGAAAATTCATTTGTTAAATGTTTTAACTTATTTCTGTTGTGATGCATTTTGTCTGCTACTATAGTTACAGCACAAATCACGCAGGCGTAATTATGTGCTATAGTCATGTTTTATTTGTGTATAGTTTGTCTTGTTTATGTATATTCATTACCACTACACTACTTATGAGTCAAGATGGAGTAAAAGATAAATTAAAAAAAATTCTGAAAACGTGATTCTGCAAAAGGGATGGGTTTATACACATTGTTATCTAACCAATGTCATGTTTTGCCACTACTCTCACCGAAGTGCTTGTTCAAAGAGAGCAGATGGAGGAATGAACAGACTGCCACTCTGTCTGAAAGCAAATCTTTTTGAATTCGATGTCAGTGTTAGCCAAACAACCACTCTGCTTCTTCTACATTTCTCATTGTGTGTCTGATATGAGGTTATTTGACTTTTATAACCTGTGGATTGATACTGGAAGTACATGATATCTTTAGGTGTCAAAACAGTATCGTTCCACATTTGCTCATATTTTGATTAAAGACATTTTACGTACATCTTGCGTCTTTTCGTGTGGTGCAGTTGTACCCATTTCAAAAATAAATGCCTGCCTTAAAAGGTACTGTCTGTTTATTTGTATTTAATAAAAAAAAAAAACGAATGTAATTTTTTATTTTGTATTTGAAACGGCAAATGCATAAAAAAGAATAACTGAAAACTACACTAGCTGAACTGAGTGCCACAAACTGATGAGTTAGAAAAAAAAAAAAAAAAATTGCCTACTCATTACAATTGCTCAACTCAACTGCTTAATTCAATGAATTTGTTTAACATTCTTACATTGTCTGCTACCTATTTACATAGTACAATACCAAGTGAGCCTGAAATAGCCATTTAGTTTCTCTGACAAATTCAGTATAAATAAAAAAAGCACCATTTATTTAAGGAAATATTTGATATGCATATTCAGAATATGTGTACCATGCCACATGGTCACACTATGTACATTTATTATTTTTCAACTTGAATTTTGTATAGTTGCCTTTAATCATTAATATAATCAAAATGACATTTCAAATAAGAACTATTATAGTCCATTATATTCTTGGATTCCAAGCACACTCCAGAAAGCGGATTTGTAAATTCTGTTGCAGCCATACAGAAATATATGGAATTTTTCACCATTTAAGACAAAGCATGGATAAAAAGCAGTAAACATGAACATTGGCATATGATAACAATAACAGAAATGGAATAGACAATTTTTTTTTACAAAAACAGGAGATTTACTTGTTTACTTGGAGCGGACGTACACCAGTGAGGACAACAGCAGAAGCTCCGGAGGCTTGTGTAACAAGACTAGATTGTCACTCCTCAACCCATCATAGTGCAACCAGAAGCCATCAATCTGGAAGGCTGCAGAGTAGTGATGCTCGTCTTTGTTAAAAAGTGTGGCACCCTCTAGTAAATACCTTAGAAACAAAAAATATATTAGAATATTGTTAGTGTTGCTTTTGGGGAATGTAGAAGAATGCATTTAATGAAGATGATACCAGAAGATATCAATATCTAGGTTAATAATAACTAAAACAACACAGTTAACAGAAATACAAAAAGGGAAAGAAATTGCGGGATGACATGATGCATTATACTGTGTAGTATGTGCTGAACCATGAAGTAAACCTGGCTGTACAATTTCTTGACTTATCCCTATAAAATAAACAATAACACAATTTACATTATGATCTGTGGTGAGGCATCATAGAATGTGCATTTGTGCTTTCAAGTTGAAGCATGCCAATGTCAAGTGAAATCCCAATACCTGTGCTGGCAGAGAGCGAGGTGGTAAGGAACATGTGACAGGGCCTCTGACCTCCACTTCTGCATGTTTAAAATGACAAAGGGTGGGGGTCCATAGCAAAAAACTCTTTGAGAAAACTCTCTTAGGCCACCACACCTGTCAAGTGAAATTTTTTCAATGAGATTCCCAATGACCATGATGAAAGTAATGTAAAAGCATGTTGTCTCACCCCAACTCTGTGCAAAGTAGATGTTTGGGGAAGAAAAACTCATCTACAGCAGATTGAATGGGGTCCCTGTGGGGAAGCTCATAGGGTGGGCTAAATAGAAAAAAGAAAAAAGATTTAATTTAACTGTAGAAAAATGTAGGTCATATATGCAATGTAAAATAATTAAATCAAAATTGTCCCTAAGTACTATTTCAGGTCAAAGCTTGCCTGCACTGATTCAAAGACATTAGCAGTGTTTTCTTTTAAAAATATTAACAGACAGAGATTTGTGCTGTGAGCTGTAACCTTTGTTGATAATTTCACAAATATAATTAAATATTATTTTGTGACACGCAGGGATATTTTCCTTTGTGGACAATTTACCTAATGTTAATAGTGGTCTTGATAAGCTCCTGGAAGCGAGCTGGACAACTCCAGTTGGTGCAGAGACTCTCTTGCATGGTGGACATCAGATTCTCCAAGTTTTCGGTAAAGTTCTCATGTTCATTGCCAAACAGGTCAATCTCTAGGGCAGCTTTGTGGATTTCTGAGCGATACTGCTTTTTAGACATCCTCTCCCATATCCAGAGCATCTTAACTGTTGTGTAGTCACAGCAGTCCATCAGGTAGAGAAAGTGGTTTACAAACTGTTTGCCCAGAAAGACAGACAGCTCTCTAGAAAACCCTTGGTTGTCCCGCAGAATTACATAAAGTATCATCAGGAAGCCATCGATGGTGCATGTGTTTTTAAGGCTTATCTGGACATACAAAGGAATGCTGGACATTGCCTTCCGCCCCGCCTTAATTGTATAGACACCACCCCAAGGGAGCACAGGCCTCCAGAAGCCGCGGTCCTCCTCGTCATTATTGTTAATGGAGGCACGGATTTCTTCAAACAGTGTTTTAGACCTATGGATAGTCAAAATAATTAACAGCGGGTTGCGTACGTGTAAGAACTACGCTAATGGCTACTAAGGGGAAATAAGGTCGCTTTAGCTTGCGCAACACATAGGTTAAATGTTTTGATAGCACAAGCAGTGATGGTGAATAAAACTCAATTATTCACGTTTAGAAAACCGACAAGTCTATAAGCATTATTGGATATGTCGCCAAAATGTTACCTTTCAAAATGTAGGTTATTTTCACTAGAAATATACAGGAGCTCTTCATTGTCATTTAAACCATAGAATCTTTCCTCCATTGCTTTTTGTGCTTCTTCATGCCTCACATCGAAGTTAACTATAGCCTATTAGATAAAATTCTACTTTCTAGCACTTTCTAAAGGAGCGCTCCTTGGCGTCACCATATGAAAACAACCCCGACCTGGCGTCAACTCCATGGTCCACTATCACCACTCGTCGCAGTTTGTGTGACGTTGTTCTGAATTTGTTGCTGCCCTCTGCTGCTGTCTTTCGGAGTTACATGTCTAACACAGCCGCCCTATATTATTGGCCGAGAGACCTGCCAATCAACGTTTATCACCGCCACTTGATGTGTCACGCCCACCACCCATCTAACGCTTGACGCTATTCGTAAAAGTCCTTACACTAAATTTAGGCGTAGGAGTCGTATATCAAATCCCACATTACGAATATATACGCAATCATCACGAGTTGAATGAACTTTTTTGGACGTGTTTTGAAACTCTCTCTTCTTCTTCTTCTGGGTTAAGCACTGTGCAAGAGAAACACTGGTGACCGTGTAGCCAGACGACAAGACAGAAAAGATGCCAGCAAAAAACATAAGTGGGAAAGAGGTTTCTGCGTAAGTATTTTTTAAATCATTCACTAGCCCACGACGGTGCACGTGGGAGAGTTCAGTTTAATAGCATCTGTCGCTAACTCATAGAGTAGGTGTTTGCTACTCAACAGTTTAAGGAGTTTAAAAAGAAAATTTACAGCTAACCTGTTCATAGTCCTAACCGTGCATGTATTTTAGAGTTTCTCCTATGCTTGCACAGAAGTTTCTTGTCTGTTCAAGAAAACATGTACAAGTGCATAGCCACGTGAATGACTGACGCGATTATTTAATGAGATGGGTATCAGTTCTATTTGTCAGACTTGTGTGTGCATTCTTATGAAGTTTGTTGTTTGTTGAAGATGTGCCACACTGACATGGGCCACTGCAATTCCTGTATTATGTAATAAGCATTGGCTGTGTGAGGTGATCTTTGCCCTCCTAGTCCACTGACCTAAGATGGGCAATATACTAGTAGTATATTGTATTAACTACAATAAACTGCAGTAAGTCAGCTGGCAAAACAATGATTTTATTACAAATACTGTATGATCTGATGATTTATTCAAAGCTGCACCTTTTCACCCATCCCCAACCTGTTATTTGACCAAATTTAGTATATTGAAGATAATTGACTGACTGCATGTGCCTGTCACAAGACAAGACATCCTGAACTTTGTTAACTCCCCCACCGTCCTCATTAGTTCATTGTCTATTTTTATTTTTTAAGAATAAAATGTTTGAAGCACATTTGTCTTTTAAATGTTTTGGCTTTCTTTTGAAGCATGTAGAAATCCCTTGACAAGATCAAGATAATCTAATATTTTACAAAAATCTAAAAATAGTTTTCTTGACCCAAATGCTGAACTGTTCTGTATAATGAGCTAATCAGCAAACAAGAACAAAAACAAATGAACTTTGTAATGTTTAAATGTTTAAACCGTAAGCATTGTTGCTTGATGTAGCGTGATTGTTTTATCAGACCTTTGTTTAACTGTAGTATCTTCTGAGGCTTATCTCAGCCTCATATTGAAATCTTTTGCAATCTCAGTGTGAACCATTAACATTTCTAAAGATATTGTCAAGGGCTACAGATAAAATGACACTTAAAATGATTCAATCAAACCTGAAGTTCAAAGTTTGATGTATAATGTGATTAGCTCACTTAATATTTTTTTTCTTTTTAGGCAAGTGAAGGAATGCCTGAAAAGGGAGGTGGAAGAAATGAAGAATTGGGACCCTAACTTCAAACCCGGTTTGGTAGTTTTACAGGTAAATGTAAAAAGTTATACCCCAAAAAAAAAAAAAAAAAAAAACACATTACATTTTCTGTTAAAGAAATGTGCACTTATTAATATTATGTTTTTATGCAGGTTGGAGACCGTGAAGATTCAAATCTATACATCAGCATGAAGTTGAAGGCAGCAAATGAAGTAAATTAAATACAAAATATGGCCAGAGTTGACTTTTAAATTTATAATGGTTTTCTGTGTGCTCCGCACTCTAGTCTGACTTAATTAATTTTTTCTAATAGATTGGAATAAATGCCACTCATTTGAAACTTCCAAAGACGGCTACAGAGAAAGAGGTGACAATGACACAATTATACAGAGAAGATGGATAGGCATAAATAAATTAATGAATGATTTAGTTTGAGAATGAATGGTATCAATTTTTGTGATGAACCTTTTTATTTATTTATTTTTTGGGATAAAAATGATCAGTGTCTTAAAGAGCACATAATAAATGGATGTTATAAAAATGATTTATGACTGCCATATCTTTCGTTGTGAAAATGTGTCTTCAGGTTCTTCATGCCATTAGAGAGGTGAATGAGAATTTGTCTATCCATGGTCTCATTGTCCAGCTTCCATTGGATTCCATTCATAAAATTGACACGGAGAAGGTCACTAATGCTGTGTCACCACTAAAGGATGTAGATGGGTAAGCACACAGAGGCATTGTTTCTTCAGTCTTGTATTAATTGAACATATTCTACAGTGTATAATTACAGGGATTGAAATGTGTCGTGTGCTTTATTAGACTGACCAGCATAAATGCAGGAAAACTTGCTCGTGGGGACCTGCGTGACTGTTTTATTCCCTGCACACCAAATGGCTGCATGGAGTTGATCAAACAGACGGGTAAAGTCAACACCTAGACCAAAGTATCAGATGCACACTTCATCTAATCAAAAAAAAAATATATATATATATATTATTCTTCCACCTCTCCACAGGTGTGTCTGTTGAAGGAAAGAGGGCTGTGGTGCTTGGCCGCAGTAAAATTGTGGGTGCACCAATGCATGACCTACTGCTATGGAATCATGCCACCGTCACAACATGTCACTCAAAGACCGTTGATCTAGCTCATGAGGTCTTTGAACTTATAAGAACAGAGCAAGCTTATTTATTAGGGAATACCTTTGTGTAAGTTTGTTTATTTTGTTCTAGGTGAGCAATGCAGACATCCTGGTTGTAGGCATTGGTAAACCAGAGATGGTCAAAGGAGAGTGGATTAAAAAAGGAGCAGTAGTCATCGACTGTGGCATCAATCATATTCCAGGTTTGCTTTGCTCTTCAAGATTCTGGATTTACATTATTGCACATTAATTATTTTAATGTGCTTTTCAGATGAAACTAAGCCTAGTGGTAAGAGGTTGGTGGGGGATGTTGACTACACCTCGGCCAAGGAGAGGGCTGGCTTCATTACACCAGTACCTGGTGGCGTGGGACCCATGACTGTAGCCATGCTGATGGCGGTAAGAGTCCTACTCCTCTAAAATATAGACAAATGGTGACACTGGACTATATTTATGGACAATGTTGAAAAAAATGCTGGCTAATTCCTAAATGTTTTTAAGGCTGTTTATTGCTGTTAACAGAACACAGTTCAAAGTGCAAAGAGATTTATTGAGTGCAATTGTCCTGGAAAATGGAATATTTCTTACACTGATCTTAAACTCCAAAAGCCTGTGCCAAGGTACGTCTTTCTTTTCTCTACGAAATGTTTGCTCCATTAATCTCTTTTAATTCAGTTTTTATTAATATATGTCTACTGCATCTTGTGTGTTTATCAACAGTGACATTGTGATTTCTCGCTCCTGTATACCAAAACCCATTGACCAACTAGCAAAAGAGGTGGGTCTGCTCGCAGATGAGGTGGAGCTCTATGGAAAGACTAAAGCCAAAATCCAGCTGTCAATAACCAAACGGCTGAATGCTCAGCCAGGTGGCAAATATGTGGTTGTCACTGGGTAGGCTCTTTTCTTCATCTCTTTCAGTGTAACATTTGAACCCAGGTTTAACAAGAAATTTATTTATATTTATTTATCCACTTAATGTGTTATGGTTATAATATTTAATTGTATTTCTTGGTGTATTATTTTTTTTTGAAGATAAAGTATTTAAAATGTGCATTACTTATTATAGTGTGTTTTCAGAAACGTATGATTATTATTATTATTATTATCATTATTATTATCATTATTATTATCATTATTATTATTGTTATTATTTATCGTCATCATCATCACCATGATCATCTGGGTCTTTCTTCAGCATTACACCCACTCCTCTTGGAGAAGGAAAGAGCACCACCACTATTGGCCTTGTTCAGGCCCTGGGCGCCCACATGAACCTAAATGTATTTGCCTGTGTGCGACAGCCCTCTCAGGGTCCCACCTTTGGGATTAAAGGTGAGCCCTGGACAAAACTCTGGATGGTGACTTTACTTCTGTTATTGTAATACTTTCCTTTTGTCCATAGGGGGTGCTGCAGGAGGTGGTTACTCTCAAGTAATTCCCATGGAGGAGGTACTAGAAAGCTGCAGTTTTGACAGTTTAGTTTTAACAAATTATGTCTAAAACAATTTTTACATAATCCAAATAACTTTGTTAACTTTAGTTCAACCTCCATCTCACTGGAGATATTCATGCCATCACAGCTGCCAATAACTTGGTGGCTGCAGCAATTGACGCTCGCATATTCCATGAGGCTACCCAAACGGATAAAGTGAGTTCTTACATAAAAGACCCTTTGTATTTTAAAATGTCAATATAAAAATTGTTACCACTGTTTGTATGTATCTTTAGGCTTTCTACAACCGCTTGGTCCACCTCAGTGGAGGAAAGAAGACGTTTTCAGACATCCAGATTAAGAGACTAAAGGTTAAAGATTACATGGAACACTAAGTGGCCTAATTTACCCTCTACTGCGTACATGTCAAAGTCATTTAACATTCATTCATAACTCTTTTATCATTCTTTTTTCAGAAACTTGGCATTAACAAGACGGATCCATGCTCTCTTACTGATGAGGAGATCACCCGCTTTGCTCGCTTAGATATTGACCCATGCTCTGTCACCTGGCAGAGAGGTATGGCCATCTGATGCTTTGATGTATTATAGCCTTAGAGCTATATAGCAGTATTTAACCTTATACTATAAGGTTGGACAAAACTTGCTGTTCATTTGTTAGACATCAATTACTGTGTGAAATTACAGTGTTGGATACAAATGATCGCTTCCTGAGGAAGATCACTATTGGACAGTCTTCAACAGAAAAGGGATTCACAAGAGAGGTAAACTTCTTATTTTAGACCCTTCTAGTGGCAGTATTAAAATACAAAGAGAAAGTACTTACATATTAACATATATGTAATACTGCCTTTGTTTTTACATTTAGGCCCAATTTGACATCACTGTGGCCAGTGAAATCATGGCAGTGCTCGCCTTGACTAGTAGCATGGAGGACATGCGCAAGCGTCTGTCCAAAATGGTTGTAGCCACCAGCCGAAATGGAGAACCCATAACCACCGAGGACCTGGTAGGTTTTGCTGTTTTACATCTTCAAGTTAAAATAATTGACTTTGTAGCAACACAACAGAGTGTTTTGGGTTGTGGCATGCTTACATTTTTTTTTCTTAAAAGGGAGTGAGTGGTGCTCTAACTGTGCTCATGAAAGACGCAATAAAGCCAAACTTGATGCAGACTTTAGAGGTGGGTACAGTTTACAATATGTTATGACATGGCTTTTTGAGTAGTGTTTTGTTTTTTTGTGACACAAAAATTATTGTTAACTATAGGGAACACCTGTGTTTGTTCACGCTGGACCCTTTGCAAATATTGCCCATGGTAACTCCTCAATACTGGCAGATAAAATAGCCTTGAAGCTTGTGGGCCCTGAGGGATTTGTAGGTAGGTTTATGTGTTCATAAATATTCTGTGGTTATAGGAACAATTTTTTTTTTTATTAATTCTATTTTTATTCTCTACAGTGACAGAGGCTGGCTTTGGTGCAGACATTGGCATGGAGAAGTTCTTTAACATCAAATGCCGGTACTCGGACTTAAGGCCTCATGTGGTGGTGCTTGTAGCTACTGTCCGAGCTCTGAAGATGCATGGAGGAGGACCCACAGTAGGTTTAAAGCACAGTTGTTTACAAATTAAATGCATTTTGGTTAGTGTGACAACGGCACAATCACCGCATATTCGCATGCAGACTGTGGAGACGGTAAATACATTTAAATGATGATACCCTTTATTTATTACTATTTTGTTTAAAACGTTTTAATTTTAATAGAGATTCACAGTTCACTTCTTTAAGTTTTTTAAATTCAGGTATTTTGCTTCTAAAATGTAATTTTTGTTTAGGTCACTGCTGGGATGCCACTGCCTAAGGAATATGTAGAGGAGGTAATGCATCCATTTTATTTTATTGTATTTTAATTATTCTTAGTCTCCTGTCTAGAGCAATCAAATTAAAGCCTCAATATGAACAAATTAAACGTTTGTTTGTTTGGATGTAGAACTTGGAGCTATTGGAGAATGGCTGCAGTAACTTGAGGAAACAGATAGAAAACGCCATGCTCTTTGGTGTTCCTGTGGTGGTGGCTGTTAATGCATTCAAGTAAGTAATTAAGGTTAAAAAATAAATAAATAAATAAATAAAAAGTGGACAACCTACATATGCATATTACCAAAAGCTGTCTTGTACTTGTTCCTACTGCAGGATGGACACTGATGCTGAGTTAGACCTGGTTTGCAAGTTGGCCAAATCTGCAGGTGCCTTTGATGCAGTGCGTTGCACCCACTGGGCCGACGGTGGAGCTGGAGCTTTGGCCCTTGGTCAGGCTGTCCAGAGGGCCTCTATGGCACCCAGTAACTTCAAGTTCCTGTATGACCTAGAAGTAAGGGCTCAAACTTGATTCCTGCGGCCCCTTCTAACTTATGAAATAATTTGTCATGTGGTAGTTTCTTCAGTTTTTTAATATACTGAACTTTTATCTACTATACTAATGTGAATTTTTTTTTTTTTTTTGTAGTTGTCTATTACTGACAAGATTCGAACCATTGCCCAGAAGATTTATGGAGCAGATGACATTGAACTTCTTCCTGAGGCCCAACACAAGGTGGAGCTCTACACTAAACAGGTCAGCCCTTGATTCTGTCTCTTCCTCTTTTTGTGTCTGTGACCGTGTTTAGTTGTCAGTAGAGATCATCCTAACTAGGTGTGGAATATTTTGTGTTAAAAAAAAAAAATTCTTATTAATGGGTGCGCTACTCCCTCCAGGGTTTTGGCAATCTGCCAATTTGCATGGCGAAGACCCACCTGTCTCTCTCTCATGAGGCAGACAAGAAGGGTGTGCCCACAGGCTTTATTCTGCCAATCCGAGACATCCGAGCCAGTGTGGGTGCAGGCTTTCTTTTCCCACTGGTTGGCACGGTAAGAGTCATTGTCTGTTATTTCCAACACCTTTGCATTAAACAAAAACAGTAAAGAACTATGTGCTGGAGGCAATATTGTATGACTTGCTGCACAATTAAAAATTGTCTGCCTTTAGAAAACAACTTCCTCAATTTATTTGCAAACAATAAATGAACAAATAACTGTTCTTTGGTACAATTAATTTGTTTTTAAAAGAGCAAACTACTAACTTTTGCTAGTAACATTACTATTAAAGTATTAAAGTTTTTTTTTTCTTTTTTTTTAAATTAAATTTTAAGTCCCCTGATGAGTAAGTATTTTGTTTTTGTTCCACATAGATGCCAACTATCCCGGGCCTTCCCACCAGACCTTGTTTTTATGACATTGACCTGGATCCCGAGACTGAGCAAGTCAATGGGCTTTTCTAAAGCAGTGGTAAGATGAATTGGATTTTTGTTGCACAACAAAATCCTGATATGATTTGAAAGCACAATTGATCATAAAAGATCTCGGTTCTTTTCTGTATAAAAGTGGGTCAGAATAAATAACAAAACTAAACTGTGACGATTGAATCCATTTTAGAAGTGCTCCTTATTGCTGCCATTGCTCTCAAGACATTAATGCCTGCATATAGCTCTGAAAACTGTTTACTAGTACTAGCTTTTAGACAAACACAATTAGTGTATCTTTATGCTGAAGTTGTCTATTCAGCACATCAAAATGTGACCATAACATTAAATTTACATGTGTAATAATTAAAAAAAAAAATTGTGAATTGCCTAATAAGATGTTTTTTTTTTATTATTATTATTTTTTTATTATTGTACATTTTCTTTTCTGTTAACGTAATCAAAAATGTGCACTCTAGTGTAAACAGATTGTCATTGTGTGCAGTCTGCTCTAACTTAGGGTTTCATTTATTTTGCGTTATGCAAAACCTGATGTACTTAATACTAATAACTCTATACTAATATATATATATATCTCATTCATCAAAATGTAGTGGTTATGAATAGTAATATGTTACTGACTTCATCGTTCATTGAATAAACAGTACAACAATATGACATATTTCAAAGGACATTTATTTGATTTTTGACAATTAAAATTTCAAACATGGTCATTGGCAGATAATGCAGCATCTTGATCAGTCTTAATGCTTTCCTTTTTCTTGATGTTCATGTCCATGTCCATGTCCATGGCTTTTGCATTTCGCCTCGTCTTTGCCTTTCGTCTCGTGCCCCTACATGAGCAATAATTAATTAAAGTGCCTTTGGTGGCATATTAGCTCATTGTCAAATATTTACCTCTCCTTTTCCCTTTACTTCTTTCTGTAAAAGAACATGTGTTACTACAGGGCTGTGAAACAAGAGTACTACAAATGTAACATTTAGGAACCAAATAAAGTCTTACTGGATGGTGGTCTTTCTTATCGCAAGGCTTCTTTGTCGCATCACACTAAAGAGAAGGAACAGCTAAATTAGTAAATATTTTGATGCAGTTAGTTTTAAAGAAATACTTAAAAAAGCAACTCACTTTTGTCACGTCTTTGGGTTTTTCTGATGTAAATTTAAGAAAATGTATGAGAAGTGCAGAAGATTGGAATAAAACAGATCAGAAGATGTAGTATAATCTCACTTTTCATCAATTTCACACATGCATTTGCAAGGTACTTGAGAATGGATACAAGGTAAAACAGCCAATAATAAATCCATTTACATAGAAATGACAATGTAATTGAGTACCAAGTTTAAAGGTAATGGGAAAAAAAGGACTTACGATCACTCATCTTGTCTTTTGGTTTCACGTGAAGTAAAAAATGTCTGTAATAAAAATAAAATTACATGTTAAAGTCAAATCAAACATGAACATTCACCAGTGATTAAAAGATCTCTCCTTTACCTGATGCAGAAGTCAGAATTTTTTCTCGTGTTTGAGGTGCTTGTTCAGTTTGTATTTATAGAGCATCATAAGACGAGGAATGTGGGTGTGTTGATCCTGCATGCCAACCCCCAATGTTTTGACATGTGATGGTTTGTTAGTTGCAAGACAGCTAAGTTATGGGCGTGGTCAGAGGAACAACAGTATTTTGTGTCTCAATAGCTTCACCTTAAAATACTTGTACAGACAGACAGGAGCATGGGCGTAGCTCAAAATCAACTGACTTATTCAGTTAAAAAACTTTTCAGTCCACTGTTATGCATTTTAGTCATACAGTATTGTTCAAAATAATAGCAGTACAATGTGACTAACCAGAATAATCCAGGTTTTTTTGTATATTTTTATTGCTATGTGGCAAACAAGTTACCAGTAGCTGCAGTAGATTCTCAGAAAACAAACAAGACCCAGCATTCATGATGTGCATGCTCTTAAGGCTGTACAATTGGGCAATTGTTTGAAAGGGGTGTGTTCAAAAAAATAGCAGTGTGGCATTCAATCACTGAGGTCATAAATTTTGTAAAAAAAAACAGGTTTGAATCAGGTGGCCTGTATTTAAGGATAAAGCCACTGGCACTTGTTGAACATGCATTTGAAAGCCTGAGGAAAATGGGTCGTTCAAGACATTGTTCAGAAGAACAGCGTACTTTGATTAAAAAGTTGATTGGAGAGGGGAAGACCTATAAAGAGGTGCAAAAAATTATAGGCTGTTCAGCTAAAATGATCTCCAATGCCTTAAAATGGAGAGCAAAACCAGAGAGACGTGGAAGAAAACGGAAGACAACCATCAAAATGGATCAAGGAATAACCAAAATGGCAAATGCTCAGCCAATGATCAGCTCCAGGATGATCAAAGACAGTCTGGAGTTACCTGTAAGTACTGTGACAGTTAGAAGACGTCTGTGTGAAGCTAATCTATTTTCAAGAATCCCCGGCAAAGTCCCTCTGTTAAAAAAAGGCATGTGCAGAAGAGGTTACAATTTGCCAAAGAACACATCAATTGGCCTAAAGAGAAATGGAGGAACATTTTGTGGACTGATGAGAGACAAATTGTTCTTTTTGGGTCCAAGGGCCACACACAGTTTGTGAGGCGACCCCCAAACTCTGAATTAAAGCCACAGTACACAGTGAAGACAGTGAAGCATGGTGGTGCTAGCATCATGATATGGGCATGTTTTTCCTACTATGGTGTTGGGCCTATTTATTGCATACCAGGGATCTTGGATCAGTTTGCATATGTCAAAATACTTGAAGATGTCATGTTGCCTTATGCTGAAGAGGACATGCCCTTGAAATGGTTGTTTCAACAAGACAATGACCCCAAACACATTAGTAAACAAGCAAAGTCTTGGTTCCAAACCAACAAAATTAATGTTATGGAGTGGCCAGCCAAATCCCCGGACCTTAATCCAATCGAGAACTTGTGGGGTGATATCAAAAATGCTGTTTCTGAAGCAAAACCAAGAAATGTAAATGAATTGTGGAATGTTGTAAAAGAATCATGGAGCGGAATAACAGCTAAGAGGTGCCACAAGTTGGTTGACTCAATGCCACACAGATGTGAAGCAGTTTTAAAAAACGGTGGTTTCTTAGTTTAGTGATTCACAAAAACGTTTTGAGTTTGTACAGTCAACTGCAGATGTTATTGTTTTTATTTTTATATATATATAAACACACCCCATTCAACTAATTGCACAGCCTTAAGAGTGTGCACATCATGAATGCTGGGTCTTGTTTGTTTTCTGAGAATATACTGCACCTACTGGTAACTTGTTTGCCAAGTAACAATAAAAAATATACTAAAAACCTGGATTATTCTGGTTATTCACATTGTACTACTATTATTTTGAACAATACTGTATACTGACAATGGGATAATGTGTTAATTTCATGGCTAGGTGCTGCACCTTGACAGAACAAGCAGATCTACGCTTGCCTCTTGGTGGCTCACTTTAGACCAGTTGGCTCCTGTTTCTTTCCTCTGTTTTTCTGTTTGACTACTACCCCTCCCCCACTCATTTAAATAAAGGCAAAATAAGGTGAGTTGAGTTAAGTAAAGTGGCAGCATAGTTGGGATGCAACTGTCAAATGAGTATGTGAAGGAGTAGTGACTAGTGTAAATACATTTTCTTAATGGGTCTGAAATTAAAAATGCTTTGCTTAAGCACACACACAAAAAAGAAAAAAACTGTCTGTACTTTGGCCATCGGTCAGAAGACGCACCTGCCTCACTCTCACATGGCAGACAAGAAGGGCATGTCCACAAGCTTCATTTTGCCAATCGGAGACATCTGTTTTTTTCTTTTTTAATTCTGCGGTTGGTGTGGTAAGATTCTGATAATGCATGGCTTTTACTTTTCACAGAATTGGTAGAGCCAGAGGATTTATAGTGTTGTCGGGCATGTCACAACACAACAAATACTTCACTTTCTAGGCTTATACTTGCTTTGTAAAAAGAACAGAAAACCACAGGGAGGGGGGCACGGGGGCACCCCTAGCTCAGTTGATAAAACGCACACCAAATACACATGAGACAGGTTTTTGTCTCGGTTGGGACATTTGCCCAATGTCATTCCCCAACTCTCACCCTGTTTCCTGTTGACCTACAGTCTACTATCAAAAAAAAGGCTTAAAGCACCCCCACCCCCAGGAATTCTACACATTAAAATGACACGTCTTCTCAATATTTGCGTGTGTGCATTACAAGAAAATTACATCCTGTGTTATTGCTTCTTACATCCTGACTTCCTCAATCTCTCTCTACATTATGAATGTTGTTGGGACTTGCCTCTCTTGTGCTATATGGCAATCTGATGAATTCTTGTGTATAAAGATGTTCTTGTTTTTTTAAAGAATTGTTTTAGTGTTGCCTGTTACCTCAGACCGATGCACATTTGCAGTCACGCTTGTATTACTTTATAAACATGTCTAATAAACACAAAAGAACATCATATTTTCTTGGAGCAATTTATTCAAATACAAGTATTTTATGACATATGAGAGACAATCAACATTTCTTTATTTATCCCCACCCTTTCCATGCTTCCCATGACCATGACCATGACCATGTCCGTGTTCGTGACCATGTCCCTCTCCTTTTCCTTTTCCTTGTTCTTTCTCTCCACTTTTTCCGAGCTTCTGCAAAGATAAGAGAAATGCTTAAATTACTTTAAAAAGGAGACAAAACAACTTCTTCAACAGTATTAAATGCCTACCTTTCCCTTCTTCTTTCCGTGTTCTTCCTGTAAAAAAACAAAAAACAAAACTACATTGCAAGAGTGTACTGTGTCGAGGAACAAATTGTACAAAATATTTAGAAACAAAGTAATGTCTTACGCCGCCTGAATCCGATCCGGATCCTTCAGATTCAGCCTTCTTTGCCTTCTCCTTCTGCAAAGCAACGATTTTATGAGCCAACATTTTTATGGCATTAGCTATAGATGTATGTAATGAACAGAAACGCTATTCACCTCTTTGTCACTCATTTTGTTTTTTGGATGCAATAAAAAAGACTTTCCTGTCAAATAAAGTAACATGGTAAAGTTTAAAATCTCATAATTGAAGGTGAGAAACTACATTGCCTTTACCTGGTGCAGAAATGAATGCTGTGTAACTAAAGTGCGTGTTCAGTCTGTATTTATAGGACAAAGAGTTGAGGAATGCTTGGGGCATCCTGATAGTTGCACGACAGGTATAGCAAAGAAACGGTGCTTTTATGTTATAATTATTGCAGGAATTTACCCAGGTTAATCTATGGCTTTGTCTAAAACATTGTGAATTTTTTTAATTAATATATTTATTTATTTATTTTTATTCTCCATAATTGTATTTTCTTATTTTGTTTTAGGGAAGAGCTCAAAAGACAACAAAAATAATATTGAATTTATAAATGATAATTTCTTATCATTAGTCATCTAATAATGCACCATTGCTGTTGTTGTAGTGACATGCAGGTGTAAATAAAGATGTGGATTACAGGGTCATTTGGAACATAATGAGCCAAACAGGTTTTGCTGGCAAAATACGGACAAGGACAAAATACTCTTAAAGAACCCAACCCCAAACTAACTGGTGGTAAACTATGCCTCACAATCTAATGAATGATAAACTAGAACATATGCAAAGGCATATTTAAATGAAAGGATATAGTAGTTGTTGCTAAGACAGCAAGCTGTTTACCAACAATGTCACATTTTAGCATGGTGGATGTGGGACTGGCTGTAACAACTGAATGGTAAATTATCCAAAAAAGAAGGAAACAATGAATTATGTGTTGAAACCTTTGAATATGTAAGTTTCATTGTAAATTATCTTTTTTTATTATTACCCTGGTTATCAATCATTAATCAGTTGGTAAGTATTAGTTACAATTTGTGAATACACAAATATCATGTAGCTATAGGGGATTATGATGCTTTAAAAAAACATCGTCATTGCTACCCTTCGTGTTTAAAGTGCAAGGAAGTGTACAATAGTATCCAGTCAGTACCAGTTCAAACTGAAGCAATAGTAAAAACGCCCTGAAACGTGTTTAATTATGGGGCTGTGCACACCCTTCAGTGTCAATGCATCAAACCGGATTTAATATATCTGATGTGATGCTTTAGGTGAATGACAGTGCATTTTGAAGTCCACAACCTTATTTGACCAGGCTTTAATATTTTTTCATACTGTTATGTTCTACCTTTACTGCAAATTTAGGTGGAAACATGTGTGCTTGCCTGGGCAATAGTTATTTACTCTTGCTAGGGCTGCATTTGCATTTTTTGTGGTGAAAGCATGCACAAAATCTTTATTTTGATTTCACATTCCCTAAAAATATTTATATTAATTTGTATACAGCTTATTATACCAAATAGTGAGCCCAAGTACATGCAAAAGTGATCACAGTCTTCATAGCAGCCTCAACAAGAACCACTGGTAGAAAACTCAGGATACAAGTCAAAGGAACTGCAAAGCACACGTATCACAAAAGCCTACGGAGCTCTTCAGCTCTTGTGCTATTCCTATAATAAACAAAGTTTTGGCGCCACCTATCGGCAATGAAACAAAACACCAGTAAACCGTTGAACTTGAACAGTCTACCGCTAAGTATAGGAGTGACGTGAGTATCTAGCATAATTACATCATTTGGTTACAATAAGAAAATGTGCCAGTAAAATTAGTTCATAACTCCTTTTTCAAGAATTTACTTATACAATAAGTACAATACAATACAATATACAATAACGAAGGCCAAGAGAACTTCGAAGTGCTTAGCTTAGTAATATTAGCAAACAGTTGTCAAAGCTACACTAGCAATAGCTTAAGAAATAAACAAACAGCCACTAAAATAAGCCGACAGCTTAAAATTGATGGAACTATTATAAAATTAAAACAATTAAATTTATATATTTGAAGAAGAATTTTAAATTTTAATAACCATTTTTAATTAGAAGGAGGTAGTTAACCGCTAGATATAAAACCTTGAGTAGCCTATAGAAACATAAAAGCAATTGCCCGAAGACTTTAATCATCTAATGTTACAGATTTAAATTCGGCAAAAAAAAAATATAATAAAAGCAATAGTATTTGGTAATAGTTAAACAGTAAAACAGATGCAATGTCTATTAAAACTAACCTTGGTAGACTATTACTGGAAACTCATTTAAACTCATTATTTTTTTAAAACAGTATTCTGGTAAAATATATATTTTTTACCAGAATACTGTTTTAAAAAAATAACAAAGAACCTTGTTTTTGTGGGAATAATTATTGTAGAATGTGTGCTATGTGCACTGGAGTTTGCTAAAAATGTTGTTGCTTAGCTTTCAAAGATGTGTTTGTTTCCATAATACTCTAAATTGCAGAGCAGTGACACTTGAGTCTGAAGTGACTAACATTACTGCTATCTGTGACATTTGTCTACCAGGCTGTCTGTGTGGTGCATATCATTATGTCTCTCAGTCAGTGTGAGAAAGTGTACCCTTTACCAGTCTTTATAGAAATACCCATATCATGTCATATATAGGCCTAGGTAGTGTAAACTAGGTTATTGAGGGAGGTTGGATTTGATGCATCAGTATATCCTCCCACAGGAGAAAGCCAAGACTTTTATTATAAAGCTTAGAGTACGCGCGCATATGTTGTGTGTGAATGTACGGTTGTGTGTGTAAGTGTTGGGTACTTTAACTGGTATGCTTTGAGCTGAGGATAAGTAAGGAGGCAAAGGAGCAAGTGCTTCAGAGAGGAAGAGCTAAAGTGAGAGAGCATATGTGAAGGGTGGGAGGGCTAGGGAGAGTGAGAAAAGGAGAAAGAGGGAGAACGGGAGGACAAATGGGTGGGTGCTGTGAAATCTGTTAACAGGGGAGCTCTGTGCATTTGTTAGACATCTTGGCTGCTTGCCCAACTTATCTCATTGTAATCAAGGCATGATCGTGGAGTCCGTGCTGCCCTCTTTGCCGTCTCGGCTGCTTCACTGGACTCAGCACAGCTTCTACCGCTGACATGGACAAACCTGTGAGTGCCTTCTTTCGTTCCTTTATGTGATGTTAGGTTCCCCTCTTTGCTGATCCAGCCTGGTTACATGCAGCATATCGGCCATGTCTGTAGCTCTTTCTATCCAGCTTTAGCTTTTATAGGTAGGAACGCTGGGTATGAGGGAAGCCTGGGCAGCTCTCTCTCTGCAGCCCCCACCTTCTTTGATTCTAACTGGCTGCCGGGGCATGGTTACTGTCTTGTGTTTCTCTGTGTTTGCCACTATGTGTTTGCCTCCATTAGAATAGAATGTAACCCCCTAACTCGACTATTTATTTTAGTGAGGCTAGCAATTTTCATCCTTTGTCACTAGCCATTGTAAAATTTAGGAACAGCAGCATGTCTCTCCCATGCGCCTATTCTTGGTGGTATGTCCTCATGGTCTGTTGTGTTTGGATACCCTGACAACTAGAAGCTATGAGGTAACCACTTTCCAGCCTGCTGAGCCTCTGTGTGACTGAATTATAACTTTGCTAGTGACTTTACAGGGCCCAGGTTTAAAACACACTGGATGCGAAACCTTTTAAGACCATTTCAGGCCAAAAAAATAAGCAGCAGTTTTTGCACCTGATGGTCTTTGTGCACTCTCTAGTTGTGAGTCATTTTGATTGGGTGCTTCTAATATCACATAGAAGCAGATGCAACTCTCTTGTCGTCCCTGGGACAACAGTGGAGAATGCTTGACTACTTCATACTTCATCTTGCTTGTTTATTTTTTATTTATTAGTTTATTTAACAGTGATAGTGTACATTAATTAACATTGCTGTAAATGCACTAGAATTATCACTTTATCATCCATAGTCCCTGGACAGATGGTAAAATAGTCTCCCTAAAAAAACAAAAACATTAAGGTTAAGAAGGTTCAGAACAGAGCAAACATAAACGAGCAGTGAAAAACACAACAATACATTAAAGCCTGTAGATAAATACAGTCTAGAGACATCTTTATATATTATTATATTTTATATACCTATGGTCATGAGCTTTGGGTCATGACCGAAAGAACAAGATCCCGGATACAGGCGGCCGAAATGAGCTTTCTCCGCAGAGTGGCGGGGCGCTCCCTTAGAGATAGGGTGAGGAGCTCCGTCACTCGGGAGGAGCTCAAAGTAGAGCCGCTGCTCCTCCTTCACATCGAGAGGAGCCAGCTGAGGTGGCTCGGGCATCTGTTTCGGATGCCTCCCGGACGCCTCCCTAGGGAGGTGTTCCAGGCATGTCCCACCGGGAGGAGACCTCGGGGAAGACCTAGGACACGCTGGAGGGACTATGTCTCTCGGCTGACCTGGGAACGCCTCGGTATCCCCCCGGAAGAGCTGGAGGAAGTGTCTGGGGAGAGGGAAGTCTGGGCTTCTCTGCTTAGACTGCTGCCCCCGCGACCCGGCCCCGGATAAGCGGTAGAAGATGGATGGATGGATGGATATTTTATATGGCTATGCTGTTATCAAGCTGTTATCAAGTTGTCACAACACTATATATATATATATATATATATATATATTCTTTTATGAGCCCTTAAAGCCTACTAAAGCCTACTAAACCCTTTAGTGGGCTTTAAGGGCTCATAGAAGAACTGCATTTGTATCACACTTCAGTTGCACAGAAAGAGAGGACATCAAATGAATACAATTTCTTAACACAGGGCGTTATGTGTTGTTCTATGAGAGTGCATAAAAAGCTAGTGTGAGGAAGCAAGCCCGTCAGTGCTGACTGCATCAAGATGTTTAGGATGCTCCACATATGCATGCCATCTGTGTAACTGAGCTTTGTAATGAGGGACCCATCTGTGGGTGTGAGTGCATGTTAGCCCTGGTTATCACTGCAACACACACAGTGCTATGTTCTTTGTAAGACTTATTGGATTCTTTATATCTACTTATTAGCAGTTATACATAGGCATAGGCTAGTATGTAACAAAACGTATTGCTTAGTTCTCCAATGCCTTTTTATGAAGTAGACTATACTCCAGCATGTATGCACAAGATATATGGGGTGATTTTTTTTTTTAATGTAAACATAAAAAATATTTTATTACTGAAGAGATACATTTTTATTATGTCTCTTCCCAGACCTGCAGTGTCCTAATGCCTAAGAGGGATCATGAGAAGGATTTGGAGCTTGACAAGAAAATTGAGGCTCTTCGCAGAAAGAATGCAGCACTGATGAAGAGGTACCAGGTAAGGACAAGTGCCTGTTGGAAGATAAGCATGACTAAAGGCAGCATCCAGGTACACCCATACTGTCTTTTACGGCTGTAACTGTTGCCCTAGGGCATTCATTCAATTTCTCCCACTTATTCTGCACTGTTTATATGCCGGAAAATTGCACTGCTGATGCACCCATAAGACTCACATTTCTATATGTATGTCCTAGGACTGTGGGAAGGAGTTTGCAAAGTAGTAGACAATGTAAACGCAGTTGGTCCTTTTGTCTGTAACAGGCAGCAAATCTTCATGGCTACCTGATTAATTTCCTTGAGTTGATTTCATTGAGTTCCATTTAGGAGGTAGAGGAAGACAGGAAGAAGGCAGAAGAAGAAGGAATGGCGCTGCAGTGTCGCAAGGGCAAAGCTGATGACCTTTCAATCACAATTAGCAAGTCCACAAGTGTGAGTGAAAACAGTAGGCCATGACCAATTTCTTAAACTACAAGCTGCATCTCACTGCATTTGCACCTATGCTAACAAATGTTTCGGGTTCCAATTGTTGTCTTGTTTGTGGAGTAGGACGGCCGTGTGGTGATGACTAAGCCACACAATACTGGGTCAGACCAAGCAGGAGAAGGATCTTCACAAGGGGCTGGCCGAGGGCAAAGAAAACAACTTATGATTACAATGGCTGCGAAAAAGGTAAAAACTTTGCTAAGACCCATTGCACATAGCAACTGAATAGGTATATATTGCATTAGCATTGTTGTTGACCATTAGTGCATAGTTTACTAATCTGCCATTAGCGTTAGGTCAAGACAGAGTGACAGACAATCTGTATTTAAGTATCACAATAAACCTTACCTGATAAATATGTGGAAAGATAAATATTATTTTTCATTACCTTTTTTTATTATTATTATTATGCATTTAGTTATTTCATATAACAAGATGGATAAGCAACAGTTGTGCATAATCTTTGATTTTTTCCTATCAAGGGCAAGAGGGTGGTGAGTGAGAAGCCAGAGATGAGACCAGACCCTGCAGACATAAACAGTGATGATGGACAGTCGAGGCATGTGGAATCCGCGAGGGGGAAACAGCCACCTCACATAACCAAGAAAGACACAGCATTTCAGGTTTGAATCAGAGAGTCTGAACACTGTCATCCACACAGGCTTTGGGGCTTTAATTCAACCCCATGCTGACTGCTCCCACTCTCATACTACTCAGTTTTATTTACATACACATCAGACACCCCCCACCCCTCTGCAGTCATGCAACACAAAGGCTGTGGAAGGAGGTGGTCTGGGGATGTGACTGCTGTGGGTTTTAGAGAGAGAAAGCTGTGGCTTATTATAGAATAAATACATATATCAACAATATATTTAATTACTTTGAAAGCTTGGATGTTTTTTATGGTGTAATTATTCTGGTTTTATTTAGCTTTTTCTGTAGGGTCTGTTGTCAACATAAAACCTATTTTTGGTCTTTGTTGAACCCTCTGCTAAGCTCACATTGCACCTCCAGGGCCATTGTAAAATACAGTTCATAAATAATTCTGAACAGACCTATGATAAAAGTGGGTTCATAATGGTCATCTCTTCTGTTGATATACTCTAGGAGTGATGGTTATTAAGTCAGAGACATACAAACTGCCAGTACTTCCGACTGAGCTGTGAAATGCCACACTGCCACTGACCTTAGGCCTGCCCGGGTACATAGAAGTTTTGGAACAGCTGCTCTGCCTAGTCTGAACACGCATATAATTACACACATACATAAACACACATGAGCTGCACAATCTATACACTCATGCATAGCGCAGGCAGATGATGCTCATTGCGGTCACAGGACTCATCTAGAAGCACAACCAATAGCGCCAGTAATTGTTCATTGTACTTGTGTGGTTGTATCTCAAACATTGTGTGCTCGTCTATGTGGACTAACTGGACAGGCTGCTCTTTTACCTCTCACACTGTCCCTCTGGTTCATATGTTCTGAATCAACATCCGAAAAATGAAATAGTAGCTGGTGCTTACATAAACCTCATTCAAATCTACATGGTAACATGGTAAATAATTTGTAATAGTGACAAAGTATTAAAAAAGATTATACAATCCCACACATTTTATTTTCCTAACACGTGTGGATGTCAGTCATTAATTAATAGTCATGCTAGAAATAGATGAGTCTACAAGAGGGGTTTGGCAGTGGTACGAGCAGATGTAATGCCTAGAAGTACTTCATAACCAGACTGTCAGTTCACACACATCTGAGTAAAAGGGACGATGGGAGGAGTAGATTAAGTGACAGGGTAAATGACGAAGCCTGATTGGAGCTCCCATATTTATTGCCCCTCATGTGGTCTGCAACCCTCTAACTGCCCCACTATTCCCACCATCCTGAAAGGGCTGATTTGATCTAATTAACATTCGACTGCTTTCTCACTTTGAAAAGACTCATTATACTGCCAAAGAGACAGGCCTGATGACTTGCTGGGATCAGGGTCAGAGAGTAAGATGAAGAAGTGAGCGACAGAAAAAAACAAAGTAGCTAGGGATTTTTTTGGTTTGTTTGTTAAATGTGCCAGACTGCATTTGGCAGTGAGTAGGAGAGATGTGGGTGTTGTTATCTGTGGACTGCACTAGACCACTCACTCCAAAATTTTGTCTTTGTCTGTCTGTTAAAAGTCTTGTTTTTAATACTAACATGACTCATACTCTATGTTCACAATTGTACACTTTTCTTGCTGTTATACTACACAATATAATAACTAGCAAAGGCTAACATTATGTCAACCACTTGTGTCCTACTGTCTCAATAATATTCTTATTTCTTGTTCTTTTTCAACGCCATAGTCAAGTGCCAGATCCTGCGGCAGGCTCAGCCCACTGGAGGGCAGTATTGGCCTCTTTAATGCTCAAAGTATATCATCCGGTCCCTCTACTAAATTTCTGTCTCTGTGTCACAATAAAATGAAAGCGCCGCCCTGTTTTATTGGTTGGCCTGCTGTGTCACTATTACCGTTCTATTGTTTACCCTCCTCTTCTTTCTTGCTCCTGACAGGATGAGGTTAAACAAGGTGAAGAGCAACATAAAGAGCATCACAGCCTTTCAGAGCCCTGTCAGGTACCAGAGCATTTAACATACACACTATGATATTCACATACTGCATATGCTTTAATTAAAGTCTTGATTTGTAAACCATTTTTACATTATAGTATTAATATGATTTTTTACTTGTTGTCTCTATAAGCAAAGCTAACAGCATGATCCTAACATGCACTTTCCCCCCAGCACAGTCAGGTACTGCATGTAGACACAACACGTTGCAACGCACAACCCTTTTGAGTGCCTAGGCCCATCTGCCTCCCCATTGGTTTGTTTGCTAATGTAGTTTTAGCTTGGAGCTGTATCACAGATGAGGCCTGCAATAAACAGACTGGGGAAGCAGGGACAACATGGTTCAAAGGGCTGCCAAATAAGCCACATGTGACAAGTGATGCTGTTCATGTCCCCAAGCCTCTGTTAGTCTGCCTGACCAGATTTGCAGTTTTTTCATGTGTGAAAGCAAGACTCAAGGTTTGGTTAGCTGTTTTGGTTAGCAAATATGTTTTAAACTTCTTTTTATTGAAAATTCAAACCCAGTTAAACTGGCAAAGAAGTGTATAAAGTTATCAGTCTCTGCTTTATAATAACAATTTTGAATTTACACACATTTTGAGAGTTCTAATCTTATATGTGTTATGAGAGCCATCAAAATCTTCTTTAATGCTTTTGTAATCTCCCAGGTGAAGTGTCATAAAGGTCAAAAATGAAATAGTGCTAATTAGCAGGCAGCCAGAGATGGCCTGTAGGAACATGCTAGATTCACTGTCCCACATGGCCCTCATTGTCCTCTAGGGGCCATAGGAGAGCATCAGGAGTGGAGATGGAAAACAGTGGGATGAGCACAGACGCCATGTTCACCATTAAGTGCAGGAAGGAAAGCAACATGTTTACTTTGCTCTGATTGGTTTCCACCCGAGAGGAAAACATCTCCTATTACAGTTTCTCACTGGCACTGTTTCTCTTTCTGTGATGACATGATAGCCATCGTTTTGTCTAGATAGCCATGTTCTATTACTTGGATTAAAATCAAGCACTGGCAAACACCTTCTGAGTGCTATTTGGTCTTACAATTTCCTTCAGAACACAGATGTGTTTGTCCTCCAGATTTGCGCATAGCCTTGTTCCCTTTTAATGTGTTAGAAAGCCTACATTCAGTCTCCTTTTTAGTAATACCAGCTCTCATCTCATCATGAATCAATAGAAATGGTTAAGAGGGGAATGGAGGTTAAGGACTTAATTGAAATTACGGTACACTGCACTTTTCCTGGAAAATACTTTCAAAGACTTGTGTTGCCTTGTGTGGCATATTGGATTACAAACATAAAGCCTTTATGAAGAATGAAATATCAAGGGCGTCTGTTGGAAATATTTGCCAGAGTCCACTGTCAGAGAGATCTTCAACTCACACCTACGGCAGAGCTTTACATTTACATTTGTTCATTTAGCAGACGCTTTTATCCAAAGCGACTTGCATTGTTCTACAGTAATTACCAGTGTTACAGCCACTGGAGGCAAGCTGTGTTAAGTGTCTTGCCCAAGGACACAACGACAGTATGAACTGTGGGGAGAGTGGGAATTGAACCACCTACCTTCCTGTTGAAGGACGACCGCTCTACCCACTGAGCTACTGAGCGCTTTGACCAGATCCGGAGGGAGGCTGGACAGGCATTTGACTGTGTTCTTCGCGGTGCCCTGTGGGGGGTGCTATAGGAGTATGGGGTCTGGGGCCCTTTGCTGACCGGTCCCTTTATGACCAGAGCAGGAGCTTGGTTCGCATTGCCGGCAGTAAGTCAGACTTGTTCATGGTGCGTGTTTTACTCCAGCAGGGCTGCCCTTTGTCACCGGTACTGTTCATTATCTTTGTGAACAGAATTTCTAGGCACAGCCAGCAGCCAAAGGGAGTCTGATTTGTGGACCACAGGATCTCGTCTCTGATTTTTGCAGATGACGTTGTCCTTTTGGCTCCATCAAGCCAGGACCTTCACATTTACATTTACATTTTGTCATTTAGAAGACGCTTTTATCCAAAGCGACTTAGAAGCGCTCATAACTGTCCCAGTGCACGCTGAAACGGTTTGCAGCCGAGTGTGAAGCAGCTGGGCTGAGAATCAGCACCTCCAACTCCGAGGCCATGGTTCTCAGTTGGAAAAGGATGGCTTGCCCCCTTCAGGTTGGTGGAGAGTTCCTGCCTCAAGTGGGGGAGTTCAAGTATCTTGGGTCGATCTACGGTCCTACTCTCACCTATGGTCAAGAGCTTTGGGTCATAACCAAAAAAACAAGATCCAGGATACAGAGATTTAGCCCAGTGGCTGGGCGCTCCCTTAGAGATAGGATGAGGAGCTCGGTCATTCAGGAGGAGCTGGCTCCTGGACACCTATCTGGGGAGGTGTATTGGTGTTCTGGCCTGGGAACGACTCTGTATCCCCCTGGAAGAGCTGGAGGAAGTGTCTAGGGAGAGGGAAGTCTGGGCGTCTCCGCTTAGACAGCTACTCCAGCAACCCAGATAAGTGGCAGAAGATGGATGGATGGACAGTGAAATGGTAGCTGATTGGAATGAAATGACCCTCACTAAACCATTAGTATTTGGCTGTAAATATTTTATGTGAAGCCCCACTGTTCTGATTAGTTGGCAGTCATACCCAAATGTATTATACTATGGCACTATTTTGTATTTTATATACAATATTTAGACACTTAACACAGACAATCGTGTGCTACTAGCTCCAATGTGAGTACAGTGTAAAACAAAAATAAAAAAAAAACAAAAACAAAAATTTATGAAATGCACTTGTTATGTAATGTATTGAATCCAAAGTCTTCTGCAGATTCTGCAGGCTTGTACAGACCTGAACATCCCAACATCGAAAGAAGAGCAGGAGGAATATTTGCAGTGGAAGAAAGAGCGTGAGCAGATTGACAGAGAGAGAGTTGCACGGCATAAGAACGCCAAGGGCCAGTGGAGACGGGCATGGGACATGGATAAATCTGAAAATATGTAAGTAGTGTCTCTAGGTCTCTAAGTAGCAACTCTTCATCATCTCATTGTTGCAATCAGTTATGTTGAAAACACATTTTAAAAGATAGTAAATCTTTCTATTCATGCTCTTTATCTATTCAGTTAACAAATAGAGTGACATTAAATGTGATTTTGATGGTGGCTAGTTTCTTCTACAATTAGATATATAGACTATTTTTTTTATTTTTTTTTATCAAATTACTCAGATGTTGAGGTTTTAAGTGAAATTAGTCCAACCATTTTGTGTCTTTCTAGTTCAGTTACTTAGTACAAATTCCATTCAATGAGCTTTAAAGACATACCACGTGATAACAAGGCGAAAAGGAAATGACTCACTCAATCTTCTAAGAAATACCAGCATTGTATCAAGAAGTAAATAAACATATCCATTTACTCTAGGTAAAAAAAGAGAAAAACAACAGAGATAAAAAGCCCTTGTTTGAAATGATCTGTCTGCTAAAGCAACATGTTCTGGAAAGGGTAGTATTCTATTTCATTTACCACAAACAAACAAAAGGAATTACACATGGCAGATATAATAATGCTCATTTAGTTAGTTTGAGTGAATGTGTGTCTAAAAAAACATTGAATATAAAGAGAGTAAGAGACAAGAGAGAAGTGGCTATTTTTGGCCAGGGATACATGATGGCATGCCTTTCCTTATTTGGCAAGACCCTTGAGTACAAATACAGGAGAAAATGTGGGTTTGGTTGGATTTGGTGTGAATCATAATGCTGAAGGTCTCAAATGTAAGAGCATGCTGTCAACTGGTTTAGATTAGAGCATTATACTACCCAATCAATCAGAAATAATGAAAAATTGTGTTTGCGGAAATATTACACAATCATCATCATCACCTTGTTTCATTGTTTTGAAATTTTGTAGAAATATATATATATATATATATATTTTTTTAAGGTTTTCAGGCAAATCTGGAGACTGGGGACCTTCCAGCAGAGGTAACATTTTTACACTTTCTGATGATAACCAGCAAATCATAGACAAGATTTATTAATGAGTATGCATGCTTCCACTTTTTTGATTTTATTGCATATACTTTATGAATATCCCAGGTGGTCGAAATGCTAGAAGAGGCCAAACCAGGACAAGTGCAGATTCACAAGGTACTTCTCAATTCTTGCATAATTTCATCTATATTTATACACTTAATTTCACTCTGCTACACTGTGACATTATTTCTACAAGTAGATTCTAAAATGTAATGATTTATACTTAAATTGTTTAAAGTTTGAGATTACATAAGGTCAATAGTTATGTTTTAGTAATAATTTGACTTTCATCTCCCCTGTAGGTCATGTGAAGCGAGGCAAAGCAAAGGAAGGGAAGAATGTGCAGGTGATGAGCAGCAAAGCAAAAGGAAAAGACCGCCTGACCGGCAGGGCCAGAAGGTCAGTGGCAGCCAAATATCACCTATGACATTTTTTGCTGCAATTTTATTCAGTGTTACAAGGAAAGTTACTCTGAGTAATAAAAGGACGTCAAAGGATGTGGAAAGGCATGTTGTGTTCTTGCGCTGTGTCCTCTTGACCCCCACATGTCCAGACTTGATTTAGAAGTTCTAGCAGCTGACTAATAACCCAAGAAGGCCCCATTTACTACTCACTACATCTATTTTTCCTTTAAGAGCTTTCTGCTGTTGTGATTTAGGCTTCTGTGTTGGTTGATGAGTAGGCTTTCAAAGTGTTGTGTTACACATGCACTGCTCATAATCACAGACCACAAAGAGGAAGGCATTTTATCCTTTCAATATGGCCATGTAATTGTCAGAATCTTTCTGTTTGCAAAGTCTGTTTGATGTATGTATATAAAAGGGTTTCTGTAGCTATTGTTTTTAAATTAGTCAACTTGATTCACATTAGAGCACTCAGGTTCACCTACTGTATGTGCATATTAAAATGTTGACCTTTATCACATTTCAGATGGCAGGTTAATAAAGAAGGAGAAAATCTAGAGGTAAGCTCAAGTTTATATTTAAAACATTTTTTTCTTTTATTTCTGATACATTTTTATATGCATTTAAAATAAAATATTCTTCTAACATGAGTATGATAATATTGTTTATAAAACACTTCAGAATTCATTCGTGTGTGTGTGTGTGTGTGTGTGTGTGTGTGTGTGTGTGTGTGTGTGTGTGTGTGTGTGTGTGTGTGTGTGTGTGTGTGTGTGTGTGTGTGTGTGTGTGTGTGTGTGTGTGTGTGTGTGTGTGTGTGTGTGTGTGTGTGTGTGTGTGTGTATATATGTATATATGTGTGTGTGTGGGGCTCAGTGGCTCAGTGGGTAGAGTATTCGTCCCTCAACCAAAAGGTAGGCGGATTGATTACCACTCTCCCCACAGTTCATACTGTTCTTGTGTCCTTGGGCAAGACACTTAATCCACCTTGCCTCCAGTTGTGTTCCAGCTGTAATACTGGTAAATGGAAGCTTCATGTAAGTTGCTTTGGACTTACACAGTGGCATGAAAAAGTATCTGAACTCTTTGGAATTTCTCACATTTCTGTTCACATATCCATCAAATGTGATCTGATCTTTGTCAAAATGACAGTTTCTGCTTTAACTAAAATCACCCAAACACTTATAGGTTTTCATATTTTTAATGAGGATAACATGCAAACAATGACAGAAGGGGAAGGAATAAGTAACTGAACCATCAAATTTAATCTGGTTGCCCCCCTTTGACAGCAATAACTTCAACCAGACGTTTCCTGTAGTTGCAGATCAGCCTGGCACATCGATCAGGATCAATCTTGGACCATTCCTCTTTACAAAACTGCTGCAGTTTAGTCTGATTCCTGGGATGTCTGGCATGAATTGCTTTCTTGAGGTCATGCCACAGCATCTCAATGGGGTTCAAGTTAGGACTTTGACTTGGTCACTCCAGAACGTGTATTTTGTTCTTCTGAAACCATTCTGAAGTTGATTTACTTCTGTGTTTTGGGTCATTGTCCTGTTGCAACATCAATCCTTTTTTTAGCTTCAACTGTCTGACAGACATTCTGTGCCTGTGTTTTACATATAATCGATGTTTGCACAGAGATATCGGACTGTGCCAGTGATTTCTGTAAGTCTTTAGCAGACACTCTAGGGTTCTTTTTTTAACCTCTCTGAGTATTCTGCGCTGAACTCTTGTTGTCATTTTTGGTGGACGGCCACTCTTTGGGAGAGAAGCAACAGTGCCAAACTCTCTCCGTTTGTACACTTTCTCTAACTGTGGATTGATGAACATCCAGACTTTTAGAGATGGTTTTGTAACCTTTCCCGGCTTTAAACAAATCAATAATTCTTGATCGCAGGTCTTCAGAGAGTCTTTTGAGCGAGCCATGGCGCATATCAGACAATGCTTCTCATCAATAATTTTGAAAAGGTGTGTGTTTAATAGTGAGCAGGGAAGATTTAAGCCCCTCCTCAGTGATTGGACACACCCCTGACTTAAATTGTTTGGTAAAAATTGGTATTACTTGCTCTCAAAGTTTCCTTAGGCAAAAGGTTCAGTTACTTATTCCTCCCCCTTCTGTCATTGTTTCCATGTTATCCTTATTAAAAATATGAAAACCTATAAATGTTTGGCAGTTTTAGTTAAAGCAGACATTGTTTTTTTCATTTGTGTCATTTTGACAAAGATCAGATTTGATGGCGATTTTATGCAGAAATGCGATAAATTCCAAAGAGTTCAGATACTTTGTCATGCCACTGTGTGTGTGTGTGTGTATATATACATACATATATAACAACAAATAACAATAATAGATTTGTGCTCTTAATCTGTTTTTAGGACTCTACTGAGACAACACTAGAAGACTTCTTGGAAGAACTTGATGCCCTCACAGGTTCTGTGGCGGTAGATCCGACAAGACAAGAGAAGGATACAAAAACAAAGGATAATTGCAGCCCTGACTTGGTTATAACTGAACAAGTGACTGAACCAGTGTGTTTGATGTTGGCTGCTACACTGAAGGAAGACTGCTCCACACAGGAGAAAGCAGACTCCTCACCCCCGAGGGGATTGGAGAAGAAAGTCCGGTTTTCTGATGAACTCCTAAATGAGAGTGAAGCATCTCAGGAGTTTGCTTGCCCTGAATCAAGAGGAATTAAAGGTTCATCACCTCAAATAGAAAAAAGCATGGAGGACAGTTGTATTCTTCAGGATGAAGGTCGAGGACTGGCACCTGCCCCTGTTACCCAGCTGCACAAAACTGAATGTATTCCAAGAAATAAATCTCCCTCTCTCAGCTTGCCTCCCACGGGAAATGCCAAAAGTCCTGTTGAGCCAGCAGAAGTAGGCAAGTGCAACATGAGTGGCACAAACACAGGTATGCTTTACACTACTGTTTCACCAATACATATATATCACCAGTACATTATGTAAAGTATATTTCTAATATCCTCTATTTACAGAGGAGCTCATAGACCCTGGTCTGTCTGTCCTGAGCCTGGAGTCCAGAGAAACACACCAAGCACACTCCACCAGCAGCGATAAGGTCAGTGAGAGATGGGATAAGCACACAGAATCAATACATAAGTAAAGCGACTGATAACATATCTGCTTTGCAACATTCAGCTTTGGTCAGAATATTCTCCACATCTAATAGATATCATGATCCAATTTAGAATATATTTTTTTCTTCTTTACAGGCAAGAGAGCATGGGAAGATTGTTTGAAAAAGACTTTCTGGACAAATATAGAAACCAAAACACAGCCTCTTTTTACCTGGATGTGGCAGGTCCATCGTTCTGAGAGACACTGTTCTTGGATTATACACACGAAGCAGAGGCTGGCTGTGTTAAACACAACCTGTCATTGGGTGATTTTTTTTTTCATCCATTTTCCCAGCTTAAATATTCATGACATCAAAGCACTTTATAATAATAACAGTGTTATACATGTTAGTATGCTGCTTGAGTGCAATAATATTGAATGTTTACATTGGTATAAACACTTCAAGGTACATATCAGCTAATCGCATTTACTTATTTTCAGTAGCCATTAAAAGAAATCAGCCAAAACTGATATAGTGCCTGGTTCTGCCTTAGACTCAGAATACTAGAATAGTATTTTACTTTGAAGGAAAGTTTGTATTATTTAAGGAACTAATAATTAAATACTTATTGTTGAGGAATTGAAGTTTTGGCCACCCTTAAAAAATATTTTGCATTTATGATTGTTAAAATGTGTTACTCACAGTAAATAGATAAGCATTCATGCACATACACTACATTACTAAGTAATCAACAATCAATCAACAACATATTTTTACAGGGCTAAACAGATTCTGAAAAACACTCTTTGGTCTATAAAGGTTTAGCCATTATTTGCTGGGATATCCCATGCATAAGTCATTATTCAAGAGCAAACTGTTTTAATAAGCTTACTCATCAGTATTAAGTCCTTGTGCCTTGTTTTTTGAATGCAAGTTAGTTTAAAGTTTGTTCCATTCATGTTACACTATTTGCATTGGGACAAATGTTTACCAGGTTGATCTGTTATTGTGTTATGTATGCCAAGCAATGGTATTTAATTTATTGTTCTAATGTTTTATTTGAGCCTTAACTACTGTAATAGGAAGCCTTGTAAGAACTCTTGTCCTCAAATAGTACAGTATAGTAAACAGTTATGTAACTGTAAATAGCACACATTGTGGATGTGCTCCCAGTCATGTTCAGCGTGTGGTTATATTAAAACATAATCTGGAGTCTAGGAGGAGCACACACAATGTGCCATAGTGTTCATTATCACAATTACAAATCTGCTGGTATTGAGTAAGGCCTTTTCTCTGTGTTTTATTTGAATCTTGAATGGATAAAATGTGTTCATTTGGAGGCACTGACAATAAGAGGTGGCTGTAGTGTCTCTGTTTTTTTACACCTTGTTGTGTAAGAGGTGTGATTTGCACCTTTACTTGTTTGTGCACACAATTCAAATAAATGCACATTGCTTACTTTACTGTAAAACAATTTGGAAACAGAACATTAATAAAGGTTGTTTTCTGTATTTTGGTCAACATGGCTGTATTTTTCCCCTGTCCTCTCAACATTCAAGATTTGCTCAAAGTGTACAGATGAATGCCCTTATGGATTTCTGTCTTCTTTAAAATCAGAGCTGCAGAAGAAAATTGAGCAAATGCCAAGCACAATGTTCTGTCTAAAGTTCATGAAGCTAGTCCTTGGTCTGTTGAGTCTGGTGTCTGGTTGGACTGGAGTGTGATTTTATTAATTTCAGATGAACTCCCTGCTGGGTTCATGTGCAAACAGTTCCTCTTCAGTGCAGGTGGGACCTCCCATAGGCCATACTATTTCAATTATGTCCTCTTGAGTTTTAATCTATGGTACTGTTCTGGTTGGTCCTGCACAACATCATTGAACATAATGTGTCAACACATTCTAAATAAGATTTTAATTTTAAATGAATTTTCTTATTCTACATCTGTGGCTTTCTGGAACACAAAAGAGGTGAATGTACAGTATTTTTCACTCTTTTGTCCTTTGGTTACATAAGGGAATGTTTTTTTGTTCACATAAGATTCAAAAACAGTAACTCTTTGTAACTCTCTAACACTCCACGCTGTGGTGAGACTAACTTACAGTTGAAAGGTCTGATGCAATTGTAGTGGGGGTGTTAGTATTATGGTAATAAGTACTTTTGGCTGATGTGTAGGATTATGTCAGATACATGCTTTTGCTAAACTACAGGAGCATGCCTTTTCTCACAAAAAATAACTTGATTTAAAATGTAGACATCCAAGCTAGCTACTTTTATCCTGTGGACAACAAATGCTTTTTTGTAGCAAGAAATAAGCTCTGCTCTGAAGGAGTTTGTGTTTAGAATTAAGCTTTTACTGCAATCTATCACAATTTGGTCCCTAAAGCTCCAGAATAACACCTACTGTTAGGATCATGAGCTTGGATTTTGTTTCCTGCCTGTGTTCATTATTTGCCTCAGTTTAATCGCAATCAGAGGCTCTTGAGGTGTTTCATTATAGTTGATGGGTGGATTTTTAACGGAAGCGAGGTCTTGTTGGGCCCTCTGACCTTGACCCAACCTTCTGCAAACATGCAAAGAGGGTATGTGCGTCAGTCATGAACCCCCCCCCCCAAGCACATGTCATGGTGTAGGACATGACAGCCACGCCTCCCCAGCCGACCTGATTAAGGTAAGTGTGGCTCTATTTTTATTCTTCTTCCCCAACATAAAGCCTTGTTTTACACAGAGTGTTTTATCATTTTAAAATGATTTTGAATTAGTGTTCACAGTCACAACTTCTTCTCACACATTCTCTGTTATTGCTTAAAGATATATGAAAGAAAATAGGAATATTTTAACCAAATGCATACTGTAGTCTATATTTTTTATAATTGTTCTTGTAAAAGAAGCATTTATGTGTTTTACATGTTTTATTGAACCTATTACTATGTCAAATGATTAAAGTATGAATAAAGGTCACTGGTAAAAAGCACTGCATCACTTTTTTACTTTTCTTGCCCGTTGTATCATTGCCTGTACAGTTATCTCTGTAAGGATTGAGTGAGTTTATCTAGTTTTGTTTGAAAGGTCTTTTGACAGTTGTTTGACAACCTTTAGATAAAAATAGTTGACTGAAATCATCTCAAAAGTAAATTTGAGACTCAGTTTTGTTGAAATCTTAACACCACAATCCTAGCTACAAAAATGTGATTATTTTAGAGGAGCCTTTTACTGAGCCTTTATGTAAGGTGTGATGAGTCGGCCATTAGATAATGTAATAAAGCGCGAATCACTAGGTCAGCTGCAATGTCCTGACTTGGAGCCATAACTGTCACTTGTGATGAACTCCTTCTTCAATAGGTGTGCCATTGCTCTTTCATTTAATAAAGAGGCACTGGAAATGGCAAATCTGTCAAGGACGTTGCATAAACAGACTACAGCATTGACAGCCCTGACTTGTTTTGTATTCCCCTCTTGTTCCACATATGGTCCCACTGCCTTCCCTGATGAATGGACTTCCTGTTCAACACACAACACACATCCTTTGGCGCTGGTTCCAAAAATCTGTTGAAAATCTGTGACACAGCAGTGGTTGTCATCACTGTTAACCTCACGGTGCAGCGTTTCAGAGGCGCTCAGCGGAATTCAGAACATTTTAATTTCAGTGTCATAGTAAAAGATGCTTGTCACCAACAAAAGAAAACAACCTTTTAAGCCAAACTGTGCTGTCATAAAAAAACTGTATCAAAATAGCACTTTGCCCTATTGTGTAATGTGTTCTCTGTTTTGTACAGTGCAAGAACAGAGCTCTCAAATCAATACACCTCCCTCATATGCTGCTGGGAAAGTGCACACATTGGTCTTATTTTCACTTCAGGGTTCACTACAGAGGACTCTGTGAAGTGCTTTGTGAGAGCAACAGCATCACAACAATGGCACACTCTCTTTAGATGAGTAGCACACACCAGACAGCTGACCAACCCGTTTAATAATCTGTAGTTCATTTGCACTTTTAGGGATTATCTGTACTGAACCAACCTCTTCATATCAATCACTAAATGTACCGCAAGTAGGTCACAGATTTTTTGAAATAAAGGGTATAAGATATCAGGTAAAAACCTAACATTTATTTGAATATATATTCTCCCCTGGCTCTAAATAAATATAATATTATTAACATACAAAATAAAATAATTCCACCAGTAGGTCAAGGTTTACGGAGAGGTGTTCCTAAGATGTTTATTTGTATTGTGTGATATACTGTACCTACTGTACATTAATAAAAATCTTCTAAATACACTAAAGGTCCATCAAGGCCAAAATTTGTACACCTGCCCTGTACATTCTCCATTGCACAAAACATTAACATGGTTATATGCACATACCTGAGCATAACTTAATAATGCAGGGTCTTCTACTGGGAATCCAGGTCAGATCCATGGAAAAGATACACAGCCTACATGTTAAATGCAACATTGCAGTATTGATTTAGCCTAAGCCTAATGCATTGCGGTGAGATAAAACTAGGCCCTGCAAATCTAAAGAGTGTAAGTGTATGACAGAAGGTTGTCCATGTACAGGCAGGGTATAGGGTCAGTGGCCTCAGAGGGAGTCTGAGGTAAAGTCGACAATTTAAGGCATACAGATGGCCTAAAAAACAAAACCGCATAGTGTTGAAAGGGAACAGTGTTCACAGAAGAAGCCAGGTCCCCCATTTTTCTCAGTAACAGTGAGTGCAGTTCAGCCTCCAGAAGGAGCTCCAGGAGGAAGACCTGTGATCCGACCCGCGGCGCTCACTCGAACAAACACTCCATGTCCAGTGAGGATGAGGAGGGGTATGTTGCGGGGACGAGGCCTGATCAGCCTCCTCTTGTGGCAGATGTTGGAGGAGCAGAAGATGCATCTGGAGTCGCCTGCTCGGGCTCGTCCTTATTGACGTCGCTAGGTCTCCGTGTCTGCTGCTCCTCGGGGTAATGGCTCACACCAGGATGCGTGCCACTACCTAAAGTCCCCGCTGTTGTCTGGCCATGGGAGGACGCGAACAGTCCTTCCTCCAGTTGGGGGTCCGCGGTTTGAGCCACTCTTTCGGCCCTGTCGTCCCACTGAAACGCGTGGTTGTGCGTGACTGTGCCCTGCCTGCTGAGGTTCAGGGACAGTCCCGTCTGAGTAGAGTTCCAGTCCGACACGTTGCTGCTCGTTGACAGGTTTGTTGTAATGTTTGCGCTGACGATGACCAACTCTGGCGCCCCTTGCTTCGAGCTGGTCGGCTTCCAGATCAAACTGTAGTAAATGGCCAGGATAATGGCTGCTAAGGACACGGATAGCACATAAGCAAAAACAGTGGCTAATCTCACCCACTTCTTGTTTGTCTTGGCTGCCATCTTAGCCTTTTTATCCCCCGTGTAGGTGGCAGGTTTGCCCCTCTCCATATTGGGCATGAAGTCCCGCTCTCTCATGTTGCCCCTGTTTTTCCCTCGATGCTCCACCACCCCCTCCGTCTTGAAAGCTTCTTGTTATCCACAGTCCAAGAGAATACAGGCAGCTGGGGGCCACGGGAGAGAGATGCAGGGCCACCTCGAACGCGTCCTCAGCACAGGACTGTTTCACAACTACAGCGATCCCCTGTCATTCATTTGATCCTCAGTGCGCTGCGCTTCACATTCAGCAGCCAGTGCAGCACTGCGTTTCATAATGGACATCAAGCATCCACATCGTCTCAGCATCCGACAGCGGCAGGACAAATGTCTAAACCAAACGACATTTCCGAAGAACAGCTGACTGCGTAGGCCCAAGGCGTATCCGCAACATGCGGTGATCTCATTTATTAAAGCGATTCGGTGAAATCATACGGTCCACTACTGTCTGTTTTGCCCACTAAATGAAGGTGGCTGGCTCAGCTAAAAATACTGGAGAGGGGGCGGGCGGTGGCTCTTAAAGAAGCAGCAGCTGCAGCAGGCCCTCAACAAACTCCCCCCAAAGCATCACACAAATCAGTTCAAAAAGCGTGCCACAAAGACGTGTGGATTTTAAACTATTTCGAAGTAGTAATCTAGGAGAAACATGCATTTGCTGTATATTGAGGGGTCTTTTTGCATTTACTTTATCACTGTCCCATTCCAAGTAGCGTTGATTATGGTTTAGGTACATTTATCTAGCCTACTATATCATATTTGGATTAAACTGAAATGGTCTCATAGCTGTAGGATCCTTAGTGGCTTTTTCTCCACTATTAAGGTCATATCATTTTGTAAAGTATCTTGAGCCAGGACTTAGGTCTTGAGCACTGACTGAAAGATTTGTCTAGAGCAGGGGTGGGCAAACTGAGGCCCAGGGGCCACATGCGGCCCGTTGCGTAATTTAATCTGGCGTATATTTTCCCCTTTCCTTCATTCTGCTGTGATGAGTTGATTCCACTACAACATGCTCCAAAAGGGAACCTTTCCTAAAGCAAGCAACTGTACTCTCAGCAAGAGATAGTTTTAACTGGTTTTAGAACAAATTGTAAAGAGTGGCTCTGAAACTGAGGAGGGTGCAGCTGTGACTGTGATGTTCAATATACTGAGTTTATTGCACATATTATTTTGCCTGTAGTTCAAACTCTAAATTATAGGCAAAAGAAATGTGTTTTTATTGAGCATAAGTAAGTTTTACGTGTTGGCCCGGCCCTCCACACGGCGGAGCAGTCGCTCAGAGGTACAGCGGTCATCCTATAACCAGAAGGTTGGAGGTTTAATTTCCGCTTTTCGCACAGTTTATACAGTCGTTGTGCCCTTGAGCAAGACACTTAACCCACTTTGCCTCCAGTGTCTTTGGCTCTGCTGTATGAATGTGTGAGTATGTTTAGAGGTCGGATAGTCTTTAGGCACTAAAATGGCTGCCATGACTCCACCTTCAGTGTGTGACTGTGGAGTGAGTGAAAATGGACTCTGTAATGCGCTTTGAGAGCCCTGAAAAGTGCTATACAAAACCCATCCATTATTAAGAGTCCCATGTTCTAACGTGGCCCTTGAGGAAAAATAATTGCCCACTGCTGGCCTAGAGTATGTAGGTTTTTCAGTTGTTCTGCCCACAATTGCAGTATGCATTTAAGATGCCCACCAGATTTTTCTTTCTTTCATTAGCTCAAAATTAATAGACACAATACCAACGCTATCTTGATCAGACATTAGATAGCATATCTCAATTAGTTCTAGCCTCAAACAAACAAACAAACAAAAAAAAAACATTAACAATGCAAACCACAACATACAATAAAAAAGTAATTACATTACAATGTCAGTATTCTGCTTTGAAGCCTTGTTTAAATGATATCCAAATGTTGATGCAACAGTCAGTGATGTGCACTGAGTAATAAATCTCAACATTCTAACAACGAACAGATGCTTGTGGCTCAATTTAATGAAGTCAAGCTAATAAATCTTATTTTGTCTGCATCAAAGATAATGGAGCTGACTTTAGATTGTGTTATGTACAGTATGTCCCAGACATTGCCACACAGTCACCTTAATGTTTGCAGATGCTCGGTTGTCATGGAGACGCTGATGACCAAAAACCCAAAAAAAGATTTAACTTATATTATTATAAGGATATATCTTTGTATGTGGTGCAAAATGATAGCAGACACACAAATCCACCTAAAAATAAAACTATGTTCAATTAAAAAAACTTATAAGACGCAGCGCAGAAAATTAACTAATCACAGCTCTTCTAGACTCCTGCATTTACCTGTAGTCATGTGACTTGTATACTTTGTGAGATTCATTTGCAAGGCATATTTGTCTGGGTGCGTCCTGAGAACTCGTAGACTTTGTTGGATGATGTCTTTGACTACAGACAGACTGGGAGTAAAGGCAGTGGTTCCAATTATGGTCTGTACTTTATAATAGTTTGTAACACTACAACAAAGCATCCTTTGGCAAAATGAATAAAAAAAGATATTTCCTGGAGCCACCAGAAGTCAAAGACTACCTTGTTAAAGGAGACAGATTCACAAAGTGGTCGGAGGTGAGTAAAGCATTAAAAAGCTCATGAGCCTGTATATGCTATCTCTGTAAATGTAATTCTCCAGTCACAATTTTGTGTCAAATACAAATAGTTTTGTTACAAGGTTAGTACATGCATAGAAAAACACTGTTTTAATTTAGGATTCCACAAAGACCAGTCACGTCACTATGAAGATGGATGCAAAAGGTTTTTACCTTTACTGGATCAATCAAAGCAAGGTAATCACATCTCCGTCTTTCCATCACACCAACACTGTTTCATGCACACATACAATTTCATTGTTAATGGACTTGTTGTTCTCATTGTTCTAGCACTCGAAGTGATTCTGATTAGTCCATATATGGAAGTGCTAAACGTGCTTTACTGCTTCTTATTTCTAGGAGATTACATTTCTGGATGTGGCTATAATCAGGGATACCAGAGTAGGAAAATATGCTAAACTTCCAAAAGTAAGTATATAAAATTAATATACTATATTCAAGAAAGACAAAAAGATAAATCTGTTGTGTTTAGGCAAACTAAGCCTCAATCCCATTTATATTTGCAATGCAAAAATGTCAATAGACCCCCCCCCTCCTTCACACACACACACACACACACACACACACACACACACACACACACACACACACACACACACACACACACACACACACACACACACACACACACACACACACACACACACACACACACACACACACACACACACACACCCTACACAGACAAACAAATGAACACATGCTTGTGTGTGTCTAGAATTTTCTTGTGTTCAGAGCTGTCAGAAGCAGTTTCAACTTGCCATTGGCCTCCATATATAAGTGGTGTAAGCATATTGACCCTGTTTCCCTGTTTGGATACTTTAAACGTCAGCACATGTTTCTCTGAAAAAGCACTTGTCATTTCTGGCCCAGAGAGACTGAAAATATCTTTGCATAGTCTAGTTAACCTTTCCAAGTTTGCATAATGACAGGTGACTCAAATAGACTGAATTCTTTATAGTAAATAGTTAAATGTTATGATTGTTTATGAATTAGAAACAACCCAGTGGGCATCCACTATACTTGTTGTTTTTGTCCCCACAGCACCCAAAAGTACGTAATGTGTTCAACATGGATTTCCCAGACAGCAACCATCTGGCAAAAACCCTGACCATTGTCTCAGGAATGGACACAGTCAATCTGACCTATCATAACTTCTTTGCCTCAAAGGAGAAAGTGACCCAGGTAATAGACCTCTGAACACACCGCCTCTGAGTGTTTTTGTCACAGTGCATGTGCCGAGTTGTTTACAATTTTCTCTTCCTGCCACTGACTTTGATTGTGCAAACACGGCCACTGGCCACTAGCCATTACACAGTGAGGTTTCATTTCCCACCATTAGCCTGCTTCTCTCTGCCTTTTAGCTTTTATTAGATTTTATGACTCCAGTATCCTGATTTCATTAGCTTTAATAAAATCTTAATTGTGCTTTGTTCCAACCCAATATGCATTACCCTTATGAGTACTATTATATTAATGCCCTCTAGTGGCAATTGTCCATTTCAAAAGCTATTTAATTATGATGGTATAAACTTCTTATAGTTTGTGTAATATCACTCTTTTGCATTTGTAATTAAATGTATACCAGAACTGGGCGAATGACATACTTGCTATTGCCTACAACGCTGCAAGAAATAACTCATGCAGACAAGTTTTCTTGGATAAAATGTGAGTAACATGTGTTCTCATGTAACTTTATAGTCTAGAGTACAACAGTGTTAAAATGTGTTCTTTCGATGTTAGATACGTGCGCCTTTCTCTCCAGACCAACAAAGATGGCAAGATTCCAGTAAAAAAGTGAGTTCAACTTAAGTGTGTGTGTGTGTGCTGTACTCCTCAGTTTTCTATGTAAGATTTACATATTTGCTTCTTAATGGTTAACTGTGTTTAATCAGTATTTACAAGATGTTCCCAGCAGATAAGAAGAGGGTGGAGGCAGCATTGGCAGCAGCACACCTCCCAAAAGGAAAGGTTAGGCATCTTCAATACTATTCTAGTCTATTTAATGTATACAGTACATATTTCTTTAATGCCTCTCTTTACTCAAGAAACCCAAACAAAGAGTTCAGTTAAAAGTTAAAGCCATTGCATTTGTGTTGTTTTAGCGCAGTCTTGTTTGTGTATTGCAGTATGACACCATAAAGTCTGATGTGTTCACTGAGACAGCATTCAGGACCTTTCTCACTCACCTTTGCCCTAGACCTGAGATCTACGAGATCTTTACCTCTTAGTAAGTCCAAATCTCACATTAAACCACAGTTCATCAGAGTCATTTGTAACATACTAATCCTCCTGTGCCTTTTAGCTCAAACAAGCCCACCATGACAAAGGACAACTTTACCAAGTTCCTCAATGAGAAACAGAGAGACTCGCGGCTCAATGAGGAGCTGTATCCTCGTTTACGACAAGACCAGATCAAAGCTTTAATTGACAAATATGAACCCCTCACCGCTAACTCAAACAGAGGTCCTACAATGTACAGCAGTCATAAAATTGTGATTTAGAAAACCGTCTAAACTTACAATCTCTATGTGTTGTTTATTTGAAGGCCTGATTTCTCCAGAAGGTCTTATTTTTTTCTTGATGGGGCCAGAGTTCTCAGTTGTCATGCAGGACAGGCTAGCTAAGTCTCACGACATGACGCAGCCTTTACCCCACTACTTCATCAAGTCCTCCCACAACACATACCTGACAGGTCAGAGACACTAGTGTACTGCTCTTCTGTGACACAGAGGCCTCATTGCCTGGGAAGTCAGTTGTTCTGGGATATATTCTGATGGTTTATTTGTCTCTTCCACAGCTGGTCAGTTCTCTGGCGTGTCGTCTCCAGAGATGTACCGTCAGTGTCTGCTGTCCGGCTGCCGCTGTTTGGAACTGGACTGTTGGAAAGGCAAACCCCCTGATGAAGAGCCTATTATTACTCATGGCTTCACTATGACAACTGAGATCCTTTTTAAGGTTGTCACAGCAAAGATTTTTTTACGTTACAAGTTTTTCTATTGTATATACTGGGCCTTCTTTGGCAGAGCCTGTGTTTCCTGTGAGTAGGTCTTGCCTTGTGTCAAAATGACAGCTTCATGTAAACCAGAATCTGATCTCATTGACTAAAGACTATCTCAGAGTTACCAGTATCATGATAAACTTTCACGTTCACTGTTGTTCCTGAAGTATGCAAGAGTGCAAAGACTTCACAGTGATACAATCCCAGGGACACAGAGCCAGGCAGGCACCTCCCCTGTCATCCTCTCACACTCAGTGCTTCCATTTAAGGTCTGTCAGAGCAGTCTTAGGAGCCACCTCAGGACAATTACAGGCAGGTCTACATGTAATAGAGATGCCTTCGGGAATCAGACTGAAGTTTGGCACTTTATGTATCTTTGCTCGTGTCAGCGTCCGCACTTGCAGTATTATACAGTATTTTGGTTAATTTTCTGTTTTTTGCCAGGATGTGATTGAAGCTATAAATGAAAGTGCCTTCAAGACTTCTCAGTACCCTGTTGTCCTCTCATTTGAGAACCACGTCGACTCGTAAGAGCATTTACATTAATGTCATTATACCCTAATGCCATAAAACCAAATGTAATGTTTTCTTATTTATGTAAAGCTTATCCAGAATGTAGTTGAACTATTTGTTTTTGCAATAAGATGTGTTTATGTGCTTTGTTACAGGGTCAAACAGCAAGAGAAAATGGCCAACTACTGCAAAACCATATTTGGTGATGCTCTGCTAACAGAGCCCCTGGACAAATACCCTGTCAGTGCACAGCAGCTAAGCTCAGTAACTTAATAATGGACTGAGATTCAGTTTTTACACAAGGCGTTGGCTAAACAGAGCTATAGTTCAGATAAATTCAATCTAGATATTTCTGTTGTGTGTTGAGAGTCAGCTGTCTTTAATCACATTGGCATGAAAACAATCTACAATAAAGTCAGTGGTATAAACTCAAAGAGATATGTCCCTCTTTGGCTTCTGTAGCCAACCAAAGAAATTTAAATCACAGTCTGTCTACCGTACCTTCTCACAGCTGTGTGTGTTTAGGGGGAGATGTTTGTTTTTCTGAGGATGAGAGGTTGCACGTCTATCTCTGTCTAAAACATTATGGAAACAGCCAGGATTAGATTGTCATTTGCTAATTTTATCAATCACAGTATACTTTTATATTGAGGTTATGTAGTAGAAATTATGTTCACATAAAGAAAATACCACATTTGTGTCTAGACTTCCTAGTATTGTCAGGCATGAGTGTTGGGTTAAAAGTAAACAACCCTCTATAAATAAATAAATAAAACTTTATACATGAACAGGATTTTATCATTTAGTTATTTTCAGCCAAAATGTTAGACCTTTCCTTTCCTTACAGTTAAAGCCAGGCCAGCAGATCCCCAGTCCGTCTGAACTCATGGGTAAGATCCTGATCAAGAATAAAAAGGGCAGCCATGATACGCCCAACAACCAGGCAAAGAAACCAGCAACTGACCCGAACACTACAGTCCAGGATCCCACCAGCCCAGCACCAAACCAGGACAACCCAGGTCCACAGACTGAACTGACTGAACAGACTGAATTACATTGTGTTGTTATGGTATGGGATGGCTGATACGTCTGTCTTTGCTTCATCAGAGGAGGACACGGAGGAGCAGGAGGAGACAGAGGAGCAGGATGAGGAGAAAATGAAGACGTCAGATGAGGTGCATGCTCATGCTCTTGACATGTTTTTTGCACCAAATTGTGTATAGAAGAGTCCAGAAATCAGTTACCATACTCTCAATTCCCTACAGGGCACAGCTGGACAAGAGGTTACTGCATATGAGGCTATGTCTTCTATAGTCAACTACATCCAGCCAAACAAGTTTATCTCCTTTGAAATTGCTAAAAGTATGTTTTTGCCTTGTGTATATAAATGCAGCATTATCTATGTTATGCAACTCTTTCTTTCTTTACAGAAAAAAACAAGAGTTACGTCATCTCATCTTTTGTTGAGACCAGAGGGGAGGCAATGATTGCCAAGAGTGCTGTTGAATTTGTCGAGTATCCTTTGAGAAGAGCAGATGTTGTGCTTCCAAATATAGAAACCTGTTTGTTATAAAATAGGTCCAAAATGGTGAAACAATTTCTCTAACTATGCTTTCTAGATACAACAAGAGGCAGATGAGTCGTATCTACCCAAAAGGAACACGAATGGACTCATCCAATTACAGTCCTCAACCTTTCTGGACTGTGGGCTGCCAGATGGTGGCGCTCAACTACCAGACAATGGGTATAGAGAGCAGGATGTTTAAGTATACCATTAAAACCTGGTAAAATTCAGTGGACAAAAACTTTTAACACTGTGTTTAAACTCTATTTAAAGCAACAACATTGAAATGTAATATTAGAGTTAGTTTTATTGTTCAAAGATGACTTTCTGTTTGTCACCACAGCAGGTCAGTGTTGCACCACTTAGGGCTGCCAGGCCCGTGCTGTGCTTTGCATCCCAAATACTCATTGCTGCCTTCTGTGCAAAGGAGAGGGTTTTTAACCAGTCTGTCTATTTTCAGATTTCCCCATGCAGCTGAACCTGGCTCTGTTCGAGTTCAATGGCAGAACAGGGTACCTGCTTAAACATGATGTGTTGCGTCGCAGCGATAAGAAGTTTGACCCTTTTTGTGACAGGATTGACACAGTTGTGGCGAGCACGCTGACAATAAAGGCAGGTTCAACATTTAGCTTCAAATTGAAGAAAAAACAAATTGACGAGTGTCAAAACAAGGGCATGTGTTCCTTGGCTGTCCAGAATAACATAGGCCTCCCGCTGTGACTAATACCTTGTTCCTGGTATTTGGCAGAGCTATTTATATCACCTGAACATATTTTTTATTTTATTTTTATTTTTAATTAACCTTTGTTTAACCAGGTAAGTCAATTGAGAACAATTCTGCCAAGAGGCAGCACAAAGAAACAAAACAGGACATTGTTGACCCATAGATAATCAAACAAATACTTTTGTCTCCCTAGATCTACTCAGGACAGTTTCTGTCTGACAAGAATGTGAAAACAGGGGTTGAGGTGGAGGTGATTGGGCTGCCAGGTGACCCCAAGAAAAAATATCGCACCAAATGGACCACCACACCCAACGCCATAAACCCAGTGTGGAATGAAGAGCCTTTTGTCTTTGAAAAGGTTTGTGTTCCTAAAAGAGAAAAACAGAAAACCTCAACATAATTACAACCCCCCTCCAATCCTACTGGTCTTCACTGACAGATCTTGCTCCCAGAACTGGCTTCTCTGAGAATTGTAGTTCATGAGGAGAATGGGAAATTTGTTGGACACAGAATAATTCCTCTTGACGCCATACAATCAGGTCAGTAGAAGATAAAAACACTTCAAGCACATCTAATCTATATCTAATCTACATTTTTACAAGTCAGTGTAGGACATGTGCTGTCTTGTTTGGTATACTATCAAATGAGCCTTGTTTCTAATCCAGAGGCTTTATGTCTTACAGGCTTCCATCACATCTGCCTTCGAAGTGAGAGCAACATGCCTCTCACGCTGCCTGCTCTTTTTGTGTACATTGAGGTCAAGGACTACATCCCTGCTGCCTTTGCAGGTTAATCACTGGCTTATCATTTTGTCTTTGTGCATAACATAAATCTCATTGTCAAGTAAAACTGTGAGGGTAACAACAAGACTCTGATTTACTTGTGAAATGTAAAATTTTCTTGTAAAAAATAGTTGCTTTTTAAAAAAAATATTCAAATACTTGTTTTTGTCGTGCCATAGACTTTACAGACGCCTTATTTAACCCAACAAAAGGCACAGAGAAAACCACAAAGACCCCAAAGGAGGTAACAAAAACTCATATCAGCCAATTCTCTCTTAAATCCTTAATAACACATATTAGCTTCCAGGAAGATTACCAAGCTAGCTAAATTGTTCCTCTTTTGTGCCCACGAAGTCATCTGCTGACTACGTTTCTCCCTATGAGCTGCCCCTTGTGGCCCAAACTCCCACAGAAAAAGCCAGCCCTAAGGAAAGTGAAGCCCCTGCAGCAGGTAATTGTATTGTTTAGTTAACCAGTATTACCTATTACATTTAATTCTAACAGCACACTGTTTTATTGCATTTGGATAAAGTAATTTAAACAGTACATGACCTGTAGAATAATCATTGTAAAGGTTAATGCGGGTGGAGACGAATTTTTATTACTAGAGTTTGATTTTGAAACCAGCACGAGCTTTTAGAACAATATGGAGAGTAAGATATTTAATTATAGTCATTTATTTCTTTTTGACACTTTTAGAAAAGACTCCCGAAGAGCCACCTCAGCCACCAGAATTCACTGCAGAGGAGTCCGCTCAACAGGAACCTGCGGCTGAGAAGACAGCTCCGGAAGAAACTTCACAAGAAGAAGCTCCAGCCAACGCTCTAGACTCTGTACCAGACGCCACACCAGAACCTTCTACTGAAGCCACTGAGGAGACTGCATCAGAAGCAAAAACAGACGCCCCAAAAGAAACCACACAAGAGGAGACTGTGGAAAATGCCCCGGAAAATGCCCCCGAATCTGCCCAAGAATCTCCTGAGGCTGATCAAAAACCAGAGACCACTCCTGAACCAAGTGAGGAGGCTTCAGGAGATAGTCCCACCAAGGAGGCCCAAATAGAGCCTGCTATGGAGCCAGAACCCAATGCAGTAAGTGCGCCCCTTGACACTGCACCATCAGAGGAGTCACCCCAGGAACCTGCCACCAGCACTGGAGGTAATGCAACATCATGTTTATTTATACTTTTTCTCTTTTTCTATTAATGCATTTTTATTGTTTTTTCTGCTGCAGACATTTCTACTATGACTACTGAGGAACTGACCCAACACAAGAACTATCTGAAAGTCATCAAGCGCCAGGAGAAAGAGCTGAAAGAAACTGAGAAGAAGTTTCAGAAAAAGGGAGAGGATCTGATTCAGAAATACTCCGACTCCCTCAAGGCCATCAAGAAAAAGACTTCGGTGAAGAAAAAAGAGTAAGTTTCATTTGTTTGTTTTGATTTCTCATTATTTTAGCTGAGAAAGAGGTGTGGGCAGATGAGCAGTGTCATGAGATCCATTTGTCCTAAAGTTAGTCAAGTGACTGTTGTGTCAATCATTTATCTTTTTAAAATTTAATACCTGAAAAGAAATCAAGTGGTCAGTCTTCCTGTGATTATCCAAAGCACAAAGAATAGTAAAATGAATTGTGCTCAGCCTACCAGGTTTTTTTAAAGGACAAGACACGTGCTCATTTCCATTGCATACAAAGTGTTTTGTTATGCTGTGCTTTGCAATCTCAGAGGAGGAGCGGGAAATGCTGCTGACTCCAGTGTGGCAACTGAGCGCGTGCAGGAACAGAAGGAGAAGATGCAAACTGAGCTGCACGCTCTGTGGATAAATCAGTACGAGCAGATAAAAAAGAAGAAAGAGCAATTTGCTACAGAGGTTGGTAGAAGAGCAGACCATTTAATGAGGAAAAAAAGATATACTTTGAATTTGCTCAATATAAAGAGAAAAGGCACAATATAAATACTTAATCAGGCTGTTGTTGAATGTCATCACTTTTCTCCTGACTCTGAGAACTCTTGACAGAGCTAAAGACCAATAAACTAATTTTAACTCAAAAGGAGGTTAAATTGAAAATGATATCATGAAAATGAACTTTATTAATTCCTAAAAAACAATCCAGTTTTTAGGTCACTTCAAAAAAATTAAAAAGCAAATAAACTGATTTGGATTAATATGCCACAGACTGACTAATTGTCTGGTTAATTCAAGCCTTTGAAGTCTTTTAATCTTGATTTCATATTTTCATTGTGACAGAGATTGGCCAAACTGTTGGAGGTGGCTACAGAAAGGCACAGCAGTGAACTGAAGACGCTGGAGAGGTGTGAGCACTCCCCGAACACACGTAGGACACTCTGTAACACACAGGCCTGCTGAGTTTCTGATTTGAAATGTTGATGTATGTGTAAAATATCTGACATTTTACACAGAAAAATACCTCAGATGATGAATGAGTCAATTCAGGCCTCCGGCCTCTCAGTGTTTGTTGTCCTGAGCCTCCAGCTGGAGGATGGTTATCTCAGGATAAGCATTATCGCACAGGTGTTTAAACAGCTGTGGAGAAGAAAAGGCCACAGTGGTTAGCTCCCAGTCCACACATAATACAATCAAATTTTCTTTCTCACTAAAAAGTGCATAGAAAAAAAGAGTGTCATGTATCTGCCGCGTATATACTTTGCTGCACAAAATATAACAATTCATTAGCATACAACAAACCACCCTTAAAATTAGACCGTCTAAGATAAAAGTATTATATTAAGACTACTACATTAATATTAAAATCTTTAGTATATCACACAATCACAGGTTTTTGTTTTGAATGCAAATGAGCACACTGACCGTATGGACATTGACAGTCAGCTGCATGAGCAAGAACTTTTTTTAAAGACACCTGAAAGTAAAAAATGCTGTGAGTAGAAGAACCGAGTGTGAACACAGAGCACCAAAATGGCCACTTATAGGTTTTCACAGTCACATCATGAATGTTCAAATCTGTGACTAGATTTTTATCTTACAGCAGTGAAACCAAAGAGAAGAAGAAAGCACTTTCCAAAGGAACTGAGAAATCAAAGTAAGCATCAACTCAATTTAAGCTAATGCTTGGACTCTCTTTGAGGTTTATGTACTGTGACACAAGATGCTGTATGTTTTTGGATGAGGGACTGACAGATTTTAATAGATCTTAATAACATTTTCTCAGGCTGAAAAAGGCAATGAGCACAGAGGGTCTGGATGAGACCAATCACCCTGAGGTAAGTATAAAATCTGTGTTTTTAAAGATGCTATGTGTAGCTTTTAGGCAGAAAAAAAAAGCTTGCTATGTGTTCCTTTTTGACATATTCATTAACCCACTTCAATGGGATGAGTAAATTGACATAATTACTGTTCACCGTGGTTGCCTGAATTATCCTGTATGCTCAATTTCATTTGGGCATTTGGATTCATATTTCCCGCAAAAAATATACGGATGTGACGTAATGCGCTCTCGAGCTACTTGATGGATTAAAGTTAAAGCCAATATTCAATGGTTATAGCGCAAAGTTATCGCCTGAAAAGTGTTAGTTGAGATGGATTCTGCGGTCGTAGAGAACTCCCACAGACACTCCTCGCAAACATAAAAAACGCAACAAGTATTATCAAGTGCAAACAAAAGAGTAAAATCAGAATCTGATTGACGATGGACAAACACAGCTCAGATCTGCGTTAGGTATAAAAAATGTTCCTCCCTTGGCTTTTTTTAAATTTTATTTTTTTTTTTACAAAAGAGGTAAGATAGAGTTATAGACTATTTCGTGTGTTAGTTGTCTAATGCTAAATAACTATAAAGCTATAGCAAATTGTGGATGCTAGTATCACATTTGCGTACAAACCAAATGTAACTGCTCTATCATATTTGTCCAAAAAACATTTTAAACATTTCATGTATTTTCAAAGCAGCGCTTTGTGAGTGCTATGTTTAGCCTTGCATGCTAATGCATTGACCTTGGCGTTTATTTCTGAATATATAAAAGGAACATGGAGACGACTGTTTACATAAATAAACACTACTTCTGTTGTAATAATGTAGGAGCTTGTCTGTTTACATTATGATTATGACCATTGGGGTGTACTAGTAAGGAAATCCCATCCATAAGACATTCATAAGCCAGTTCATAAGACATTATGAGCAAGCAGTATTTGCGCTTGTTCATTTATTTTGATTTACGGAGGTCATTAGCTACTGATAATAAGTAAATATAGCATTTTACTGTAACAATAAACTTGCAGATTTGTACTTTTTCTTACCTCTGGAAACATTGTGCATCTGCTTGTGGTGCAGTCTGCGGTTGTTGACGAGTAAGCAGACTGCAACTGCCACTAACAACCTGAAGTGTCACTCGTGTTTAGAAATTTCTTAAACCTACGAAATGCACCTTTAACCTGACCATACATATACCTCACATACATCCAAATCTTTGTTAATGTAACTACTCATTTACTTCTCTGTGGCTACACAGTGCATGTCTTTTGAACATCTGCACATGTTAACACATACACAATGTGAGAAACACAACCCTTTAGCCATACTACCCACGCTACATAAACATGCACCCTTTTACCCACTGTGTAAAGTGCAGTGGGCCCTGACTATAGGCCAGGTTTGTCCATTACTCAGAAGCTGTTTACAGAGAACGGGCTAATCCATGTGTGGTCGATGACTCACAGAGCTGTACTTTGCTCTGGCTCTGTTGGCTGTTCAACATTCATGCCTCTTGTATCTGGGTTAAAGACCCAGCCATTTCACCCTAATCCTCTGGCATTGACTTTGACTGGAGACTGGACTGCACCCCGCCTGATCCCTGCTCACATTAGGGTTACATTGCAGTTTATTTTGATCCACTTAATCAGCTCCTGCCCATTAATTACAGCCGGTATTTATAACACAATCCCTTTTTTAATCAGCACAGCCACTGTATTGAAAGGCCCAGTGCACTGATGGCTGTGTAACTCAACTGGACAAGCCCATCCTGCTGGGATTTTACTGTATTGATTGCCCTGCTTCAGTTGCATCTCTTGGGTGCTTTTCTCTCCAGATATGCACACATTAGCTCCCAGGGAGAAACATGACCATTTAAACATCTTATAGACATGCAAACAGTCTTTATCTAACACTTGATACTGCATGCACACACACGCTCATGTACAACAGACCTAAACCACCAATCGATAAGGTTTCATCCATAACAATGTTGTAGGCCCCAGATGTCAATCCTAAGCAAGAGGCCCTGATGAAGAACCAGGCCGCTACACTGGAGGAGATCAAGGCCCTGACCAATCAGGTACACATCCAGTTGTTTAAACATAGTCTTAGGCTTCAGGTATTTGTTGTGCTTTTGACAGACAAGGCTTAAAGTTGCTGCTTTTTGCTATTGTTATATTCAGTTCAACAGATCTTGTGACGTAATGCAGATGAATGTCCTGCAATGTGATGACCATGACTAATGTATTGTACTTTACTATGGTGATATAGTTTATTCAGTCTTTAGATATTCTGAGACACACCTTAAATGCCACACTTATACTGCCAACAACATTTATTTTAACAAAAATAGTTACTGTGTGGACAGATTTCTGGAGTAGCCATAAACAAACACGCTAAGTCCATGTTTGCCATTGTGACCATCTGTCAGTCTTGTGGGTTTGTGAAGTGCAGCAGTGTGACCAATCCAGTACAGGCAACTGAACGGAGAGAGTACAAACCAAGCTCCCGCAGGATTAAAGGATGTTTAAGCACGTTTAGTGACAATACTTTGCTTTCAATGAGCTTGGCACTTATAAATGAGAAAAAGAGGTGTTACATTGTAGAAATGCTGACGCATGAATGCCAGATGGATGCAGTGGCTTTATTAACAGACAAAAGTACAGCTTTGATATTGAATGTTAAAGGATATCAGGAAACAAAGAAAGGCATACTACTAAATAAATCCATGGGCCAAACCATTCCCTTAGTGTCTTCACTTTGCCAATAATGAAATCCATTCTTAAAAGATTAGAACCTAAAGAAAATATAAAAAATGTCAGAGTGTGCGTTTTGCCTCTGGCCGACCTTTGAACCCTTGTGTCTACAGCTCAATCAGGAGGCCCTGAAGGAGCAGCAGCAGAAAACGAGATCACTGTCAGCAGACGTGACGGAGGCGGTCAATGTGTGCGTGGGGGCCCACTTCCCTGAACTTGTGGACCAAAACTCCAACAAGAAGGTGGAAGGGGTTGGCTGCTACGGAGATGTTTTCCTTGGCTAGTCTGTCATCTCTTGTGAGAGCGTTACTCACTGTTCTTTTATCCTTTGTTAACCTCTTATGTAACCAGCAAGATGAGATGAATGTTTTACAAGCAGAGTACCATTGTCCAATTATGGAAATTAGTACGCAATTTGATATTAGAATTCATAGTAGAGTCTTTGTCTGACATTTGTATCTTTATAGTATGGATGACATTTTAGAGGAGAATATTAAAATTACGTAGCAAATGACCCCATTGCATATACATTCCACTCAGATTGAGCTATCATCACACCAAACTGGAAGTGACAGGCAGACATTTACTGTTAAGAGTTGCCTTAATATTTAAATGTTCCATATTCTTATTATATTTAGGTAGGTGTGATGTGTTAATTTACTAACAGCATCTTAGTGAATAATAAAGAGATTTACCAGAACATGAAACAGTGACAAGTTTAACAGCAACTGTAAATTCTCCTAAATCAGCAGAATATGAATCATTGGTGTGTTTTCAGGTGCAATTGAAGCCCATGCACTTAAGAAACAGTTATAAAATGTTAGGTTGATATACACTCACCTAAAGGATTAATAGGAACACCATACTTTTTCCTATTTGTAGTGAAGATGAGTGGTACCCAGTGGGGTCTTCTGCTGTTGTAGCCCATCCGCCTCAAGGTTGTGCGTGTTGTGGCTTCACAAATGCTTTGCTGCATACCTCGGTTGTAACAAGTGGTTATTTCAGTCAAAGTTGCTCTTCTATCAGCTTGAATCAGTCGGCCCATTCTCCTCTGACCTCTAGCATCAACAAGGCATTTTCGCCCACAGGACTGCCGCACACTGGATGTTTTTCCCTTTTCACACCAGTCTTTGTAAACCCTAGAAATGGTTGTGCGTGAAAATCCCAGTAACTGAGCAGATTGTGAAATACTCAGACCGGCCCGTCTGGCACCAACAACCATGCTCAAAATTGCTTAAATGACCTTTCTTTCCCATTCTGACATTCAGTTTGGAGTTCAGGAGTTTGTCTTGACCAGGACCACACCCATGTGATTGGTTGATTAGATTCTTGCATTAATGAGAAATTGAAAAGGTGTTCCTAATAATCTTTTAGGTGAGTGTAAGGAACGACCCATTCAGTGTGGCTGATTGGAGTTTCTTGTAATTGTGCTGAATAAACTTTACTCATCTACATGTGGTATTTTTCAGTTGTGCATGTACTTATTTTTCTATATTTAAAGGTTATGATTAAAAGTACTAAACAAATTGCTGACAAAATGTTAAGCAGGAGGCACTTTACGGATCATTCTGACATAAGTGCCAATATGTTATAGCTCAGAAGCTTAATTAAAGATTCATAAACGGTAAATTAAATAATAGAGGCTGTGCACATTGTGGGAAACATATCTCTTCAATTAAACAGATGCCGACGTTTCTTAATGAGCCGTTTGCTTTGACTCATCAAGTCATGTCAATCTGTCCGCTTCTCCCGATGTCCAGGGTGGTGTGACACCCTGCGTCTAAATCAAATGACATTAGTAGCATTTTAAAAAATCTGGACAGGCCGAGTCTGGGGGAGGCAGCTTGTGCCTGAGAGTCCCGCCACCTCATGCACAACACAGATGAACTGCGAGCTACGAAGTGTGAACGCAGTCAGCCTTGAATCACTGGGCTCATGGTCTTATATAAGACAACAACGAAGACTCTCAGACCAGCTGGAGAGGGATGGCCTGAGCTGGATCTTGAACCACCTGGCAACACTTTGAATGCTTGCTAAGCAGAAGAGGTGAAAGATGTGTTTTTTTATTAATAAATTTGCAGTACATGTTCATGCGGAAAGACACAATACACAATTTACAGCCTACACACAATCCAATGAATAAACTCAGTGCTGTTCAATCTTAGATTGCTTTATATTAATAGTATACAGAATAATTTCAATGACTACTTAATTTTAAAGTTCTTTTAAGTACATGTAATGGGTACGCCTCCCACCTCTGCCATTACTCCTCAATGCAATTGACTTAATATAATCAAACATGCACAGTGAACAGCTTTCTTCTATTTCCTTGTGAGCTTTCTGTGTAGAAGACAAGTGTCATGCTCTTTAGTCCGTCTTGGCTTGAAGTAGATGGCATCCTGGATGAATTTTAAGCACCCACACCACCCACATATGCACCACCTGCTCAGCCTGCACACTCACAAGCTTCATGTATGCGTCTCTGACAGTAAATCATTCTGTGACCTGATATTGAGGTAAAAAAAAAAGCCATAGATTTGCATAAGGTTTAATGATTCTATGCTATATGAGGTTTTTACTGTTTCCCCTGGACACCTTTGCCCTCCATTATATCATAGTTATAACCATTGAGAGTAAAATGACGTAACATAACCTATTGAGTATTCCAGTGGGCCGTATTTCATCTCAAGTACAAGTGTCTGACAGCCACCTATGCAGATGCAAATGCATATGCTTAACACTGAAACACAGACATATACAACTACACTATAGCACATTAGGGACAGACAGCACTCATTTGCCAATTAGTTATGAAACAAACTGCTTTATCACACTGTTTGATGATCTGCAGCCTGTTGCCTGGCGATATCTCCATCTCAGCCTTCACCTGTCAGGGATGAGAGCGTCTGGCTTGATATGATTTAGAAGCTGACAATGAACATAGGGATACAAACGCTATACTAACACTTGCAGCGGTCTTGGTTGTTATGTAAAAGGCACCTCAAAAAAATTGCAAATATCAAAACACTAACCATTGCTACAGTCATATAAAAGTAAAAAGTTAAATGTGGCTTTGGTTTGACAAAAAGAAAATGTTCTAATACTAAATTTAAAAAAAGGGCATTTAGTAATTTATAATCAGCATTTGTAGAAAGTTTTTGTTTTCTTAAAATCACAAATAGAAATGCTTGTCCTTTACATTGTAACTTGTGTGCCAAGTACAGTGGAGTATGGAACATGCTCATGATAACCTTCTGTTGTGCACTTAAGGCAGGTGAGTCACCATGTGCCCTTTTCAGCTCTAAAAGGAACCATTTTTAAATGCACACTTTTATTCCAGTCTAAAATTACTGTACTGCATGCAAGGAGAAAACAACAGAAGAGATGTAAAAAGTAAAATTAAACCTGATAATGCATTTGATAAGCCATAGACCCTCCTATTTGTTCCCTCCTTTGTAGATGTCACTTTCCTGGCAAAGTGTGGCCATTGAACATATAGATTTGTTATCCATTTGTACGATTTATTGAGCTGTCAGAGGTGAGCGTGCCTGCAAGGACACAAATTGCAGCTGTCACTTGGGAGATGGAAAAGGTGCTCTCTGGCTGTCCATTTCTTCGGCAACATAATAGGGAAGAAATTTCCATCATAGCTAATAAATTAGAAGAGGTACATTGAAGGGTAAAACAGCACTTATCAGTATGCATAATGGATATTTTCTAATGTAAAAAATAAATAAGTTGGATAACTGGAACATCTATATTCTATGTTAGGAGAAATCAAGAGTGGCATTTCTAATGTACATGCTTTACCATTGACATTATTAAATGAGTAATTATTCAGCAGCAGTATGATAGTAGGCAGTGCCCTAGTCCTGCTTTGGGCGAAAACACATTCATTCACTAGGGTAACTTTCAGAGTTGCCAAATGACCTATACATGCATGTATTTGGGCAGTGTGAGGAAGCAGGAGTACCTGGAGAGAACCCACGGTCACACAGGGAGCACATGCAGACTCCTCAAAGAAAGATTTTGGTCCAATAAAGAGAAAATGTCAGATAACGGCAGTTGTGTGGACAAAAAGGCCTTGTTGATGTCAAAGGTTAGAGGAGATTGAGCAGAGTGGTTAGAGATGATAGAAAGGAAACTGTAACTCAAATAACCACTTGTTACAACCAAGGTCTGCAGAGTCCCATCTCTGAACACACAACACGTGGAACCCTGAAGCACATGGGCTACAGCAGCAGAAGACCACACTGGGTGCCACTCCTGTCAGCTAAGAACAGGAAATGGAATCTACAATTTCCACAGGCTTACCATAATTGGACAATAGAAGGTAGAAAAAAAGCATTTCTTGGTCTGATGAGTCTCAATCTGATGAGCGACATTCAAATGGTAGGGTCAGAATTCAGCGTAAAGAACATGAAAGCATGGATCCATCCTGCCTTTTATCAACGGTTCATGCTGGTGGTCTAATGGTGTGGGGGGTATTTCTTGGCATACTTTGGCACACGCCTACCTGAGATTTGTTGCTGTCCCTCCCTTTATGACTACTGTACACATCTTATGATGGCTACTTCCAGCAGAATAATGCACCATGACACAAAGCTCAGACTGGTTTCTAGAACATGACAATGAGTTCACTTTACTCAAATGGCCATCACAGTCGCCAGATCTCAATCCAAATGAGATCACCTTTGGGATGAGGTGGAACGTGAGAGTCACATCATGAAAGAATCTGTAGCAACTGCGTGATGCTATCAGGTCAATAAGGACCAGAATCTCTGAGGAATGTTTCCAAGACTTTGTTGAATCTTTGCCACGACAAACAACGGCAGTTCTGAAGGCCTCGTACTAACAAGGTGTACCTAATAAAGTTGCTGGTGAGTGCATACACATATACACTCTTGAAATACATATTATAAATATCCTAAAATTCCAATGTGTATTTGGTTTTATTCTTCAATCTATCTTTTTTCAGCATTTCAGTCTGCATTATTGTGACATGTTGTCCCCACCATTGTCATCCTCATCACTTCTACAGAGCCGTGAGCAGAATTGACACAGATGATGAATGAGTGGATGCATCTACTCTTTAAAGTTGAAAGTAGCCAACAGCTATAATCTAAAACTCTGGATGGATGTAGCCTTCAGCACTACCTGGTTGCTGCAAAGGCCACAGAGTTTACTTTATAAAAACCTTGAATTTCTTTTTGAAAGGCAGCAGGCTAAAAAATTTCTTCGATGCTTTATCTTTTGCATTTTTTGTCTGTCTCCAAAGCTTTGCTGTAGACTGGCTGTTATTTATTTGTCTAAATGTCTCACTCTGAGAGCTGAAATTAGGGTCCCCTAAATGTGAAGGCTACAGAATGGGCCTACTGTTAACCATCTGGTCATGCCAGCCTTGTGGGTCTGAGTCATGGCAATAATTGATGACCACAAAGAGAGAAAGACACTGAATGACCCGCCTCATGGCCAATAACATATCAGCAGCCCATTGTGATTGCAGTGGTGTGCAGGCTTCTGCTGCAACGTTGCAATTTACTTGTCCTGCTCAGAAACACCAAATTCCTCCTTCTAAAAGTGACTTTTATCAAGTTATGAACATGGCCTCATCTGATAGTTTCTTTCTTCTCCACTCTGACCTTAATTCAACCTTGTTGATGATTGACCCTGGTTCTGTTGACAGGAAGCCAGTTGCTACTTCTTTCCTAGAAAAAACATGGATGTAAAAATCACTATTACTATTTATACACAGGATGCTCTTTCCTTGTATTAAATCAGAGGGTATTAAGGTGGATTGCATGGACACAGACACACACTTGTGTGAACACAACAGAGTAGTTATTTTAGTGTCTCAGCCAGATTTGTTCATCTCCCACTTTAAGCAACAGAGGCAACAGTGTTAAAATCTTATGTAACTGACAAGAAAAAGAAATGACAATACTTTCCTGAGGAATAAATTAAGAAACCAGATATAACCAGAATAATGGATTACTGTCTGTTTGGATGGAAAATTGTAAGCACTTGTTTTTCATGTTGCATGGCCCATGCCACGTCAGGTGTGCTCAATTAAAACTGAGATGAAGTTGTCCATTGAGGCTGAGGGCATGTCAAGTCACCTGGAAGAAAACATTTTTAGTAACAATAAATTAAATTAACTCCCATGTCCTGTCTTAAGTCCGAAACTTAATTTAGTCCCAGGTGTTATAAGCTAGAAGGACTTACCAAGGGAGTAGCCTATGTTTGCTTTCCATTTCCAAGTTTGGCTCGAGGAAACCTTGAGAGATTTGTTGATTTAGTGGTGCACCAAAGTGCATATTCCCTTGTGGCTAATTAAGATATTTAAAGGCTGCAGAAAACACCGTAACCTGACACAAAGTTTAATTTCTAATCAGGCATTCAAAGGAGACACCTGTCCAGGCTTGAGCATGCGCCGAATGGGAGATCAGCCATTTATCATGACATAGCTGCTTTTTGCATACAATTATCTAATTAGTATGTTTCAAGGTATCAACTCATTTCCATTCAAGTATGTTTTAGCTGCATTTTAAAATGTCTGTTCATTTTTAACGGCGAGTGAATGAATAATTGTCGATACACATACATTTTAAATATTTATAGTATAAATAATAAGGAGTTAATGTTGCAAACACCAGGAATACTGTAAGACAACTTATCATAGTGGCTGCAGTCAAAGCTGCTCACAAAAGGGAGGTATTACTCTTATCGCACAATGCTACACTTTGTAATCTGTTTCAGATGTAAATCTTTTCCCCAAGGGATGTTCCTGCTCTGACTACTTTGCTTTGCTCACAATTATCATTTATTTTTGCTCTTTATCTTGAGAAAAAATTAAGTTACTGTTTCCTTGTTCTTTAAAAAAAAACACACACATACACAGGCCTATATAAACCTACTCAAATTTTTATTTTTATTTAAACATATCTTTTAACAGCATGGATAAATAAGTATTTAAAATTTATATTATGATGACAATATTCACAAACTGAGCTGTCATTGTAATTTTCTAATGAGTAGCATTTTAAAAATATATATATATGTACAGTGCTCATAAGTTTACATAGCTGGCTGAATTTGTGGGGTTTTTTTGGGCAATTTTTTTGAGAATATGAATGATAACATAAAATCTTTTTTTTCACTCATAGTTAGTGGTTAGATAAAGCCATTTATTGTCAACCAATTGAATCTACTCTTTTAAAATTATAATGACAACAGAAACTACCCAAATGACCGTGATCAAAAGTTTACATACTCAGTTCTTAATACCGTGTAGTGCCACCTTTAACATCAATAACAGCCTGAAGTCTTTTGTGGTAGTTGTGGATGAGGCTCTTTATTTTCTCAGACGGTAAAGCTGCCCATTCTTCGTTGAAAAAGCCTCCAGTTCCTGTAAATTCTTGGGCTGTCTTGCTTGAACTACAGATTTGAAATATGTCCAGAATGGCTCAATGATATTGAGGTCAGGAGACTGAGATGGTCAGTCCAGAACCTTCACTTTATGCTGCTGTAGCCAATGACAGGTCGACATGACCTTATGCTTTGGATTGTTGTCATGTTGAAACGTCCAAGTACGTTCCCATGCACAGCTTCCGGACTGATGAGTGCAACTTTTCCTCCAGTATTTTCTGATAACAATATGCATTCGTCTTTTCCTGTGTCTTTGTAGCTCACACATCCCCAAAACATCAGCAATCCACCTCCATGTTTCACAGTAGGACTGGTGTATCTTTTATCATAGATTTTGTTGACTCCTCTCCAAATGTGACGTTTATGATTGTGGCCAAAAGGGTCAATTTTGGTCTCATCACTTCAAATTACTTTGTTCCAGAAGTTTGGATGCGGGATGCTTTGTGGCATTTGCGAAATAATGGCTTTATTCTGGCGACTCAACCATGCAGCCCATTTTCTTCAAGTGCCTCCTTATTGTGCATCTTGAAACAGCCACACCACTCTTTTCAGAGATTTTTTTATTTCAGCTAAAGTTATTTGTGAGGTTTTCTTTGCATCCCACATATATTGGTCCACCTGACCTTTTAATTTTCCACTTCTTAATTAAAGTTTGAACACTGCTGATTTTCATTCTCAATTCCTTGGATATCTTTTTATATCCCTTTACTGTTTTATACAGTTCAATTACCTTTTCCCGCAGATCCTTTGTCATTTTTTTTTGCTTTTCCCATGACTCAGAAAAACAGAAACATCAGTGCAGCACTGGATGCAAGGGTCTGTCAGGACCAGAAACTCACTGACCTTTTATACACACACACTGATTACAATCAAACAGATCACAGGTGAGGATGGTTACCTTTAGTAGCCATTCAAACCTTTTGTGTCACTTGTGTGCATGTTATAAACTTTTGATCAGGGTCATTTGGGTAGTTGTCATTAAGATTTAAAAAGAGTGTTTGACAATAAATGGCTCACCCAACGATGAGTGAAAAAAGGTTTTTGTGTTATCATTCATACTCTCTAAAAAAATTGCCCAAAAATCACAAATTCTGCTAGAGTATGTAAACTTATGAGCACAACTGTAGGTAAAAAATATTTATTATAATAATAATAATGTTTTACAGGAGAAATGCATAAGGTTTTATTGGCACTCTAGAGATGTCCACCAAGGTTAAAACCATGTGCATGTGTTTCCTAAAGTAGAATCACTTATTCAATACCCAACTAATGTTTTTAATCATACTACTCAGACTAAAAGTCACTGATAGACTATAGACGGTTTTGAGGTGTGGAGGTGTTGCAGTGATGTGACCTCCTGACTAACCAACAAGAATGAAAAATGTGTCTGTTTACAGAGAAGCTGTCTACTGTGAAAGGCTCCAGGAGAGAGTGTCAGGTCTACTGATGAATTCTCTCTTATGTCGAGATTAGTGGACGCTAGCTTTTGCTACAGGATACAAAACCTGCTGAAGAGCTGGAAGAGACCACATGCTTAATAGTAAGGAATTTGCAATCTTGCCAATGTTTGTCTCCCGTCTGCCTTGTGAACCTGCTGAGATTTATATGAGGAATTAAAATTAGAAAAAGAAAAAGCTATTTTTAATATCCCATATGTTGTTTTTGGAGTAACTGGTTATTATAACATAATATAAATACAATTAACAAACTTACAAATCAAGCAACAGAATAGACTAACTTGTCTTAACCCTATTATAAAAACTATTTTGGAGTAAATTGTAAAAGATTTAGACCGTCATCACAAGGGCAAATAACATTTATTTATTTATTTATTTATAGCGTCGGCAAAAGGTCGCTGATTACCATTCAATTATCTTCAGCCGGCTGTATATTCAGCCTGTGTTGTCTGTTACCTAAGTGATTGGAAAGATCAAAGTAAAAGAGAGGTTTGGAGTAGCAGCCACATTTCCCATATTAGCAATGCACTGTTTTTATCATTTCAATTGGATCAGCTAATATGCATGGCAGTCTTTGGTCCTGCTGTTCATTTGGATTGTTCTTTTTGTCCAAAGGACCTTCAAGCTTTTTTTTTGTTTACTCTGCAACCTTGATAAAGTATAACCACAGTAGCAAGCATGGTTTTGAATTTGATTCAATAAAAAATATTAAATTAAATGCAAATTCAGAACATTATTTCCTCCTTTGTATTTTCTGAGAAATTATATATTAAGTAAATGGGACTCATCATGATTAACCATTCATGTGATTCAGAACAGTGATTCACTCTGATGGCTGCTTTCTTCTTAAAAAAAAAAATCTTATAAATACTAGAAATGTATTTAAATAACTGTGGGGACTTAAGTAGACTTTCCTAGAGCTTACTTGAAAACACTAGATATGTTATTTCTTTCAGCAATTATTCAATTGAAATACCATATGCAGTATTTCTCTCAGAGAGTGCTTGGGCTGAATGGATGCTGCCACTGCATAATGGTACTCAGACATTTGTTTCCTAGGCAACGTGGGGAGGGCATGTGGAGAGTGAGGTATAAAGGCGCTGGCAGCTTCTTTCTGAGGCTTACTCTGAGGTAAACGCACTCGCTGTCAACACTGACAGACCAGGACAACTCACTACACACTTCTCCCTAACTGTTACTTCCTCTCGGAACAGCTCCACCAGTGGCTGTCTGAGAATGATGAGACCGAAAGATTTACGCCAGGGCTCTGGCACTAAGACCTTCCTGGATGCCATGCACGGAGGCAAAGTTCACCTTGCACGCTTCATTCTGGACGCTCTAGATGGACGCATTATTAACTCGAAGACGGAGAACAGTCGCACCCCGCTGATGTACGCTGCCTGTCTGCAAGATCCTGGTACCAGGACCAAGTTTACCCAGCTGCTCCTGGAGAAGGGAGCTGATGTCAACTGCCAGGACGAGGACGGCCGCACTGCCCTGAGTCTTGCTTGTGAGCTGGGTCACTTGGATGTGGTCAAGCTACTGGTGCAGTTCAACGCTGACCCTGATATCTCTGATTCTTGGGGAAACAGTGCCCTGATGTATGCTGCCTTCTCTGGACACAGTCAAGTTTTGGAGTTCCTGGTGCGAGCTTTCAAGAGACTGGGATTAAGACTGGATAGAACTAATAATGCTGGCCACTCCGCTATAGAGGTAGCCAACTTTTTTGGACACAACCAGTGTGTCCAGGTTTTAAATTTCCCCTGCAGGAGAAGTATTGTTGCAGACGATCAGCTAAGTGGGACTGGTAACATTGGGGACGGAGAGGTACGGCTCCCAAACAGGTTGCCGAGGCATGTCTTGGAGCGATTCTCCAAACATTTTAATAGCACAGGCGAACAGCTCCCCGCTCTGGTTCAGAGGCAGTTAAAGACAGGCGAAAGTAATGGGCTGTGGAACCGCTTCAGATGTCCCAGGAGCCAGTCTCAAGATGACAACCCCTCCCACAGCTGGGCTCTGCCACCTCAGATAGATAAAAGCCAGAATGAAGAGGATTACGGTGTCCTCTTTGCTGCCAAACAACTCCAAAACTGCCAGCTTAGAGAGGTAAGGGCAGCTAAAACACTAAACTCTCTGCCAGAGTCCAGCCAGAAAGATGTCAACCATGACAGCGGACTCCAAAAACAGATCCCAGAGAGTTATTCTGCCTGGGGAAAAGCCAAGTCATTTAACATGGACATTGTGAGCGGCAGAAAACAGTCCTATCAAGGTGATGTGCGTGACATGAGCCTGTCAGTGAGCAAATTAAAGAGAGCCTCACTACAGGATGAAAGATGTCTGATGGACAAAATGGAGAGCCTAGGGCACACCAGGACCCTTACAAAAGATTCTGACAAAACTGTGCCTAAACCTCTTTTAACCAGCAAGAGTCCGGCTGTGAGAGCACTTGAGGAGAGATCAGAAATGGAGGAGGCTAATGACACAGAGTCATCAGGCAATAGAGAGCAGCAAAAAAGAGGCAGCCTCGGTCTGACTGGCAGGCACAACAAGCTGCTGTTTGCCAGAGGGGAGATTGAGTCAGCAAAGATCCCCAGCCGTACACCAGGGTTCATGGGTCTAGGAACCAGACTACTGCGGAGATTCACAGCTCCAGAGTTCATGAGGATGGTCATCGACTGCTCCTCCAGCTCGTCTCAAAGCAGGGGGCGCATATCCCGCTCTGAAACCTTCCCGTTCTCACACACACACCAGCAGGTCAACAGCCAGCCGAGTGTGGACAGCATCAGCGCAGTCAAGTGCGAGTTTGAAAGCTGCTCTTCTCAGTCCCCCCTCGATTAGAATAAGGACAATGTCAATAAACAAACATGGCTGGTTCTAACACTTTACAGCATTTAAGAATCTGACTATTGCTTATTGATATATATTTTATAATATGTTTTGGCTTATTTTTAGTTTATTATTAGTCCTTTCATTGATCTATAAAAAAAAAATCCAATGCTTTGTTTTATCAGTCTGTGAGCTTCTGAATTTGGCAGATAGAGAATTTGTTTTGTATAAATTTTTACATTGCTTCTTTGTTTTTGAAAAAGGTGTATTTGTATTTAGCTTAAAAATATAGTGCTGAATACCAAATAAATAATATTAACACGTGGAATTGTAAGCTTATTGCTGGTATTATTGTTATGTGTGTATGAGAGAAAACTGAAACAAAACAATAAAAAACATAATAGTGAGAGTCAGTATGCATCATTTATTAATTTATACAAAATTAAAATAATGTTTAATTCTCTTTTTCATGAATGATCCACACAGAAATAGAAATACATGTATCCGTGTCAGAATACAAAGACTATGTGCAAAGTGTTTCGGAGCAGGTGGACGTCCTGCAGCATCACATGCCAGGCCTGTGTGCTTAATCCTACGCAAACAAATGCAAATACAGTCATACCCATTTCCAGGAGCAGCGCACCCATACGTCTTGTCTGTTTTTTTAAAAAGTCTGTCACAATACAAAGAGGTTTCATACCACACTCCCACACTTACATGCGCTCACAGACTCGCATATCAGTACAGAAAAGTAAAATCTCATATGATTTACTGCAGTGTATCTGACCTAATATTCATTGTTTCTATATACAGTATTTAATCAGCCACTTCATACTTTAGAATGAAACCTTATTTGAAAATTCACACCATACAAACATTTCACAATACCTTTTGAAAAAAAAAAAAAAGAATAAATATGAAAAGATACTGTACCATTGATTTTCCATTAGCCCAATAGTAGCAGCTGGACCCTTTTCTACCCATTTATTATGTTAATACAGGAGAATTGTCTTTCACATCCTGGTTTGGTACATTTTCAAGGATTTGCATTAGGCCAGGTGCACCTCCATTTGTCCATGCAAAGGGTCGACTGTCAGTGATCATTGTCCCATGTGGGCAGAGATTATATCTCTCCTCATGTCACATTAAGCTACTGTGATTTGACACAACTATTATAATGCCCACTATAAAGGATCTTATGTTTCCTACATAGTTGTGTGTAGATGTCTTACTATTAACTGATAGGCATTGTGCTATGTTGTGTTCAATTCCACCAAATATGACTGGATAAAATTTTGATTTGAAACCGGCATGTTGCCTTTTACTTGCTCCTAAAGTGCTTTTCTCATGCCCAAAACCCGGCGCCTGTCTCCTAGTCAAAGTCCAGTCATTAGTAACTTGGGCAGCAGCTTTGACTCTCCCTTGGCTTCTCCCCAGGAGCTGATCGGTCCTTAGCTCTGAGTGCTAGAGGAGTGGGTCCTAGTGCAATTCCTCATCCAAGCTCCTGGTAAAAGTGGGTTTTGTTGGGGGGATTGTGGCAGCCAGGGGTGGGGTCAGCAGCGGGACATGCGCTTGCGGTACTGCTCCACCAGCGGGACCAGGCACTGAGGTGAGCCGCACTGCAGCAGGAATGGGTGCTCAAGCAGGTCAGTGGCACTGGCCCGCTCTAGGGGGTCCCGGGTTAGCATGCGGTCCAGGAAGTCTTTAAGGACTGGTGATATCTGGAAACAAAGGATTTATTTAGAATGAACTACACCATGAGTAATTTAAAATCTTATACATTTGTATTTTTTATATACATTTCAATGTAAACATGAAGAAAAGACAGAAAAGTGTCCTAATTAAGAAAAAAGAAAACAACAATGTATTGTTTATAAATGAAGAGACTAAGGTTTTATTATGCTTTTATTAAACAACATGTTGATTCCTTTTTTTTTCATACCTGGTTGACATTTCGTACACTCGGAGCCGGCTCATCCCTCAGTCTCTTCATGGCTGCCACCGGGGTTTCACTGAAGTACGGGGGCTCTCCATCCACCATCTCCACCACCATTATTCCCATAGACCAGACGTCCACCTGAATCACCACAAAGACACTGAGTCAGGCAACCACTTACAAGCATAATGTGGACACAATGTGAGGCAGCTCACCACTGTTACCAGCATGAGGGAGCTCAAAGTGGGGCCTCCTTACCTCAGTGCCATATGGCGATTTGGAAATGACCTCGGGAGCCATCCAATAGGGCGTCCCGACCAAAGATTTCCGCTTAGGGATGTCTTTACTGATTTGAGCACAGAAACCAAAGTCAGAAAGCTTGACCTGTGAGGAAGTACATAAGAACAGGAAGAGTCAATATTACAGTTGATTCTACCATGACATTAGCTTTTATATATTATTATCATTATAGTTTACAAACAGTGTTTATGCTTTAAATATTCTCTCAAGTGTATATTTTTATATATACATTTGATTAGTTATTTTTAATTTGGCTGTAACTGTTGATTAGTTTTTAGTTGATTGCCCAGCCTGAAAAGAGGGAAGAAGGAAAAAGAGGAAGAAGAGAATATTGTACCCTTCCGTCCAGTGTGAGTAATATGGAGTCGCTCTTGATGTCTCGATGGATGACTCCCTGTGAATGGAGATAGGCCAGGGCTTGCAGAACAGCTTCGCACACTGTGGCAATCTGCTCTTCCGTCAGCCTGCGCACATACAAGTGTAAACACACAAGCAGACAGGTTTTACATTAACATTTTAGTTTTTTGGCAGGAATACTTTTTTATTCCAGACCACGTCACTTAGCAGCTCAGAGGAAAGTTGGAATGTATGAATCACCGTGATTAGAGGCAGATAACAGTGTTCAGCTCATCAACTCCCACATTGCTGAGTGACTCATATAAATATATAATATATAAAATATATAATTAAGACACGTGAGCCATAGTGAAAGTCAAAAGGCAACTAAAAATGAGCGCATTTACTGCCATGGATGGATTATTTCATTCATGCAGATTCTATAATAAAAATATATACATAAAGCAATACTATTCACTTAAGATTAGATTCAGTCAATTAAATGTTGTTCAGTATTGACCTTTTAAAAACAGAGAATAGTCATGTCAATGTGCTGTTTACATACAGTATGTCGATAAAAGCTGTTGCTATGACAGCTGGGTCATATTATGTCTGTCTTGGGAGACACATCTTTGTTGCTTTGTGTCAGAAGATCAGACTTCAGGATTATTTTATAACCATAGAACCATCCATCTGTTAGTATAAAATGCACTGACAGCCGAATTCTATTTTTTGTTTTAATGCATGTTTTATGAAACAATTTGACAGCAATTTTAACAGAATTGATTGAGAAATGTTATCTAAACATACAGAAAATGTATTTATTTTTCTGTTGAGACATAACGCAAAAGGACTGGATCCTTTGTGCCCTTGCTCACACATCAGCTGATACTACACTACCCTCTTGTGGCGGCTGGAGTTATAAAAGATGATCTCATAAATAGACACAATGCAGCAAATGCAGACTTGGCCAGACTTTCACTCGTTGTGGTTCATACCTGGTTTCAGACACAATGTTGGTTAGTGCTCCTCCCTGAAGGTACTCCATGATCACCCACAGCTCCTCCTCCACCAAGGCCGACTTAAACATCTCAACCACATTCCTGTGCTGATAGTCCCTCATGATTACCACCTGCAGCACAAAGCATTCACCGTAAAACCACAGTTGTAAAAAGGCATAAAATTTTTGCTACGTTAAAGGGTCGTTACGGGGATTTGCAGGATGTTTGTTTTGAAAGGAGCATCAAACTTAATGAAGCAAATCCGTGGATTGTCCGACATTGTATCTAAGGCATTCACAAGAGAACACTGCTTGGTAAACAGCACTTACTGTAAACCTCCACATTCTGTCATAGGCTCTTTTTTAAGGTTTGAAGCCAATACCTAGCTAATCCTAATGACAAAATGTCAGATATATTCAGCTTTCTCCGGCATTGTAAGAAACATTGTTTAGCTGCTTTTGACAAGCCAACTTGTCAAAAGTAAGTCCTGCAGATCAGGACCTACTTTAAATAACCCTCCATGCACCAAATATTATACCAGAATAAACTGTTTTTTTAATTCATTTTTCCTTATTCATTTTGAGCTGTAAAAATAAATTGTGTTCAAAGTGGTTTGCCCATTGCCCCCATTCTTTAAATAAAATGTTACAGAATTAACTGTTTAAATTGTAATGTAAATGTTCTGTAATGCAGCACTTTACAGAACACAAAAGCTTTTTGCTGTAACATCCCTGAGGCGGTTTTATTGCTAGCATGATAAAAAAAAAAGTTATTCCTCCCATAGACTTATTTTTTATACTCAATAATATCCAATAATAAATGTTGGCTGGATGATTTGAATTGCTTTTCTTATTTGCACATACTGTAAATTGTTAAAATCAGTGCGTCATCACCATTATGTGCAGGTTTTTTTTTAAGGCTTGTTTGTAGATGCCTACTTCTATCAGTCTCAGCTGTGCTTACATTTCCCAGTTTTTAAATATTGCTGTGGTTCAAGTTAGTGATTGTGCCATACCTCATTAAAAAGCAACTCTCTCCTCTGTTGTCGCCGCAGGTCCATCATCTTTACTGCCACCAGCCTGCCGCTGTGCTTCTCGGTGGCGATGCACACCACGCCGGTTGAACCCTCTCCGATCTTCACAAAGTTCTCTAGGTAAGACCGTGGATCACCTTTGTCTACAACCATCTGCAGGGCAGCTTTAAACTGTTCGTGCGTGACTTTCGGTGGGTCAGGTGGTGGCCTGGGCGAGGGGTGTTGATGCAGTCTAAAGGCTGGTGAGCAAGTGCCAGGGGGACTGGTGGCTAGTGAGCCCGTAGGAGAGGGTCTTGGTTGAGAGGGGCTATCCTGAAGGGGGTAAGGGGGATTGGGGCATCCCGAATGTCTTAAGAATGGCTCTGGCACATTAGGTCTTAGTCCCATGTTTGGAGACAGGCCGAGGGTGTAGCTCGCCGAAGATCTCACTGTCCGCTGGGGTCTGATGCCTCCACCCACCAGAGGACTGCTTGTGCCAGTGGGCAGGAAGCCAGAGTGGTATCTCCCTGATGACTCTGCCTGCATGATAAGATAACACAGACAGTATTGAAAGCCAGTTGGCTGGCTGCCTGCAGATCAGGACCTACTTTAAAAGTAAATGTTAATCAAGTCCTTCACTCTTTCACAGCACTTCTCCTGGTGTCATTCATGTGAATGCTGTTGCTATAAATTAGCAATTGTTCCTCTTGAGCTCTTTTACAAGCCCACTGGCTGACATAAACCTAAAACCTACATTTAAACATCAGCAGCAGAATTAATAAAATGCCCTGTCTATTTGGTATGTTTGGTGCTCGGGACTTTTGCCTTAAAACCAATCCCTCAAGGTTTACACTTAAGGTTTAATGTATTCAGAAATTGAGCAAAAACATGCAGAAAACTAATAATATGATGTGCATAATATGCATGTGTCAATGAATAATGTATGGTTGACTTACTTTCAGATCGTAGGATGAGAATGGCCTCCCTGGACTGTTCTGTGGGTGCATGTACATGGGTGGAGTTGGTCGGAGTTCAGAACCAACATTGCCTTGCTCTCCGTGTGGCTGCTGAACTGTCATACCAGGACTGTAGAAACATGCCACCGGTCTCTGTGCAGGTGGCAGTCCCCTGGACAGTGGGAACTCTCTTTTCCAGATGACTCTCTCCTGAGGGCTGCCCGTGTCTGCGCTCATGTAAGCCGTGTGACATGTCGCCTGGATGTTCTGGCTCTGAGGAGGTTGCAGAGGCCCTTCCTGAGGACTGATGCTGACTTCATAGGTGGACTTGGCTTTTGGTAGAATACCATTGGGTTGTAAGGTGATGCTCTTCTTCATACCTAAGTAAGGAGTGTTGGTCTCACTGTGAATGTTCCTCGTCCTCTCTTTCCATTGGTCCTGAGCGTCATTGTCGTCTTCCTCATCCTGAGTGAGACTCTCGTACTGATAGGTGTCGCCCTCATTCTCTTCCCCGAGTCTTCCAAGGGACTGGGCCCTCTTCCTGTTGGAGGGGCTGCTCTTCCTCAAAGAGTTGGAGCTGGTCACAGACAGGCGACTCATATCGTTGATCATGGCAGAGATGTAGTCCCCATGGCCAATCATGCTCCCACGCACTATGGTCTGAAAGAGTGGAGGCATTTGTCTTTACAAGGCACGTGGCATCATCACATTATAGAGTGATTTATACCATGAAAAATAATGAATGTGATTTAATCATTGCTCAGAGGCATGTTAAATTTAGACTTTGCATGTCTAAAGTCTAACGATTTGCAAAGTGCATCTTTATTACACTACAAAGACTTTATAATTTCCCCGGTGGCTATACAGTGATAAAAATACATACTAAATGTTTCAAGAGCACCAATAGGATTCCTTAAGAACAGAATTGTGACATTTCACAAATTTTTCAAATGCCATTTTAAAAGCCCAACTAGCAGGCATGCAAAGGCAGAGGCCCCAGACCTGTCTTGACAGATATGGAAGCGAGGCTGTGTGGTGGCTCATTAGTTAGTCTAAGGATAGAGTCATATTTAGTTCACGGTCAGTCAACAACGTCTCTTGTTTCAGAGCCACTACCTCTACATGGGGCCTACAGGTCAGGAGACATATCACCTCCCAGCTGGAAGTAGAGAAAACACCATTTCAAAATTGGCTATGTTCATCTAATTTGTTTTGATTTATTACGTTAAATTTTACATTGAATTTTATTTTTATTATTTTCCCATTAACAGTTAGTGAAATGAAAGTTTCAGAGACTGAGCAAATCCTAGGTCTAAATATGCTAAAATATGCTGTTTATATATATATATATATATATATATATATATATATATATATATATATATATATATATATATATATATATAGAGAGAGAGAGAGAGAGAGAGAGAGATTGCATATTGTTATTGTTTCAAAAACCTATAAACCTACTTTTAAAGCTCATATGATGGTTATCATATTACATAGAAGAGTATCTATGAAATTATTACTGCATTTTTTCTTTTGCTGTTTTTGTAGCTCTGTCGTTAACCAATTTGACACTCAGCAAGGGAATGAAATCATGAGACTTGCAGGCTTTATCACTCATTGGCTTCCCCTTTGCGGTACTTCAGCTGTACCTGCACTTTTTATCTCTTCTGCTTGACATCTGTGCGAATGCTCTATAGACTGTTATTAATTGCCTGTGTGGCGTAATAAATCTTGTAGTCCCTTTGAGTATTCAACATTGTACAGTCAGTGTACACAGCAGAGTCATTAGCCTAGCCCCAAGAAACAAAAGATGTCATCACAGGCGTTTTTTTTGAGGCAGCAGAATCTCTCTGCAGAATCAGGCTTCTTCCAGTGTATCAACACAATGTATACATCAGCATCAAATCAACACGTAAAGATGATGTTTGGTGTGAGAGCTATGGGGAGTAATAGGATGTGTATGTTGTACCTTCTTTGGCCTGAGCTCCACCTCTGTGATCCTGGACGGATCTACCATAGGACGAGGCCTGCGCAGGTTGTCTATGAGGCTCTGCCATTGCATGGGCAGGCCTACAAAGCATCCTTGCTTGGAGTCAAATGAAGTGTGGACACGGTGCTCAAAGTTCTTGGGCGCTGATATCTCAGGCCTCTTCTTTTTTTTCTTGCGAAACATGCTCAGGTCCACACAGGCCACAGCTTGCCTGTTTCACGATGTCCCTGAAAAGAAAGGCATTCAACATTGAGGGAGAAGCAAGTGATTCATTTTTGATAAAAACAAAAATGTAGCACATTAAATACACATTTTATACATTAAATAAAGTTGTTATATACAATATTTAAACATGTCTGTAACATTGGTGTCACAGTCCATTGTCTTGCAGCAAACAATGGACTGTGTGTATACAGAAGACCTTTCTTTATCCAATCAGAAACAAGAACTCAGCACATGAGTGACCAGTGAAACTAGCAACTGGTGAGCTGTAATTTGCTATAGCCATATACCCTGTAAAATCTCCAGAGTAAAATTGGACTCATATATATACTCTGTTCCAGAGTAAAATCTCAACACTATGAAAGGGTTAGACAACAGCCAATGAGATACAGATGTACTTTATAGTTCAGTCATTCACATACTCAGATAGTTTTTACAGTTCAATTTAAGTCTCTGTGACTGTTATTGGTTGAGTAAAGCTAATGAGTAAGTGTTGCTTGCAAATATCTTTGTTGAGGGAATACAATTATTTATAGTTTAAAAGTTTAAAGCTTTAAAGCATTTTATTTGTTGTATAATATTAGAGTAATTCTTGGTTTTCATTGTTGTTTTTGTTAAACCACTCTTGTTTTAACTTGTCTCTGTCAGTCATGGTCTGACCATGACTCAGAGGAACAGCAGCAACCTTCATCTTTATTCAGATTGGTTAAAAAAATAAAATAAATGTTACTCTGATCTGGTAAATGTGAGGCACAAAGTCACTGAAAACTACAACTCTAAACAGTCTTATTGTCTCATCAGATCTTTGCTTTTAACACTTGCTCATTATTTTTTTCTATCCATCCACAGAGACTCAGACTGAAGTGTTAATCTCCTGCAGGTCATGACAGCATTTCAGAGTAGACACTGTCTGAGTCTCCAGTAAGAATGACTGAACTATAAAGTACATCTCTATCTCATTGCTTTGACTGTAACTCATAGTCTCACTCATTTTTGTTTAAGGGTGTTGAAATTTTACTCTGGAACAGAGTATGTATGAATCAGTTTTACTCTGGACATTTTAATGTGCGGATGTTTGTGAACTAATGTTTTTTTTTAATGTTTCTACTTGTTTCAGGTAAATGAGCTGCTATTTTTTTTTTCATTGTTTTGGTTTCTTAAATATATACTGACCAATGACATTTCCTAGGCTGAAAGGAAGTTACATTATGGTAGTTTGATTGTTTCAACCAATGTACAGGTCAACAGGTCAATGGCTGACCTCTTTTGTTTGTGTTCTTTGTCCAGGTGTACATTTAACCTGAAAGCACAGAATATCTCAGAAGCTGGCATTTAAACTTATTGTATCCAACTCTGACTATTTGATTGTCTCGGGCTTGGTGCCTCTAAAACGGCTCCAAGGAGAGTGGATAGATTTGCAAGCACGTGTGTAATGAAGGATATCTGGTCAATTGGGGCTTATTCGTTCTCAGTGCCCTTTTACTGATGAGCATGCAGCCTGTCTGGCCAGCGCACACCGCACACAGGCTTTGAGTGCATTAGCTGAAATATTCCCATGCACGCAGTCTGTACACATGTTTATACAAACATAAACCCTCTGCAATGCTATCCTTCATATCCCTTTTCTAATTAGTAGATTGTGTGCCTTAATTGCATAGAGGGTAACCACTTAATCTTTGGATGGATGGTCTTGCATTTGGCAAGACTGGCTGCAGTCAGCTATATGTTCAGCTTTATTTCCTATTCAGTGCAGAGAAATAATTGACTACATTGCATCTCATTTCCTGGGCTGCACAGCTGTACTATGAGATAACCACTCATGTTTGATTTCTATCTTTAGAATTAACACTGTTTCATGGCACACTCAGTATATCCCAGCTACTTATCACAACACAAATGTGTGCTGAGTATTTAAAGTGTAAAATAATGTGGCAGACGCCTACAAGATCCCCTGAAAGATCCAGACACTATACTGAAGATACAGATAACCATCATGCACTGTGAAATGGTAGGAGTGGAGGAAACGAGTTTTGCAGTGGTCCACTGCTCAGCAGGCCATCACGCTCAGCAGCCTCTCCTCTCTGCACCTCCGCCCTCAGACCAGCACGGCTCTAATCGACACCTCAACGCCTCTCATAAGCTGCACCGGTGACTAACCATGTCACTGTAGGCCCTGCCGCAACACACCGGAGGGTAAAAGGGGGTCAGGCCCATGTGGTCACATCAGTAGAGGCATGCTTTATTATAAAAGGAAGCCAGGGTTAGGAGAAGAAGAGATAACCCTGCATGAAAACATGTCACCCCCTCCAAGGATAATTCAATCACAAGGCTAATATGCTAAGTGTTGCATAAGCGTATCACTCTGTGCTCTCCCTATGTACACAAAATGGTGCTGAGAAGGGCTTAAATTCTCTCTGACAGGGACATTATTGTGTGAAGGTGGGGAAGGGGAGGTGCATAAGTGGGGTCAATATTACAGCCATTTCTGTTTGTTTTAAGTGGAATGGACTCAGTTCTTGGAGACACAGACATACTTTTGAAAGACCAACATCTTTTCACTCGCTGTGCTTACGCAGCAATTCGGTGTGCAGATGTTGTCAATGCCTGGACAAATATTTACACACAGACCTCATGTATCCTTTACAAGCAGATCAATCAATATTTACTCATGAGTGAAATCAGCTTGCTACGGTTCTCAACTGCCAGCAATAATGGGGTGATACCAACACAAATAGGACAGCTGCTTTGCGCACTACTTTATCAAGCCTCATCAGTTCAAAGCAGTCGAGAACACAACAGTATTCATTATTCATTCCACCACTGTGCCTCTCTGAAGACTCCAGAAATTTTAAACTGACGACTCTGATATTGGCGCCATGTTAAACACACAGGCAGACTTTGTTGGTTCATTTCCCCGGACGACAGGAATTGAAAAGTTGACGCAATTATCGATTAACAAGCTTTAATCACATGCGTCTGGCTTTAATATTGACCTCACTAACTGTGCTAAGCTTATGACTGTCTTGATAATAATATGCTATTGATTTCTAAGGGAGAGATTCTATAATATTTATGCAGAGAGCTGGACTTGCAGGGTGCATAATCATGTTTTCTGGTCACATGAAAAATGAAAAAACTGCAGTGATTTGACCCTATGCCTCAGTGGCTTGTCTTGAATCTGTCAAAGTGCTGAGGCAAAAAACCCAAGCTAGCAGCTGTCAAAAACATCAGCAGCCAAAAAAGAATGAGGTCACTCTGAAATTCTGCTATATGGGGTGTTTTCCATCTTCGAAAGCACATGTAGAAGGGAAACTAAAATGACTTCAAACACAAAGTGGATATTTCGGGGGCATAAAACAAGTGGCCTCAGGGTACATCATTATCATGGGTCCTTAGTAAAGCCTCCTTATTGCCTCCTTTTTTATATAGTTTATGCCTTTCTTTCATGCATTTTTATATTTGTAGGCCTGGCACTTTTTTACCTATTAATATCAAATTCACAGCTGGCATAACAGTCATATATTATGTCTTCACTTAAATTAGGTTTAAAATGGACATCTCCAGAATATCAGAATGTCCAATACAGCCACATTGCCTTCACTATGGAATCTCAGCTTACAGCAATACACCCACACTCTCTGCCGACAAATGATGGGTTCAAATCAAAGGCTTACCCCCAACTGGATGGAGCAACTTCACCTGGCAGAGCAGCCGTGCCTCTCATGCCATGCATAAAGCCAACCGGGCGATCCATATGTTTTCCACAGACAACACATAGAGAAGCTGAGCGGAGGGCCTCGTTACGTTCCTTCCTCTCATGTTCAAATCACCCCGAGCAGGACTTGTGGACGAGTGGGTGGGGATAGAGATAAGAGAGATATTGGATTTGCTCAATGCTGCTGCTCTGAGCTGGGTTAAATTATTTTTTTCCCTATTTGCCCTAATTTCTGCTCTATCTTTTCTGTTGGCATGCATGTAGAAACGTAGCAAGTGTAGTGCACACTCAGGTGACTGCTCGCAGGATTAGTATGGTGCTCAGCCTTCCACTGATCTAATTTTAGGACACATCATTTCACTCTCCTCCTCGCGTTTAGCAACAAACACGTGTTTATTTTTTTAACAGGATCGGTGTAAAAATTGTGCATTGAATGTAGGAGACAATTGTGATGACATAATCCTCTTTTTGCGCATGCAAGTCAGTGTGTCTATAAGTATAATCCATCTATAGTAAATTACAGTCGGAACATCAGTATTTCACACTGGCAGAAATAGTATCAAGGTCTTAACTGCTGTTTTTGGACTCTGCAGTGAAGCGGCGAGGGCTATTCTGTCAGCTTCATTATGATGACCGTTTTGCCCTTTGAGTGTAATGAGACTGCCTCTAGAAGGGGTGGGAAAAGGGGGGTCTTGGATTGGTCATGTCTTGTAAAGTGCATACACTCATACTTTCATATCTGAGGGAAAAGGTACATAGCCTCTGGATGTGACTGGACAGTACAAGCGCTGTGTTTATAATGTGCGTTTTCACTTTGTCACCTCTGTTCAGATAAAGGGGTTGTCAAAAGGACATATATAATATATATACATTGATATAATGAGCTGCGTTCAATGACATGGAATAGCATGAAATAATGTCGCTTTCATTAATATTACATGCTCATGTTCATCACAACAAAGAGCTTGAAACCCAAGGAACCCCGAAGAAAGGCAGACATCTGCTTTAGCTTTTGAAGTGTGTGTGGTACAACTTTTCTGGATGTGAAATCATATCTCTGATATAAGCTCCAGTCAAGGATAAGGCCGCTATACACTATACCCAAGGGCATGTCAAGTGAATGGTATATGGACTAGAAAATTGTACGTACAATGTTCTTTAGTTTATAGTGTGCAAATTGTAATATTTTATAGAAAGAGGCTATATTAGTAAGTATAACTTTATATAATTTTGCCCTTCAGTGACATTTAAGTCTATAGCTCTTAAGGTCAAACCTTGATGACCTACATTTATTTACAGTTTTCACTCGCTGTTAATTCTCTTTGCTGATTTTAAATGTTACATAACACAGAGCAACTTTTTACTCAAACATCTCTAAGAAGTAATATTCATGTAGGTCGTCTCGAGGCGCAGAATAGAACCACTCTGGAAAAGTAAACCAGGGAGCTTGTCTTAAATCTCTTTCTCTACGGTGTGGTCGAGTAAAAAAGGCCCTGAGGTTTCAGAGTGTACCTTTCAGTAAAATATGATGTACATGTGCAACAGTGATTGCTGTCAGTTGCTCAAGGACAGGCATTCATGCATTGGGCCTGGGCTAAGAGAAAACATAAAAAAGATGTCAAGACTGCAGGACGAGAGGACGAGGATGGATATTAAATAAACATTTTACAATTTGCAACACTGCCTTTCTCAATCCCTGTAGTCTCCATCTACTACACAGTGTTCTTTGTAGCAGACAGTAAAGAAGATTTGAGAACACTTACATCAACAGATGCCATAAATCGTTCTATCCACTGATATATATTGACGCTGATTCTCCAGGACAACAAAATGGAGAAGAAAAATAGTTAGTGTCCTGTGTAGTGAACAACGTGGACATAAACACACACAGTAATAGCTATTGCACCATTTAGTCCCAACACCTTAACATGATGACATTATAAAAGCAATACATGTATTATAGTGTTGTGAGATTATATGGGATGTTCTTTACTGATGCTGACACAAGTCACTATTACTTACGTATACTTGTATGTACTGAATATAAATAAGAGGATTAAGGAAAATACAGAACTGACCAACACTCTCTTTAATTAAAGATCCTCTTGGCTATTGCAAGTGCTTTGAACAATTTGACGCTGCACTGACAAAGTCGTGTGATTAGGCTGAACCAACTGTAGGAGCCCAAATCTTCTCTCTTGGGTCTAATTTATTAATGCACCAAACCCCATTGCAAGCTTTACTGTACAAGCATGAGCCCATTAAAGCTTTGATTTATATTTTTAAGCCTGGGCCTCAGCGTGGCTCTCCAAGGCACAAAGCACCTGCCATTTTTAACCTGGGAATCCTTTTTAGTATCAATCTGCACTGACTCTACTGTCCTGCTCTGTCACCCAGCATGGGTGCTGTTTGAGCCCAGTGAGGGGATTCATGGCATGCTGTCCTAATTTGGACTCAGAGCTTGTTTTAATCCTTAGTGCTTGACGTCTCACGGTCAGTGGCTAAGTTAAAGATGGTAATGCATGCTGCCCTCTCCTCCAACCATGGACTGACATTTGTGAAAACAACAGGCCACGTGACAATAGTGTACCACCTCCACCTGATAGCTGTGTGTCCTGTTCTGTCAGAGGGCACTGTTCTCACAGTCAGCCTTTACAAATATAATAATCTGCAGATGGTGTGTTTAGAATTGGGGAAGGATGACACACATTCACCAAACAGACCTTTCCTGTTACCTCTTCTACCCTGACCCTGCTCTTCTTGCTTGAATATCAATAACTAATCCTAGACACACAGAAGGCAGTTTTAGACTTGCAGGACCTTACTCACATCCTACTCACACTTATGCATTGCACAATTACTTTGACCTCATATAAGGATATGTTACAACAGGCCAGGCCAGAGTTTAACCCAGTAAACCCACACTTGTTATGACTCATAACATGAATGTGCAACACTTAAATCCGTACACCATCCCACCTTTAAGGTTTACATTAATGTAATTTTATGAAAGCACTTAGCTGGAGTGACTACAGTGAAGATCTGAGTGATTTACAACAAGGACTTTCAAAAGTTTATGATTTTGGGTCCTCTTGGTGCCTCACCTGGTAGAGCGCATACCATATATTTGGGAGAGCAGGGTTTGATTTCCGCTCGTGTCATTTACCCAATGTCATTAGCCTCTCTTTCACCCTATTTCCTGTCTGTATACTATCCTATATCAAACAAAGGAAACTAAAATAAAAGATTTTGACATATAGTGTACTATAAACTGCAAAATACAAACTAGTCCTGATTTTTAATGGTAAATGCAAATAAACTAGTAATTCAAAAAAATAGGTCAAATACAGAGGTATATGGTTGTTATGTAGCCATATTAAACATATGATGTAAAAGAATGAAGCAAATCATAATTGTCTGTATACTTCTTAACATATATTGTATACATTGAATCCATGTAGACAGCAGCTTTATCCTCTGAGCCATTGTCTTGTTTTTTCAATTCTCCAACTCTTAAGCACAGTACAAACATTGCCTCTTACATTTATTTAAGCTCTTGTATAACAGGTTTCCTAAGCATTATATTTAGTCTTCCCATAATTCTTCCCATATAATCCATGCATGCACTGAAGTGTGTCCATACTAACAGGACACTTCATCCTCATCACCTGCAGCCTTCAAACTATTCCAGTATACACCAGAATCCAAACAGGAAGCTTCTATCTACAGCACCAATGGCATCGACACTGTGTTTGTCAAAAACAGAGGTGCCTCAATATTGAGCAGATTGTTGCATCCTTTTTCTTGACATACAGGTTAAGAACAGCGTGTCAGAGAGAGGATGTGGGGATTATCAGAAGGAGGGTGGTAGTAGGAGGTTAAAGCTTTTGAGATGCAGTCCATCACTAAATAAATCCAGAAAGCGTTTTTTTCTACATCAACACCTGGCCGCACTGCATTCTGGTCAATGCTTACCCACATTGCCTCCTCTAACGCCGACCCACAACCCACACTAGAATGCTCTTTATAAATGACTTTAAGCCTCTTTTCCTTTTTCCCCCACCCCCCTTTTCACCTTATTTCTTCCACAGCTGAATGAGAGATAATAATCTGTCAACCCCCTTACCTTGCCGTCCAGTGAAGAGGAGAACTCTCCTCTGGGAGGAATTGGAAGTGAGCACATACACACTTGCATGCACTGTGATACAATGTTCACACACGGCGCTCAGCTAAGGATGTAGATGGGGGGCTAGAACTCAAGCGAGCGCACACTGCAGGCTGCCGCTTGCCTGAGAAAGCCTGATGCGTTCCTCCCTCCAGGCAGAAGCACACATTGCCATCTCAAAGGCTCTTTGTTGGGGTTGATTCATCCCCTGCTCGGTTGCTGGCTGAGTGCTGGTCTGTGCACCAGTGTCTTCTTCCGAGGACACAGGATGACCATTTACACAATGCAAGGGAAAAAGCCATGAAGAGAGGAAATAGGCAGCGTCCAGAAGAAATGGGAGAAAGATGACGGCAACATTCAGCTCCTTCCTTTACTATCCCTGTCTTCTGGCTTCTCTCTTTTCCCTCACACACCCTCCCACCTCGCTGTCTCTCCACTCTCTCTATTCCTCCTTCTCCCTGTGCCTTTATCACTGCCCTCCTTCCCCGCCTCCTCCCACTCCCTCATTGGGCTGTCTTTGCAAAAGCCCAGAATTGATAGCAGCATGTAACTGTGCCAGAGTGTGTTAGCTTGTTTTGTTTTTTTAAAGCTGGTTTCCAGTGACCGTGTCTGTAAGGAGAGAAGAGCTCGCTTTACACCCTATCACCTGGGATACCTTTCAGTGACATGCCTCTGTCGTCCTTGCTTTCTCACTGTCTGCTTTGCATGTTTTGCAGGTGGCATGTGAACATGAGTGGTCCCACTGTTTTATTACTCACTAATATTATTTATCTTTGGAGTGACAGGGTCAGACATCTTGGCAGATGGTAGGAGGGGTTTTTGTATGTGTGAACTTAGAATAGGTGCACTGTAAGTGTATTTCTATAAAAGGTACAATTGTTCTCTTTTGAATCTCATTTGAGACCACAGTGACCCAAAATCTTTTTAACGCTGAAGCTATAATGCTTTACTTCCACTACAAATAGCCTCCTCATTATATGAAACCTTCTTTTTTTAGCACAATTATTCACTAAATAATTGATAACGCAGACACAAAGCAGGAAAAAAATATCAGGGTCATGCCATGCAGAAATTGCTCGCACAGTCATCCAGATTTGGGGCATATGTGTAATACATGCCATTTTGATGTGAGCTTGCCGAGATGCTGCTGAAATAATGTCCCCCTCTGACAGGAGGTGGAAGAATCGTAAGACTTAACCAATCTGCATAACAATGACAGATTTTCCTGTTGGGGGTATGGCAGCCATGACCCCTCCCTATCTTTCCTTTTCACTTGTCAGCGTTATTGTCATAGATATTTATTAGCCTTGCTACATTTTACTGCCATGCTTGACTTACTTTCTTTTGAGCTGCAATAAAAATCAAATTAGAATAAATGGTGCCAATTTGTATGCAAAAAAACAGGGTTATCTGAACGTAGCACTGTTTGCTCAGACTATCTGAGCCAGACCATTTATGTACGAAGACAATTTCACCTACTATCTGTGCTCAGCAACTATAAAGAGGAGCTGTTCAGCAGGTCAAAAGGTCAGCTAATGATATCTTACTTTAAAGACACAGAAAAACATCCATTTAGCATTTAAATTAAAAAGCAGCGAAGATGCTTGTATAAAAGAGAACTGTTTAAAATGATAAAAGTAGCATTAGGCTGTGGTGTCATTAAAATGAGAACCATGGGGTGCACTAGTGACTCCCCTAAATGTTTGCATTTGAATCAATTCTATTATTTACTATGGATCTGTAAGGATTTCACTGTGGGACCCTATTTTTAACATAAAAGTCATTTCTCAGCTTTCAGTAGTTTGAATCATTTAATTTTCCCTCACAGAAAATACAGTTCACGTAGTTGTTTTGAGAATATCAAAAGAATTGTAGGCTCATCCCCATTTTCTCTGAGTGCTTTCTATTTCCTCAATACTTGGCCAGAAAGCTTACTTCAAAGTAAGGCAGAGGCTTGATGGAGAAGTTGCTGTTAACTGGTGCATGTAAATACAAATAGGTTAAGAGTGCTGACTGTAAAACATGGCTCAAAGTGTTCTTATCTATCACAGTAACAGTGCTGGACAAAAGCTCTTCTATGATGGCCTGTCTAAAGCGCATTAAGAAAAAGTAGCTTGTTGGTTGTACTGCAGTTAAACTGGGTTTTGGATTTTACTGTCTGCTGGCTTTCATGGAGTAAGCTTTTAATAAGTCCCGCCAAATAGCACACCATACAGGATATATGATGTGGTTATGCTCTGTTATTATATTGGGAGTGCATCACACAGCTCATCATTTATCAAAGCCTTTCAGTGGTTCCCTGCGCTAAGCCAAAATCAAAAGAATAAAGTAGTTTGGGAACTCACCAGTTGAGCGGATCTTGTCTGGCACTGCCATATTTTCACTATGATCCTTGCGTGTGTACAAGCTGCCAGTTTCAGAGCCTTCAGCAGAGTTGTCACTTGGGGATAACTAAGGCCTTTTTTGCCCACAACAGCAACGAGTGGATTTCACTTGATAATGGGTAACCAAACTATCTTCAAGCCATTAATCCAAGTCTGAACTGCAATCAGTATGTGTGTGGAGTGGATCCCATCATCACTGTAGATTAGGTTAACTCCCACCACCGTCTTTGGGCTTGTGGGAAACATCTCCAGGGCATTGATTTAAACTCAAATGTTAGGACCTGTTCAAGTCTTTAATGTTGAGACTCACTTTCTTGGTTGAAATTGGTTGGTTGGGAACCATAATAACAATGGTAGTAATAACACCCAATGAAAAATAATGGACATGATTTCTTGTTCCTTTGACACTTTAATAATAGCACTAAACAGTTTTTATGTTCCATTAGAAATCCAAACACTATAGGCAGAAAAACAGGCTTTGCTGACAATGTATTTCTAGGATGCAGTATTCCCAAGAAGCAATCTCAATAGACTTTAGTGAGATATTTTAACACATTTATTGAACATCAATGCAATTATGACCAACAAGGGACATTTTACAGAGCTATAAACCCAGCAAAATCTCCTCTCTGCAGCTCTTTTCCTGTGAAACTAGAATGCCTACTAAAGAAATTATATTCAAGAATGAAGGAGCAATATTCTTAAGAACAATATTCTTAAGAACAATGCCGTCACTGAAGTAAGAGTAAAGGGGTGATTAATATCAAACGCTTATTCTTCTTTGTCATGCCATTTTAGTAGCAGTTACTGGATTTACTGTATATTGATACATTTGCATAGCACCTGATTCAAATAAAACTGCCTTCAATCTCTTGTCAAAAAAATAAAAGGACAGAATACATACAGTGAGAAAAACAGGAGAGTAAAAACGTAACGCATGATAGTAAAATCTCCATCAGTGAAAAGGTCTTTAAAATTGACAAGAGGTCCATATACGAGAGTTAGTTAACAAGGAGTAGAGACAGCTTTGTCCTTTTGACCTTTGAGCTCAGCTTCTTGTGCCATCTTCTGACGATATCGCTCGGCACGCAGTTCTTCAAAGCAGAATTCAGTGGCACCGTTGAGCAGCAGCTCCTTACAGTACATACTCTTCTCTTTTTTCGATTCAGTCTCATTCTGCTGTTGCTGCCGCTCCTGTAGCCTCTTCAGGGGCGTTTCCTCTTTGCAAGGCTTTCGCGCTGATAATACTGTGTTCACGGCCGGGTTGATCTTGCATGGTGTCCTAAGGGTTTGGAAGTGTTTCATTTAGAAATGAATGTTTTTCACTTAAGCACACTTTGCCAATTTAATGTTGTCCTGGATTTAATATTTTGGTAAAGGAAAACTCACATTGTTGGAGGCTGGTCTGACTCCTCAACAAATGGTTGAAATGTTGGTTTGGCAGGTGGTGGCGCCATCATAGTATGTCCGTATTTATTCTTCTGTCGCATCTAATAGAAAAGAACCTGTATTAGAAAACTGAGACACTATCAGAACAAAGTCTAAATCTTAAAATATAATTAAATTATACCTTGACGTCACACCATTTTTCTGCTTTCTGCTCATTTTCTTTGGCTTTTGAAGTAGGTGGTGCTACCCAAGACTCAAGTTTTGGCTCTGAAGGACCATCACTTGGAATTTTATTTTCATCAAATATCATAAATTGGCTGTTTGTAGCATTGCCAAGAACGGGGGCACCGTGAGACTGCAGGCCTCCAGAGACACCTGTGCACAAATATACCAAAAATATATATATTTTGTGGTAGCACAAAAATATTTCTTAACAAGTTAATGCTATAGTGCTTACTTCTAATAGCAGATCCAGTTCTGTTGATGGGGACAATTGCCTTTTTCTTCCCTCTGTGTTTGAGATCTGCCAAAGAAATTCTTTCAGGTTGTTTGGGCTCATCATCACTATCCTCTTTCACATTCATCATCACCTGTCGAGACACACGTGCCTGCAGAGCCCTTTAAAAAGCAATGCACAACATTATCCTCATTGAAGTTGGAAATGTGTTAATGTAAATGTGTAATTATAATTTTAGAGTCCCACTTGTGAAACTGCATAAGCTTTTCATGTGGCTCAGCAAACGTTTTTAATCCTTCCTGGTAGACCAGATCGGCTCTGCGACAGTTGCCTTGGTTCTCATATTCTTCAGACCAAGCAATATAAAAAGATGCCTGTGTTACTCCTATTCCCTGGGCTTGCATGTAACGATAACTGTCCAGGGGCTCAGGGCAATTCTTTGCCTAGTAAAATACAAACATACAGATACAGCAAATGTTAGGGTGCAGTCAATATATTTTTAAGAAATATAAGACAAAATAAACATACAAATTTTATCCACAGGTCGACATAACGAGGGTCGTTGTGATACTTCTTTTCTTCTGTAAATCTGCTCACAGTTCTTTCCAACAATGTGGAAAGATTGCTTTCTTTTCCTCCTTGAGGGAATGTTTGCTCTGTCCACTTTATATACCTATAAGTTGGGACCATAATTACACAATTGGGAAATCTTCAAGAATTATACATCTTTTACATCTTGAACTTACCTATCCCACACATCAAGGGGATCATCTCCGTCATACACACGCAATTCACACTCAAAAGACCTACACAACAAAAAATTTACAGTTTAAATTTTTTAAAACAATCAATTCATCTAAAAACAATATTTTAAGATACATACTGTCTCTGTTGAATGATGGCAGAGTGAACTCCATCTTGTTGTTGACTGAGTGCTTCTTGCAAGGCTGATATGTGTCTTCCATGTCTCAGTGGCTGAATGTTTTCTTTGCTCAGTTCCCACTCGACATCTCCCCCTTCTGCCATTGTGAAATAAAATAGAGGCGCCTATATAAATATGGAAAAACAAAACGTATTAGTTCACATCACAAACCGACTTGGATTCATTGTAGATATAAACTAAGCCACAAAAGTTTTGAGGACTACTAGTATTATATGTTATGTTTTAAATAATATTTTGTTTAATTTGGAGTTTATATTTAAATCAACAAATTCAAACATTAAAATAGAAAAAAAGGATTATTAATGTCGATCAATAAGTACACGTTTAAAAGTTAATTTATCCAAGGCAGAGCAGACCTTTAGTTTGAAGCATTAGCTAGCTTAACGCTACATGACGTGGTGGATGCTAACAAATTAGCTAAACAACAAACGCTCTAAGTTAATTGTTTTTGCATTCGTTGAACATTTTCCATGTATTTAAATGTCCATTAACTCATACAAACAACGTCCAAAATTAGAGGCTCGTACCGATTACAAGGTTCTTTTATCTTCTTTTTAGTGCAAAAACGGCATCAACGGCATCTGTTTTGAACAAGGACCGCGACAAAGTCTTATTGATGCTGATTGGACGAACCAGAAAAAGGAACTACGTCATATTACTCTTTCCGTCATACTTCCTGTTTTGACAACAGAAGCAGTATTGAAACGTTATTGAAGTAATCGTAGCAGCTCATAAACTAGTCGTTTCATTTTCCCATTTACACATATTTCCACGCACACAGCGGTTCAATTGCTACTTGTCTGATGTCTTTGAACGGGCGTCGGCATGGACAACCGTTGTTATTCTTGCACGTCAAAGTTTAGTCTCTTCAAGAAGGAGGTAGGTGATCCTCTCTGTATCCACCATTTTTATATATATAAATAAGTAACTGATATGATTAGTTATGCTTCATGCCACTATATAATCAGTTGGGCTGCAAAAACTGCGGCCGCTCCTTCTGCTCCAGCTGTTTGACGCTCACTGCTGTGGTGCCTCGCTGTGGCAACACTCAGCAGAAGGTCTGCAAGCAGTGCTACACTACTCTAACAAGGTAACGGTCAAGCCATACATGTACAGTACATTTATAAAGTATTTTAAATTCATCTCTATGTCTTTCATTCAGTGGGAAATCTGGGAGTACCCCAAACAATAGCGGAAGATGGTCTCCCCCTGAAAATTATAAAAAGTATTCTAATCAGGACATCAGCACATTTGGAATATGTAAAACATGCTCTGCTTAATTGAGTTTTTTTTTTATTCACAGACGTGTTGCTGCTCTTGAAGCTAAACAACAGGGGCAGATAGCACAGGCTGCTGCTCGTGGAGGCAATATAAATGCCAAATCAGTCCTTCCCCTACCCAAAGGCCTCAGTAAAGAAGACCAGGTCATTGCTGGAAGACTTCAAAAACTGAATGAGGACACAACACCTAGTAATACCCATTTTTGTCTTTTTAGATGTTAATACTCAGTTGTTATTTTAAAGCTTTTGCTATTTTCTTCAGAGTCCATCCCATCTGACAAAGAGATTGAGTCTCGCCTTGCTGCTTTAAAAGCTTCCAGCAGGCCGGTGCCTTCTGCCAAAGAGATGGAGGACCGCTTGGCAGCATTACGGGGCCAGACTCCCCCATCTCAAGCTACTCCACCTGTGAGCCAAAGACTGCGCAAATAAATATGCATATATGTGTATATGTGTCATTACTATATGGCCATTCACAGCATACAGTGTCGATGACTGCCTACTAATTGTGTGCTACTATATTCAGGCGCACAGGCCTCCAGATAACAGAACACAGACTGAACAAGCAAATGATCTAATTACTCAAATGACAGACGAAGTTGTTATTGACAACGCACAAACAGATCCTGAACACAGTAGGATGTTACCTTTTATCATTGCTTCACAATAATATGAACATCACAATAAGCTGTGTGTATATTGTTAAAGTGCCATTTCTTATTTAGGTGTCGATGATTGTATGAATGATTTAAACAAGGTAGAAGCAGGAATACTGGAGGATAATCTGCAAGAAAATAATGAGAATGGCAAGCAGTTGGAGGCTGAGAAGACTTGTCTGCTTGAGGAGGCCATGCAGGAGCTAAAGAAAGAGAAACACACCCAGGATCAGATACTTCAGATGGCAAAACGATTAGCACAGTTAAAAGGACAGAACCCAGATAAAGGTGATACAGTAATAGCACTATAAGATTATGTCAAACAATGGTGTTTCACTTAAATTGATTCTAAATTGTTGCCCTGAAAAAGACAATCATGGTTTACATCTCTGTTTATTATAGTTACTATGGAGGATTTTCAGCGTCCTGACAGTGATGAGGAGACTGAGGAAGAAGCTGTGATGAGAGTGCTGAAGCAGGTCTGGCATTTTTCCCTAAAAATTAAAAAGACCTCTGTCATTTCATAAACCACAAGATGTGCATAAAACATACTGAAGATCACAGTAGGGTAATTAGAACAATTGGTTACTCATAATGTACTGCTGTTTTGCTTTTTCAATCATTTGTTAGTGGTCAGCAGACTTGTACAGTCATTTTGGTCTTTCTTATATTTATTCCAGCTTTCAAATGAAACTGCACTCGATGAGGCAAGTGGCTACAACATACCTCTAGAGCGTAGTGGACCAAAAAATACAGAAGAGAAAGCTTCCTCTAGGAAGGTGGTCCTAAAAATCACACTCATAATTATTTATACATTTTACATTGCACATATTCTATATTAGTAAAAAAAAACGTAATAATTTCAGACTCCAGCATCCCAAAGTAGGAATAGACCAGCTGCAATTTCTCATCAGCAATCGGACAGTGATGACGATGAACTCCCATGGTGCTGCATCTGTAACCAAGATGCAACTCTTCGCTGTCACACCTGTGATGGAGACCTTTACTGCAACCGCTGCTTCAGGTAGCCCGATATACTGTAAATTCAGTTAGCAGAGTTTTTTTTTTTACTTGTATTATTAGCCCTGCATGGAAAAAATATATGCCTGGAAGCCCTAGCAAAACTATCATTTGAAATGCATACCATGACCCAGATAAACTGTATACAGGCTGCTGCCATACTGCTAAGCAGCATGAATATAAAGTATTTAGTGTGATGAATTATCAATCCACTCTCCATTATCTCTCTAGGGAAGGCCATGATAAATATGACAGGATGGAGCATCGCACTACAAACTACACTGCACCAAAGAAGAAGAGAAAGACATGATCGTGAGGCTTTGCTACCAGTGTGTTTTTTCTTTCCTGGTCAGTCATTGTTAGACATATGTTTTAGCCTCAAGTGCTGTAATATTGCTATTAGGAATGATTTCTAAATATTTAAATGCTAAATATTATTCTCTGTAGGGCAAAAGTAAGTTAAATCAATCTCACTGTTATTACCCCATCCAAACTTACTTATCCAAGCCATATTGCCATACATGTAAAAAACAGTAAATATGGAAAAAGAAACATACATAATAAGCAGCTCTAGATAAAACTAATAGGAAACGGTGGCAGTTTTTTTGGTAAATTCCATAGTGGCTGGCTGGGTACGGCAGAAAAGTTGAAATGAACAGATACCTTGAAATGAGTTTTTAATATCACTTGTCCTATTTATTGCCTGTCAACAAAAGCTTATCAAGGGCGCACTTTGCACTTGTCACCGTTAGACTATTTTTAGACAGTACGCACTTAACACAGACACATCATGAGCTCATCTGGAATGACGTGCAGTTGCAGACTACTGTCAAGTCTGGACTGAAGAAGCACAGAGAATTCAGCATAAAAGAGATTAAAAAAAGAGATAAAAAAAAAGATTAGTAAATCTTTGTTTTTCTTTTTGTAATCTATATTTGGCTGAGAGTCTGTCACAAGTGTTGCCTTTCTTGTCTCGGTGTACAGTGTTATTTAAAATAAATAAATAAATAAAAAGGTCTTCAACTTTCCCACTGTCTGATCATGTCTTCAGGATGGATGATCCCAGTGTCAGTGAAGCTCTAGCGAAAATGGCGTTAGTTACTGTAATAGAGCCTGTGGCCGTAAAGACCTTCTGTGTGTGAGACAGTGAAGGCCATTGTGCCGTTTCATCTGAGCATTACTGTCTAGCTAACTGAGGAGAAACCCTAATTACGTTCTTCTCCAGGGGGCTTGCTCCATTACGGTTTGTATGGAGGCCGTCACTGTGTATTTTTCCTTTTCTGGCTGTGTCATACACTATCACAGGCAGGAAATGGACGAGGATAATGGACATATACCTAATGGACACATCTGCTGCAGTTTTCACTGTTGTTCTATTCCTACTCTTGACATGCTGTTTTCTCTCCTGTTTCTAAAATGACATGCTGATTGCCTTAGCACAATAATAAAGTCTACCATAGTAATACATAATGTAAGACCATACAATGATGTAGCTATTAAAGCAATAACCTGTAGCAAAACCTGGTGACAATGCTGTATAATTAAAAATAAGGGTATGATGGGTGTGTTAAGTATTATTTGTATTGTATAAGTAAATAAATGGAAGTGTTAATATTGGTCAGTTGCCTAGTGAAGTTGTAAAGTACTTTTGTTTCATTTTCACACAAGATGAGAACAAAAATATTTATTTACATAAATAAACAAGTGACAAATGTACAGTCTTACACAAATACAGTTCGAGTATAGACAGCTTAATCACATGTGCTTTATTTGTGTTTATTGGAGAGAAAATGTTCTAGCAGTCCTTTACCTTTTAAGTAAAAAAAATCCATTTATCCAACTGTAATGTTGGCAATGAACCTGAAAAAGGGTTACAAGCAACTAAAATAGTCCCACTGACATTTGAATTCCACTGAAATAGTTTAACGTAAAGGAGGATTTCATAGGCTCCACTTTGTCCTCACTCTCAATTTGACCTACAATTATTTCTTTAAAGGCCCGGACATTTTGCGTAAACCCTTTATCCTGTAGAGTATCCCGTTGATAAAATCCTACAAAACAGGAAAAATTCTTTGAGAACATAAACAAAAATAGCTAAGATGTTGAATACAATAAGATATAAAGGCTGTGAAGTAATGTGTCACATTATTTCTCACCTCTTTTGGCTTTCCACATTCTTGCAACAGCTCCTAAGAAAGGAAGCAAACAGAAATGAGTATACTAAGGACATTGGACATTGACCTTTTTCAATCCAAACATTGCAACATTGGAATTCAGGAAGGGTCAAGTGTTAAACTATTTCAGGGTTATACTCCACAAAACAAACAGCCAGGTGTCAGGTGGAGGCCAAGATTTCACATTCTTTGACCTTATTGGCTTGTTGAATAACAAAACAAGCACGTGACTGAATAATACAAAACTTATTGAAGCACAAGTCTCACCTGCAGCCTTGTTCTCTGCCCTTCATCTGAAAGCTCCAGTAGTTCATCTATGTCGATCTCTAACTCAGGCATCTCTTCCTCCTGTAAATAAGAGAGCACTTTTAGAGAGCGGAGAATGTTCTACTATTTTATATTGTAATCTCCTAAATTGCCATTTCAAGTACGTAATTGAGTAACTAATTACTCAAGTTTACATGGTTTTCCTCTGAATGAAATGAAAATCAATGTTCATTTTCTCCTTGAATGCTATCTCCAAACAGTAATGTGATTGGTGATGCATTGAGCACAGTGGAAAGGGCTGAAGAGCACTGAGCCTTGAAGCCAAAGAGGCTCCAGGAGACCATCCTTACCACATGCCACCATCTTATTTCATGGATGGTTTGCTCCGCTTGCATTTATCTCTACCATTGAGCAGAGATTACTTCCAGTGGAAATGTTTTTTTTCTAGAATATAGTTAAATCTTAGTTACACTTCACATTGCTAAATCCTGAACAGAAAGGATGTGCCAAAGGTTATATTTGTTGATTTACCAGCCTTGAATCTATAATTTTTTTTTTTTTTTTTTTTTTTTTACAATTTAAATTCTGACCAGAGATCAAACTAAAATTGTAGTTATTGTTTTTTCATCTAGAGATTAAACAATTTGTTTTGGAATGTTAACTGAACAATTATATGTACATATTGAAAAATGTAGCTAGTAATCAATTCAGATCACAAGCTGTTATGCACACCTTTCACAACCCTGAAAGAAGAGGATGACGCTTGCTCACTGGAGGAACCCTGAGTACAAAGATATCTAGAGTCAGCAGATGTACACTCATATTTCAGTGGGACTTCTTTTTAAGAGGAATATTTTCCGGTTGGGGTGTTTTCATGGCTGATGTGGATGAAGAGTTTTCTGGATCAGGAGAGGTCTAAGTGTGGAAGTGCTGAGTGGCAGAATAGACGGGCGCACCTTCAGCACAGTCCCCTGTGCCCGCTCTAATTGATATATGCTGCCAGTTTGGACCCTGCGTGATTCTGCTGATGGATGCAGCAGCCATACAGGCCTAAAACATAGCATTTTATGGCTTGTATTGCTCATTTCTTGTGCTGTGTGCGTTTTACTATACCAGCTTCAATGTGTTGACCAAAGTGTTTATTTCATTTATAGTATATATAGTATAGGCTAAATCTGTTTAGTGGACTAGTGTGAGATGAGAATAAGTACATGATGTTTATAACTACACAACTGTAGCCTTGTACCGGTATGTTCCTGACACAAACACTAAGTGTTTTTTAAATGTTGTACAGTTGCTCTCAAAAAAGTTGTAATAATGTAATTATGTATTGTGTAACCTCAGCTAGATTTAGTATTAACCAGGTATCTGTAAGGTTTTCTCATTATTGTAAGTTGTCCTGTTTTTTTGTCTCCTGTGTTTCTTTCCAATGCAGTTATTGGCATACTTTTGTAGCATTTATCTACTGTGCTGCATTAGGAGGTTGTGGGAGACTGTGGTTTATTCAATCAGCAGGGTTTTCTAATAAGCTCACCTGAGCAGATGTCATTAAATGCAAAGAAGCCAGAAGAAGCATACTGCCATACTAGCTAGCATGCTTACAGCATGTCCATATTCTTCAACATAATATTTAAATGTCTTGTTATTGTTGAACACTCAGTGCTTCAGGAACTAGTGTGTTACACTTGTCAGGCCCTTTCCTTTTCCTTTACTGGGTACTGGGTGTTACCAAGTTACTATCATAAACTTCACTGTAAAGATCTTGCAATTCTAAGATGAATTATTGATAATTAACTTTTTTTTTGTTGTTGTATTTGAGTATAGTTTTTTTTACTAGCTTTAGGTTAAACACTAAACAGATACACATTGGTATAAATACTTTTTGCCCTTCTTTTACCTACTCTGAAAAGTGTTTTTTTTGTCAAATATTTTTCCAAAGGTGTGAAGTTAGTAAAGACAGTGGGAGCTCTAGGCCATGGCAGCACTTGTATGAATTAGAGATGCAGCTAAATAATTCAGACGGTGACACAGGGGACTGATGGTAAATGCTTCCACGCGGAAGACTCAGAGAACCAACAAAGTAACCTTCCCCTGAGCCCATGCAAAATTCAATACTCTGGCCACAGCACATGGATAGCATGGGTAATTCCACACAAGTGACTAATGCAAATATTTTATTGAGAAAATAAACCTTGAATAAATTGTGCTATCTTGCTAACCCTAGCATTACATGATTGCACTAACAACTGGATTTCCGTTGGCACCCCTTATCAATATACTAATCTTTTCTGCTTCTGCAAACAGCATACCCATCTACAATTAAATATGTATTATATATTGTTTTCTTTGCACTAATCCTAAATGTGTTGAAAGGAGAACATAACAGGGTAAGAACATAAAATATATGTATATTTCTGCAACATCAAAAAGAAGATGGAAAGACTGGAAGATCATTTTTTTGTTCTGTGCATGTCTTTGTTTTCACTAATGTGATTTATTCCAAAACTGGCTTCCTTATTACAATGTTTTACTGAAGGGAAAGGGTCTGAGAGTGTAGGCTAATAAAGCTCAAAGAGCATTGTAAATACTTTTGTTATATACCAAGTCTCTCAGAAATGTGAGTATTTTAATAAATAAATTAAAGCAGTCTGGGATCATGCACTACGCTTAAATAAATATTATTTTTGCTAAAATTGCTACTAGGGGTGCACGTGGCAGAGTTAGCACTGCTGCCTCACAGCAAGAAGGTCATGAGTTCAAAGGAGTCTGCATGTCCTCCACGTGTCACTGTGGGTTCTCTCCGGGTACTCCGGCTTCCTCCCACCGTCCAAAGACATGCATGTAGAGGTTAATGGGCAACTCTAAAGTGTCAGCCCTGCAACTAACTGGCCACTGTCCAGGGTGTACCCCGCCCCGCTGGGATAGGCTCCAGTCACCCGCGACCCCTAACGTGACAAAGGGGTAGAAAATGAATGAATAAATTGCTACTAAGATCTGGGTTTTAGGCAGTCAGATAAAAGTGTCCATTAATGCCACGTTCTGAACACTCCTGGGCAGTGTACAGAGAAGGCTATAGTTCATCCAGAGCCAGGTCCTCTCTGTCAGAAAACAGAGGTGGTCTTGTCATCTGATCTGCATCATCATCGGGAAGCCCACACCTCCATACAGACGCTCCTAGTTTCCCTGTTTCATTTGGGTGAGCAGACATCTGTTGCCATGGTTTCATTTACAGAATGCCAAGCAAATCAATATGGACCCTCTCACATAATTGAATTGTATCCCATACCATACAGGAATAGGAGTGAGAAATGATGTGGTTAAGAGTAATACAGAGCCTTAATGTTGCATATAGAGTATATTAAATGTAATTCTGTTTGAGATAAGACCAATGCTGCACATAATGTTCAGGCATTTTCATATTAGTATTGGATTATAATCTTTACACTAGGTATGCAGTGTCTGTAAAGATTGATAATTAAATTTAGCAACACTATTAACAAGTGTGTCTCAGAACTGCACACATACACAAATCAAGTTATGGCATAATGTCCTAAATGCCACCATAACAGTGGCAGTCATAAAAGCTGAAACATGGGGTCTATTAAAAGGCCGCTACCTCTGCCAGTAGCTTTTATTGCTTTCTTAATCTTTATTACTTTTATGGTGACAAGAATGCAATCATTCTTATAATTCATTACTCAATGCTGAGTATGTTTTAATTATATTTTCAGTTTATATTTAAATACCTATCATAAAGTAATCAATACCAAATGTGTCAATTACTTCCTGTAAACACAGTTATTATTGCTGGAAAGTGCTTAATTATTACTTAAATTTCTTATCTCTGAAAAAGTCATGTTTGCTGTTGTGAAGCACCATTGGGCGACACAAACGACGATCATCTTAGTCACATGGAGGATTCTTTGCCAGAAATTGCAGCTATGGAAGCAAAGCTTTGTCCCTCCCACATACTTCTCTTTTTGGCTGCAGTAATCTATTTTGCTTTCTCATGCATGATGGATAGTTCACTGCAGGCACTGTGAAGCTCACTGACATCCATGCTCCTCTTCCTCAGAAACCTAACGCAGTACAACTGACTGTAACCTACCTCGCAGTCAAACAGCAGGTGCAGCTGGTCATCAATCCACTCCTCGATTTCCAATCTCCTCTGTAGGTCTTTGCGGTTGTATTTAACTGTCAGCTTTCCCAGTTTGCGATGTGCTGGCTCCTCTGTTTTGTCTGATGTCTGGAACATCACCCTGCACTGGGGGCTAGGTTCTGACGCCATGGCTGCCACGGCCTCAGGAGAACCGTGGAAACACACGTAGACTACTGCTCACGTACTCACACACTTGTTTCACACACACTAACTCTTCTGTTTCCTCAGTTGTTCGTGCATGTACGTCCCTGTTACGTGGCTCAGTGTCCGTCCTTTCAGTAATGTTGCCTCTGGTTTTCTGCCTGTCCTCTGTCTCACTGTCTAGCTCTCATTGCCTCCTCCTCTTGCAACACCCACTGCCTGCACTATCTGGAGGATGGTAATGAGATATCCTTCTGTGTGTGTGCTTGAGCTTGTGCTTTTGGGTGTGTGTCTACTTTATGGTCTCTCCTTCTTTCTCTTTGATATAGCAGGTGTGAGAGCATAGGTTAATGATAGCAACAAGTGGAAAAGGGTAAAAGGGCATGACAACAATCATACCATGATTGTTTAGGACTTTTGTTGACTAAACCAAAACAAATGCCTCTAACTGCAGCTCTAAATAAGATTTGAGCAAATTACCATTAATACATGCATCTGCATTCCAAAACCATATTCAACTTACTATTCCTCATGTAGGAGCATCAAAAGTATTTGCACAAAGTCAACATGTTTTTTTTCGCTTAGGTCTCTTCTAGTTTTCACACACATTCAACAACTAATGGGTAACTCAGCCCTGCCAGGTGGGCAGGGCTCCTCTTCTATAGTGTGTGAGTCGCAGGCATAACAGGTATTTTGCAGGTGAACATTTAATAAACCCTGAAGTCAAATTAGAACGCTGAGTTACCTATAAATAATAAAAAGATAACAGAGCTCTATTTATGGCTGTTTCAGAAGTCAGTATGTCAAATAAAGTAAGTGTTAGGACTGTTGATGACAAATAATCCAAGGTAAGAAATTAGTAGGAGTTCCTCCTCCCTGTGCCAAATTATTACAAAAGAGATAACGGATACTACAGGCTGCAGAGTTTCCACAGATCATATTCCAATATGAATAATGGTTCTAGTTTTTTTTTTTTTTTTTTTGGCAGGAACTCTCAATCAGCCATAGCTGTGCATGTGTTCACCCACCGATGCACCATCTGTTACAAACACTAAATTATTGAGTGACCCTCGCAGCTCACTTTTCAAGGCAAAACAATTCTTTCATCTCATCTTATACTACTTCTCCAGTGTAGACTTGTTGGAAACATACAATAAACTCCAGAGGATTGTGTAAGGCCATGACATCTCATACCTGCTTGATTACAGATCACTGAGCCACAAATGACTCGACTGGGTCATTTACATTGAAAGAAGATAAGGAAGAACCAGACATTCAGTCAGAAAGCAAATGGAAAGCAACAGCGGTCCAAAAGATATTTTTAGCAATAATGTTTGTAACAAACTATAATGTTTTATAATTGAGGTTCTCACGGAGTATATATATAAAATTAATCTAAGATAGTTCTCAGTCCGGTTACTTAATTTCACAAGTTTCTTTTATAATATGTCGTCACATGCTGCAATTAGATGACTTGGCCTATGAACAGTATCTCTGAAATGAACAGGTTTGAAAGGTTATGACTTTTTTGAGGATTAAATCATAAAGACACAATTTAGGCCAAAACATAACTAAATGAATTGGCCTATGCAAGAATTTAAGTACAGTTCAGTTATAAAAGACCATATACTGCCATCTTGTGGAGATTGCAGTAACTAGCAGCAGGTAACAGACAAAACTCTCCCAAAAAACAAACACTGAAGAACTAATAGACAGATGTCGTTAATAGGGTTTTCTTTTAATGTGCTCATACATACCCTACTAAAACTTAATTGTTACATAACTGAAGTAGGCAGCAACTGTATAAATTCCACATATTCCGGCGTTGGTCTAAGCCACAGAATAGTAGACAGTATAAAGCCCTTAATGTTGGCTAATAGTAGGCCTTATTTAAAATGTAAAACAGTTATTTAGAACTGAGATTGCGTGGATAAAGAATGTGGGTGTGACTGACAGTTACTGTAACACTTTATCGCTCACGCACTGAGTCTGTCCTAGTTTCGTTGAAGCCTCCGTCATCTTCGTTGGAACAGAAAGGCGTGTAGAATTTCACTTCCTGTATCTCTCTCTCGCTCTCTCTCTCAGGTGAGTCAACCAGGTAATATTATCGACTGACTAAGTTCTGGCGACAGAACTCTCACAAGTATCGATTGAGGAAAAGCCAGTCCGGCGCGTTTGTGGAAGTTGACCAGAGTTTGTGTGGATATTTTTCTGGATTTGTAAAATGACCTTACTCTTAAGACATTGGGGAGCGTGGTTGTTCGTCCAAGCGTTTTTATTCGACCTCTGCGCTGCCCAGGCTACAAGTGAAGAATGTTTAGCTCGGTTTAGAAAGGGCAAGGAAGATTTTGTTCTCGATACCGACGATTCAGTGAAAGATGGGGCGACATTTCTCTCGTCTCCTAAGCTAAAGAGCTACAAGGACTGTGTGTCTGCCTGCTGCAAAGAGCCCAGGTGTAATGTCGCCTTAATGGAGAAGGGAGCCGAGGAGGGCCTTGTCAACGCCTGCTTTCTCTTTGACTGTTTGTACAAAAAGAAATACGTCTGCCGCTTCGTTAAAAAGAATGGATACATGAACTACATAATGGGGTCCGTTTATGACAGCTATCATCAAGTGGATGTTCCTCCTGGTAAGACGGTTTGTTTTATATTAAGTAGGCTACAGGTACATGTTTGTATTTGGCTGTATGCCAGTCTTGTTAAAGGATTTCATTGGGGACTTTCATGACAATAGGATATGTGATCCAATCATCACCCACTGCATTGTCATTAAATTGTAGTCTATTTGTTTTTCTAAAATGGCTTCATTTTTTTATTAATTAATTGTAGGCTAATTAATTGAAGGAAGCCACTGCAGTATACTTTTTACACTCAGCATGTTCACATGTAAAACCATACATTTTGTGTCTTCCCCATAGTATTGGGGTCTTAAGTAGCCCTTTTGCCTGTATTTCTAGCAATATAATAACAAATATTCTCTGTCCCTCCAGATGAAAATGACCGTCCACCAAAAGCTATTGGTGGTCCGGATCTTGTGGTTCAACCTAAAGAAAGTGTGACACTCAATGGTATTGAGAGCAAAGATGATAAGCGTATCGAATCATACCTGTGGACGCAGTTGACTCCATATCCATATGCTATAATAGAGGTAGGGACACTGCACTTAGCCAACTTATTATTGGCCAGAATGTATTTCTTAATTGAAAGCTCTGAAACCTACATGTTCATCTGCCTTGTAGAAGACAAATTTGCCAGATCAGGTCATTGTATCCAATCTGACATCTGGGGTGTACAAGTTCCAGCTGACCGTTACAGACACCGCTGGTCAGGCAGATTCGACCCAAGTCACTGTACTGGTCCTAACTCCAGAGCAGTCAGAGCGTAAGCATATACAATTTTGTTTTTACTTTGTGTCAATACAGATTATATTTCTATAATGATCCATAACTAACCTTTTTCCTCAAATGTATGGATGTTTGTATGCAAGACATGCTGGGGTTTCAGTTTTAAACACAGCTCAGACTGTTTAGTCACAACTTTTATTGTAATTTTTTTTTATTGAGGATGAAGATATTATTTGCTTGAACTCTAAGTTGTTCCTGTTGTAGATGGTATTTGAGAATGAGCCATGTTGTTATCAAACCTGTTGAGACATGTCTGCCCAAAGCGGTTCAACTGAATGATGAAACTGCACCAGATTAATGCAGATAAACTTTTATTTTTTAATGCCATTAGCTTTGACTGAGCCTTTGTTTTTTAAAGCTTAATAAAACTTTCTAGACTTTCAGTTAGTTCAATTATTAGGCTTATCCTTGGTATCGAAATATCCAGGTTACTTTTCATGAGGCACATCTCAGACATTTTTGGCCAATTTAGTTTCTTCTGAAAATGGAATTGAGAATTGCAATATGAAGTTTTTACTACTTTTATGTTAACATCCCTCTCTCTTTTTCTACCTCAAAGTAAACCTGTCGGTCTGGTTTCAGCTTGGGTTACACAAACAACAGAGAAGAGTCTTTATCAGCAGTAGTGACTAAAAAGTCAAGTTTGATCTTTTGAAACTATTATACTACTGTTAACATACTAACAGGGTATCTGTCAGTTGTTGAATACTGAACCAAATAATAAATTAATCTTTTGAACCTTTGCTTAAGTTACACATTAACTTCCTGAATAGCACAAATAGACGTACTCATCCGGCTCAACCATTTCATTGACTTTAAAATGAACATGAAACAAAATGTTTATTCTCTCTGTTCTCATATTTTATGGTCATGACATTTTGTGGCATGCCTGTGACGCAGAAAACGTATTTGTCATCAACCACATCCCCATGTCTTACATCACTTTAGTTCACCACACTGTTCATTTAATGCGATGTCTACTCCAATTATATGTCTGCCTGTGCATGTGACAGACACCACAACTAGGAAGTGGTTACAATGAAAACCCCTGCAAATCAGCATCAAATGTTAGGCACGAGAAAGACAATAGTCAAAAAGTGCAGTTATGTGTCAAATCATAGCTTCAAAATGATTTGGGATTGACTTTAAGTAAAGCTGATGTATTGATATTAAGCTGCAATGTTGCTGAATAATTCCTCCCACTAGATCACTGTATGGCTCCAAAGAAGGTCGGCCCATGTCGTGGAGCATTCCCTCGCTGGCATTACAATGCTGCTTCGGAAACATGTGAGCAGTTCACCTTTGGGGGCTGCAAAGAGAATCGCAACAACTATCTTGACAAGGATGAGTGCACCAAAGCCTGCTTAGGCACAGGTATAATAAATGGTGTGGTGGGTTAATCTAAACTGACAAAATGTCAAGTCTTGGTGGTATTGTCAAGTAGTTTCTAGGCTGACTTGTGTGTGAAACTAGCACAAATACATTAAACTAGGTCAGCTTTCATTGTGACTGTCATTTAATTTTCTTCCAGAAAAGCATGGAAAAGGTCGAGGTTTGCCAGTCCCAGGTAAATTGGATCACAAATTGAAAGTTATATTTCTGCTATTTTTAAATAATATTTTTTGATGCGACTAGTTTGATTGTGTGTGTTCTTCAGGTGAAACATGTGGTCAGCCATGCACCCCCGATCAGTTCACCTGTGCAAACGAATGCTGTTTAGAAAAGGACCTGGAGTGTGACTCAACCCCACAGTGCAGTGATGGCTCCGATGAACAGAAGTGTGACTACTGTGAGCTATGGCACAAACCTTCATACATTTGACTCAACAGTCAACAGTTTTTAAATGCAAAAAAATTTAATACAATGTGAATACCAATGTCTCCACAAAATGAATTACATTGGCTAAGTTGAATGGATTTTTTTTCTCTTTGCCAGTGAGACAAAAATTTGAGATTTTGCAACAGATCCCTCTTGATGAACAAAAAGGTAATTTTGAATCCATTCTCTTTTTTTAATAATAATAATAATAATAATAATAATAATAATAATAATAATAATAATAATATTATTAGTATTATACTGAAATGTTCACTCTTGGTTTTCCTCAGTCCGCTGCACAGCGCCCCCTCAAACTGGAGGCTGCAGGGACAATATCTCTAAATGGTACTACAATCCTATGCGCAAGGCTTGCTTCCTCTTCAACTATGGTGGCTGCCAGGGGAATGAAAACAAATTTGACACAAAGGAGCAGTGTGAGAAAATATGCTATGGGGTGACAGGTGGGTAGAGCCTTGTAAAGGGAACACTGTTTTCCTGCATAATAACAACACCCTGTACAGTTATTGCATATATTTTAAAAGATGAAAGGCACTGAACTCAATATCACAATACCGGCTAAATTGCATCTGCAGTTTGGTGAAGAGTTGTAATATAAACAAGTTGCATAGACAAGTTGCATAGACATATAGAGAATTGGCTTGATTTTCTAATTTAAAAAAATGCACGTCTACAGCCTTATATAATGTAATTAAGAAGAGCTTGCGCTTAGTTCTTATAGAATGATTATTCTTGTATTTTAGTCTGTTATTTCGATATTAGCTTAAAATGGCAATAGTGCAACATTTAAATATAAATGAGAACTGCTAGGTTTCATATCCTTTATGTGTTGATTATATTTTCTATTATTCATTATATATTACAAAAAAGATCCAGAGCAAATCTTTTTTCTTTTTCAGAAAATGATGCATATGAGGGAGCGGAGTTATTTGAACGCAGGGTGTCTGAAAGCCAGACAGGTATTTTATTACTTTTCTATTCACTTGTAAAATTAACTTCTTATTTGTATCCCTGCATTGCAATAAAGCTTTGTCATCTTCTACTTCACCGAACCACCATAAGCAATGTCTGATTTAGTGAGCTTTAATGTATTGTCTTGAAATGACCATCTTCTTGTAAAGCTTTTTATAAATGCAATCTGTATTTTGAAACAGGTATTCTAGCAATAGCAGTTCTTTTGGGACTTGCCATTTTTATCCTGCTGTGCATCCTGGTGTACTTCTTTGTGAAAGGGAAGAAGAAGACCGCACAGCACCATCGTGTGCTTAACAACAGTGCCCCAGTCACTACAATGGAGGACAGGGATCGTCTGGTCTACAACAGCACAACCAAACCCATCTGACCCCTAAAGCTCCACCTTTGAACCCTGTCCTGGTCGTCAATGACACAGGGCTTTGCGGCTATGCCTGATAAAAGAATGAACTCGGATTAATGAGAAAAAAGTAGGATGCTTTTCCATTGTTGGAATGCTTGAATCTAATTTTCTTGCATTCATATACTGATAGAATTTTATAAAAGGGTGACATGCACAGATGTCAAACAGATTTAAATTTGATGTCTCACGTTTAAATTGTCTAACTTGTTTTTAATATAGTGCCGTAATATTGGGTAACAAGTTTTATCTCAGGTTTTTAGAAATTTTATATGTAATATTAACATTAGCCTTAACGTTTGCACCAAATGTATGTTATTTCAAAATATAGTGGTTAAGTTAGTAAGTTAAGCATCTGAAACTGTTATCTCTTACTGGGGGACAGCCAGTTTCGGTTAGGTTTATTTGTATATTTCATTCTTTTGTTACACAGTACATGAGATGAAACCTGAATGTACATATTTTAACAAAGTGGTTTAATTTGTCTAAGTATTTTGTGACAATTATAATGCATAATACAAAGTGTTTATTCATACCTTTTGTAGGCTGCCTTGCTGTTCAAACACAAGTGTTTAGACTGCTCACATCTTTGTACATATGACCTGGTTGATGTTGCTTTAACCACAATCTGTTTGTAGTAAATAAAATATTAACCAATATTGATATGTGTTTGGGACATTTTGTCACAGTTTTTGGAATGCCTGTTGCTCTGACAAGACTCCAAACAATCATCATACTAATGCAGTTTAATTAAATAACATGACCTTGGAGATACAGCCAACCAGCTATTTCCAGACGTGTCTCTGGAAATTGCCCACCACATGTCAGTAATATTTCTTAAATACCATCTTAGATTTGGGGTCCATTCATAAATGATGAATAGTGTGAGATTTTAAAACCTTTGTTGTGTAATACAGGGACGATACCAGCAGGAGGCAAAATTGTTTAACTAAATTTTGTATGTCCAGAATAAACTAAAGTTTAAAAAGCTATATATGCATTCTGCAATTATTAAGGTGCCTGAACATTTAGCTTCGTGTTTTTTTTTTTTTTTGTGTACACTTTTTTTTTTCATTGGGTGTTGAAGCCTTCTTATCCTTGAGCTGATATTGAAGGGGAGAAGGCAGAAGGGGTCGTGCCTAGCAAACCCGCCCCTTTCTATTTCATTAGACACATAAATCAGCACCTTCTCAATTGATTCACAAGAGTCATCCTTTGTTAACCACTCTTTCTACTGACTTGACCCCCATAAATGTAATAGTCAAGGTCACAATTTGTTATGCCGGTTCACAAACCAGTCAGAGGCTGTCAATAGACGCCAGTATGCTACTTTCTAAGTTATGGACGCTTTGATACAACTGCTAAAAAGGAGAACATTAATTCAGTCATTAAAAAGAAAACAGAAAGTTAAAAATAAAGATCAGTCACTGGACACTGGGCTGTCTATCGGTCAACAGCAGGCGGTTAAGTGTTGCGTTCGCGTATATAATATCTATTAGCAACTCAAATCGAGTGTAGGCTAGGCTACTATTAACAAAAATACACGAATTAATAAAACAGACTAAAATGTCCAGTTCCTGTTCACAAAGGAAGTAAGATAAGATAGTCAAAGATACGTTGACGTTGATATTGCAACGTTTAATCTTTTCGATGAGCTAATAGGCTACATGCATTAAAACAGTACTGGTGATATTTCCCATTTTCAGTGAATGCGTCATGAGGTCTTCATGGTTTTTCAAATGCAGCAGTGTTTGGGTGTGGGACGCAGAGCCAGTCGGTGATCTGCCTGCTCTGGGATGTGTTTGTGCGGCTTCACCATGTGATGAGAAGAAACTAACGGAATAACCTAAAGATTTTGACAACTTTGGAGAAGACTTGCTAGGAAAAAATTACGGCGAAAACGGTTTGTAATCTGCTTTTTGCAACTTTACGAAATGTTAGTTAGCAAGTAGCCTAATCTATACTAAGATTTACACGCATAAGTGAGTACTTTCCTCTGCCCTGATTTTAATTATTTTAAAAGTTTGTCCAGGTCTATTGTTTTGTTTGTTGAAAAAGTCACACCGTTACAATTGTATAATTTTCTCCCAGTTCACGGTAGACGCTTTAGCAACTTGACTAATCCTGCGTAACATCGTTACAAATTCCTTATCTCCAGCTCATTGGTCTGCAGTGCATTACGTGTTGCATTGCTCAAAAATCTGGTGCCTGTCTCTCATGTAATTTCACAACCGTTGAGCTTTGAAATCCTGGAGGAGGAATGGGTTTCAGTCTGATAAGCTATGTTTGTTTTGAAAGACACTACTTTATTTTAAGTGGACTTTGGTCTGCTCTTTGGGTCTGTATTTTCTTCGCTCTTTTTTGAGAGGAATATGCTCTCACTGTTTATGCCAGACTATTGTGATAAGAACTAGTGCAGCAACTGAATGTCATTTCCTTTTTTTTTCTTCTTTATCCCATTTATCCCCCCATGGTGCTCTTTGGAACTGAATTGTTTTTTTCTGATGAGCACCCCACTGGGACACTTTGGTGTTTTTAAATGCAGCCTGTTCATAGGTCAGGATTAGAAGAATAGGACAAAATCAATCGTTTACCAATGAAAAGTTCCATCTTGTTTCTATGACCTCACTTGACCTTAAAGACAATAAGTCTCAACTTCATCTATAGATAAATGGTGCCTCAATGCCATGAGCTTCTCTCTCTTCCAGGTGGTCTGGACAGGAAACGGCTCTAGTGTGTCTTGGATCTCTCAGACATTGCACTTTATTCCTGGTATGCTGCAGCTGTGATACCATTACCGGATTGGCTAAAAGCAAGCCTGGCTTTCACTTTGTGATTTTTATTTTTTTTCCCCATAAGGCTTCCCTTTTACATTTGACTTAAATGATGGTTTAACCACTCCTGGTTCTTTTCTTACTACAGCTTTTGCCAGTTCCATCTAAGATTACACTTTGACTGAAAGGTCAACTTTAACAAGACCAGACAACACTTTTATTTGTTTAAAAGTGGAGAGTGTCAGTGACTTTAGCATTCCAGACACCCAGGGGAGGTCAGGCTCTGTTTTGGCCTTGATTTTTGACATGCCTTCACTGAAGAAGTTTTATTTTTTTGTTTTGTTGATGGGATGAAATACACCTTTAAGAGGCAATGGTCCAGTTCTATTTAAAGACTTGCTCTCTAATATTACCAAGCAATCTCCTTCCTCTGCTACTTTTATGCTTATGCCATCATGGATGACTACTGTTTTGTAATTCTTAATGATTTGAAGTCTTTCTTTATAATTTGTCAATCAAAATGGCCACCACCAATTGCCAGGTAAATATTTGTTGGGGCTACATAGGTTATTATTTCCAATTTCTGGCTTTTCACCACAGTTGGGAATAATTATTCTCACATTAAGAGCTATTTCGAAGTGTAAGTGCACCATATGAGCTAAGTTCTTCTTACTGTGCATTTATTTTGGAAGGATTACCCTTTCCCACTTGATCAGCAATGCAACTGACTAAATGTAGTGGCTCGTGGGTCTGTGGGAAGGGAGTTTTTTTTTTGACTGAGCTGAAGAGAAAGCATCAGACATTTTATTGTTTTCCCCAGTGAATGAAAAGTTGTTAGTTCTTTAAGGCTTGTGTCGAGGCAAACCGCACAAGTCAGATGTGGGAAAGAGGGCGTCCGCAAAATGACTGTATGTCAGAGGGTATTTCTGCAGGGGTAGATGGGGTAAGAGGGTAAGACAGAGGTCATGGGAGATAAACATGGCACTGATGCTGAAATAATAAAGAGTCCAAGGAGGCGCTCTAGCCAGTAGGGCTCTGGATTGCTGTGTGTAGTGCCAGGTTGAATTGTTATTTGCTCTGAGTGTAAACATCCATAGCTGATGATGGTATTTTAAAGAAATCCACTCCATTGTGTCGGCCTCCATCGTTGGTTATGTCATAGGCAAAGGTTCCTGGAGGCCTTGTTTGGGCAGATGGTGAGAAGTGCAAAGGGAATTATCTCATGTATTTTTAGTTTCCTCTTCCAACTCAATATATATGAGATTTAAAAAAATATGAAAGTTAATTATTGCCCTAAATGGAAGATGCTGGTATCCTTGTGTTCTGCAGCAGAGCAGCTCTCAATGTGGGCAGTTCTCTAAAAAGACTTGACGATTGAAAGGCATCTGAGGTCATCTATTAAATAGTGGGAGCTAGTTATTGGGTCTGTCACAATTAGCAACAACAGCTGGAACACAACCGGAGGGAACTGTGGGGAGAGCAGAAATTGAACCACCAACCTTTTGTTTATGAGACAACCTTTCTACCACTGAGCTAATGCGCCCCAGTGATTAGGGTGCCTAACAATAAGCTTGGATTAATGTAAAGACCCAATAGAAGGTACCTAAAAGTGTACTTATTTTTTTCAGAACTCTGAATTGTGAACACATTCTCTGTCATGACAGCTTTACACTACCAGCAAAGATATTTTGGTTAGCTTTGCCACATCCCTGCTGTAAGTCTGGAGGGAAGGAGCAGAAGTCTCACTTTCCGCTGGTTTCCTCTGCAGACATGTTCATTGTTTCCTTCCCTGTAACCTTGAGGGGCTGTCGAAACTGGAAAATGCTTCAAGTAGTTGTCATCCCCGTGGATGTCAAGCCTGACCTATTGGTTTAATATGTGTGTGCTTCATTTTGCCAGTGCAAAGCTTTTTAACACCTTTCTGGATCTATGAATATCTTTATTTGTACAAGAGCAAATAACGCAGTTGGCATCTGTCCTCTTTAATGTCTGTTTGTTGTGATTTAACAGGAGGAATCTGGGCTCGGACTTCTGGATCAGTGTAAATCTGGGTGATTAGAGTAACAAGGAAGTTTATCAGGCAGCTGAAGAAGTAATCCATGGCTGGTCTTTCTTTTAATAAGCATCAGATTAGCCCCTTCTTTAGCATCTGCTTTTGATTAAGAGACAAGTTGTAGATTACTAGATGTGGGAAGCTCATACTAATGCAGTCGTCAGCGGTGGGAAGCAAATGTTCTCTATGCTTTTTTTGTGGGAAAAGGCAGCTAGTGCATGCACAGGTGGGCTGCTTGGCATGGATGTTAGTCTGTATTGTTTTTTTTTTTCAGGATTTCAATGTGCACCTTTTTATTTAGAAAACTGATATTTGCAAAATGTCAGATCAATTAGATTTTCACAAGCTCTGTCCAGAAGTTTGTTGGGTGAGCTTTTTGAACTCAATCCACTTTTCAGAGATCTATGAAGTTTTGTACACACTCCTCTGAGATTTGGTGGATTAATGTTTCTTGGCTAGCCTTTAGGACACTAAAGACTGATTAGCATAGTTTCAGATCGGTCATTATGAGGTGTTAGCTCAAGAGTGTGGGGATTATGAAAGGATCCAATTCACAGTTTACTGAGATTGTTCAAATCCCACCTTTCAACATGAATGCTATGCAATGTCACACAAATGCAGCATTGCCCTTGAAAATCATTTGGTCAAGCTGGATCAAAGAGATTGAGAGGGTTTCGTTATTCAAGAATGCAGAAGCTGGACTGCCATGACCCAGGATAAATCAGTTTGCCATACTTTTTTGCCAAGAGGACATATGAGATTGATCCCTGGAACTGTAAACTTTGCATGACACATTAACAGTGTAAAAATATCCTTAAGAAGATGCCCTTTCTTTCTATTCTGCACGTTTCAGTATTAAAGTTTGTTTGCGCGTGAGGCAAGGCTGTGGTGACTGCTGTTCACTTTTGATTGGCACTGGGGTTAAAATATGTGCCTTAGCTTTAGAGCAGCAAAGGCAATGGAGAAAAGGTGACTGTGTGGGCTACAAAGTAAAGATGAAGTAAGTTTAATTCTAGGCTTGGGACATTTTTTCCATGAGATACATATATAGAAATGAATTATAGCCTTTTAGATTAATTATTATACAAACAGGTCACTTCCAGTCCATCTGACTAGCATATTTTCTCAATTAAAAGGCTAGAATTAACATTTAAAAGAAAAATTGGTAGATGGTCAAAATCTGCCAAAAGCATCATTACTCAAGTGGTGTAAAGTCCGTGGCACATCAAAACAAGCCTCTCATTAGGAGTGTTATTGCTACAGTGAAAGTACAGGTTCACCCTGGTGGCGTGTATTCTTCTAATCCCTCACACCAGTCTGTGGCGCTTCTAATGATGAGCTGTGTCCCTGCGGGCCACTGTGCTGCCAGGTTCCCACATCATTGCCCCTGCAGAGCTCCTTCCAAGAAATTATCACGGAAGACTGTGCATGAGAACTCGGCCTGTGTGTGATTCCTGGTGAGCCTTCGGCCTTTTAAACATTGCATTCTTGGGCCTTCTGGATCAGAGGAGCGGTAATTCTTCAGGGATTAGGGTGGGTATTGTTCATAGTGCCTTTACTGTGCTGAGTTGACAGTTGTAGCATACCGAGGCCAAAGCAAGTCCAGAGCCAGGAGGTTTACAAATTAAGATGTACACAACACGCAACCTTGGAGAATAGCGTGAGTGTATATCAGCCACTCCAGCCAGCTCACTTTACATTACCAAGTAGCTGGCATGAGCCGATTCAGAGCACCAAGCAGTGGAATGGGAAGAATTTCCCTTTTATAGAAGCTGAATGAAACTGCGGCTACTATGCCACAGTCCAGTGAGCTAGTAAAGCGTTAAAAACTTACACTGAAGACACCAGTGGAGGTGAAGATACACATTGCCAGGCTGATGTAATTCCCAGCCTCTGTTTGACCAGTTGTGTTTGTGTTTGCAGCTTCAGAGGCAAGAGTGCCATGCCAGAGGGGTCCCCTTCTGCTCGCCACCAGGGCCCAATGGGGGAAGGTAAGATGGTGACCGATTAGTGACTGCTTTTGAAATTGCGGCTCCCACAGAAACTGTACTTGTGAATTCCTTTTGCTGTAACAGGGAAACCAGGGACAATATAGCAGAGGTATATGGAAAAATGGAAGAATGGGGAGCACTGAATTGCCCTCCTACAGTCCCGGCTGGCAGAGAGGCTCTTTGTGTCGCAGTTGATCTGGGCCAACCCCCTTGATGTGACTAAAACCCCCGAACAAGTCAAACTAGAACGTGTCGGCATCAGCGGCCGCTACGACAGTCGACAGCATTGCTAACCTTGTAAATCTAAAGGGCCACTCAAATTACATATTATTTTAGCATTCATTTTCTTTAGTCACACAGCCGGAGCTTTGACACAGGCTTCTTTGTATCATTCTGCTCGCTCTCCCTGTCCCTCAGTCCCCCACCACCCCCATGCCTCCTCTCTGTTTTCTGAACACATTTGGCTCTAGTCTACCACTTTGGCTGAAGAATACCAACGTGTCAATGGATCCCTTTTTCCTTTCTCTTTTTCTGGTTCAATTTTGGCCAGAGGGAACTTTTGGCTCAAGAAGACATGTGCCGCCCTTGTGGAAAATTCTGTTTCCCCAAAGGGCAATCTGCAGCAGCTACATATTCTCACAGGTCATTTTGCAGCTCAGGTAAATATAAGAAATCACAGCTGGATGAGAGCACATCCCCATGCTATGATAACATTTTTACATGGAGCGGTTGAAGAGTTTGATATATATGTGCTGGTGAAGATGGATGGATGGGTGGTAATTGAGGGGTAGGGGTCTGTCTGAGGTAATTAACAGACTGCAGGAATGAGCCTTTTGAAAGGAAACCCTTGGTCCGTTGAAGGCAAACAATAAAGAGGTTGTAGTGACCATCGAGTTCTTTTGAAGTGGACTCTGTGAATTGGTGTAGCCTTTAGATGACACTGCAGAAGAACAGATTTGTTGGCTTTGCTCCAAAGTAAACTGAGGTCTTTTCAGCTGTTGAAAGTTTTCTTAAATGTCTTTTTTCCAGAACAATTAATAACATAAAATACCTCATTTTCCAGCAAAGTTGAACACTGCTCAGCGGTCACTGTAGTGGAACAACACTTCTCATATCCCATGTGTAAAATCAATAGTGTCAATTCAAGGACAGTGTCTGAATGTCACATCAGCAAACCTCACTCTTCAGCTCCCTTAGAGATAAAAGTTCCCTCTGAACAGGAATGTAGCTGTGTGTTTTGAGTGGATTTGTTTATGGTGTAAATGCTCCTAGACTGGATGTAAAAGATGAAAGTAAATCTGCAGTAAAATCTTGACAGCTCCTTATTTTTTATATTCCAAAATCTTGTAGTGTGGTTATAACAGAATTTATCTGTATTTAATTTATTTTTTTATTTTTGTTTAAAAAAATAATTTCTTTCAATGTTTATTTTACAACCTCCAATAAAGCTCTTCCAGTGGATTACCCACATTAGTTACACACCATCTGCCTGGTCTATTTCTGTTAGACAGCCTATTAGAAACTCATTTGAGTCTATAATGCTCTTTTTAGCCCACCGCCATAACTTAGCATGCAGCTGACAGTTTCTCAGCAGCCATGCAGAGTGTGTGAATACTTTAAGTGACATTGGCGACTGCAGATGTGGTGACAAACGCAGCAATGGGTTCAAAATGTTAATGACATGTTGCTTGCAAAGGATTCCTGTTATGAAAAACCATTGCTGTGAAATGTGGCTGGTGTTCATGGTTAGCAGCTAGTATTTTAAGTTCCTCTTGTTTAGCAGCTTAATCAACAGGAAGGGCAGCATCACAGCCTTTCTGACACCACATGTGAGAAAGCACTGAGTGTGAGTGAGTAGGAGTGAACAGCTGTCCAGGCCACCAGCCTGTGTGGACACAGCAAAGAGGCGTTAACAGGATGGCAACTCGGTTGTAGACTGTCAAATTGCTGGTAAACGTTAGAATGGACTTACACCTCAGGCGTCCATCAGTCTCAGATGGGAGTGTGTTGTCCAGAGGAAATGGAAGTTCAATAGATCTGAGGTCCACCTGTGGGCTTGTGTCTAAAGGACTCTTATGGGGGAGAAGGGCTTGTTGGAGGAGATTCCTAAGTGGATCATCACATGCCAATGGTCTGAGGTCAGCTGGCACGGCAGGGCGCTTTAAGAACTGGGGTCGAGCACACGGGATGTTTACAGGATTAAAGTTGAGCTTTTAGTGGTTTGGTCCTTTTGCTCCTGCCACTTTGAAACTTGTCACTCTTAAATGTGGGTGATGTGGTTTTGCTGCATCCTGTTTTCTGGGCTCAGTTTATTTTCTGAAAACAAGAGTGCAACACCAAGTTACAAATTTTCTATTGGTTAATTAAAAAAATCCACAAAAGATGCCTTGTAAAATCCCAGCACAATAATTTGCCCTTGACATACGTGGAATGCCCTGCTCAGTTTTGGTTCTTATGTACTTAGCCAGCCTTATCCAGTGCCATTTATTTACCTACTGCTTGGCAAATTATTAACATGCGACTGGTAACTGGTCGAGGACAGTCCTTACTGTATCTTAGTGACATTCACAGCTAGTGGCATTTTTTTTCCCCCACATAGAGCACTGGCCCTTTGTTAAGTGAACCATGAAGCCAAACTGCTGATTGGATAAAAAGGTCAAATTTCTTGATGTAAACAATGCAACTTGAGTTTCTGCAAGTAAGCAACAAGAAATTCTTAGTACAGTGGAAGTTTGCCACTTGACTAGACTAAACAGATATTGGACCTAAAACCTATTGTGATACGGTTTGCCTAGGAGGTTGAGGTTTGTCCACTTATCCACTGCTTTCATAGTACATTTACCACATGCTGTTTGATAATGGTCTGTGAGGACTCGGGGCCCTAATCCCAGGAGCCGTCCTTTATCCCGGTGCCTCCTGCCCTCTTGAGGGGTCCATTCATCGTTGCTAGGCAGGGAGGACTTCTTCTCAAGCGGAACAGTTCAAAATGTCTGCTCGGTCTCCCTGCGGCTGTGGAGTGTCAGGGCTTGTGAAGGGGTCGGGAAAAAAAGGAAAGAATCTTGAGTGGCGGAAAAGCTTTATTAAGATATAGTGCAAAAGGAAAACAAGGTCACCCACTGCGCCCTCGGCCCTGACAGATCACTCGGCAGATTAGCTCTCAACTCAAGAGATCTTTTTGCCCTCTTTGCTTTAAAGTGAATATACTAATCAGCCAATTAGGAGCAAGAATCTTCCAAGTTTTAATGATGTGAGTGTCTGCTCTTGTTGTGTTCATCTAAATTCTTCACAAAACACATCAAAAGTATTTCAGAAGAGAGTCTGTCAAGGACTTGTTGCAAAACGCTGAAAAGACCTTAGATAATGACGCACCACACTGCCAGCACAAGCAATCATATCCTAAGGGCGAAGAAACGAGCTACAAAGCCCATAAAGTTATCTAAAGTGAGTCAGTATGTGTGAGCAGTATCCAGGTAGTGTCTGGAGTAATAGTACAATGTGAATAGGTTGGCTCAATGTCATGGTGTTTTGATGAGTGTGAGTCAGTATGAATCAAGCAGGAGGGGCTTAGTGAAGTGGTACAGCAGGCAAAGGCTTGTTTATTCCCTGGTATGTTCTGTACACACTAATGTTTGTTTTATACACTCAGAAATATCTATTACCCTGATGGAAGCAAGTATTTGGAGCCAGTGTATTTCAGAGTGTCCCAGTGGTAAGAAAAGTCCTCTCTTTTGCTGTATAGTATTTATTTGCATGTTGAGCAAATATATAGACTGTGCAGTTCCTGTTTCCTTGCTTCCCATTTGGTTAGAAAATTAGACATCATGAGGCAGGCAACACTGACAGAATAATTTTTTCTTCTTTTCATTTATTTCATTGACCTTGTTGAACTAAACCCCTGATGTTGAACCAAAAAACTAAGTGTTATCATCTTCATGGACGTTTCAATATTTTTTGCCTAGAGCACGATCAGGGCAGGAAAGACGGTAGGTGAGAATTTAAAATGACAAATTGAATATGGTTGTGTATATAATTATGCCTTTTAAGCAAAAAGGGGGGACTATTGTATTGGTTGAAGTAGGCTAACAGGCATTTGGCACAAACAATATTAACCCCTACCATGTTGGTAATAGTTTCCATAACTGATTTGAGTTTAAACCTGTAATAGTTCATCTATAACTATTTTTTGTTTTTCTCATTTGTTTTTATTTAATTCATTAATCTATTACATTGTAGTACTTTTTGTTGTTGGGCTTACTGGCTGTAAAATAGAACTTAAGTTAAGTTAGGGAACAGATAAGTTTTAAACATGGGCAAAAGGGACAGGCCTTTTAATTTGGCTAGACTTTGCATGGTTATCTACATAGAGACTGGTTTGCATAAACTCAATAGACAACGCATGCACCAACCTCCAGCTAACGTCATCACTGCAAGTTGTGGCTTATAATGCAATCACTGAAGGAGGTGATGATTTGCAAGAAATGTGAAATGATCTGCTCTGTTAGATCATGTCGAAGTGTTCGCAGTAAGTGAATAGTTCTCTGCTGTTGCTTAATAGTAGCCAGGTAATAGCCAGGTAATTTTTTGACAGAGGAATTATTTGTATATTAACAGTTTGGATCTCATTTAGATCTCTTTCATAGCTGATGTCAACGTAACCTTTTTTTAAAAACCGACCAGGTGTTTTGTACAAGGGCCGGGATTCTTCTCTTGCCCCACTGCATGATTCATACAGTCGGAGGCTTAAGAGTTTATGACTGCCTCAACAAGCCCACTTCACATTATGAGCTATCACTGATTCACTGTGAAAACCCTGAGTGAGTGAACATAGTGAGTGTTGAGGTAGACGGTCTTCCCCCCACACTCACCTGCCTGTCATCCGGTCAGGTGCCCTGCGCTAACAATCACAGCGGAACTGCATTTATGTCAAGCGCTGTATGGGGGATTTGTTTTCAGCCAAGCGACAAAAGAATAGGGAAGGTCAAGCGTATCACACTGACACACCTTTGTCTGTAAATGTTAACCACATTTTAACACCCAGGAAGCTGGAATTCAAAGAATTACAATGGGGGGGGGGTTAGGATTTTTGGCATTCCAGTCGTTTTTTGATTCTCTTTGATATTGTCAGTTTTAAACAATCTGTATTTTACTTCACAGTAGACATTTTGAAGTTTGTGATTTAGCTCAGTAGGTTTGTGAGCTAGTAAAGATATTTTCAGAAGTTGATTTTATTGTATTGTATTGAGGTAAATGCACAAATGTTTTTCATTATTACTTAGGTCAATAACAAATTGCAATCTGCAAAAAACACGTTAGACAAATTAAGTGAGCTCTTAAACATAATTAATTTGTTTCTTAAATACAGATTGAAGCATATGAGACATCAGACAGTGGTCAAGCACATAAAACAGATGCTTGGGAGACAACTGAGGTGAAGGTGCTGTCTGAAATGCAGTCAAAAACAAATACTATACTATCTTTGTATCCTTGGCTTGGTTAATGGTTATGTTTGTCAGTAAAAGACTGCATTGATGTAGCAACAGAACAAAAGGCCTGTGTTACATTTTAAAGAGATATTCTTCTCTGTGGGGCGTGAATGTGAAAAGCTGGACGAGTTGGCTGTAATGGATCTTTTGTCCTTGGCCATATACAGTACTGTACTTAGCCTTCGAAAATGTCTCCACTAAAGTTCAGTGCATGATATGACTCCGCATGTTCTCTGAACTGCTGAACACTTTAAAAGCCTCATATGGCCTGTCATCTATAGCGTCCTCTGTAAGTGTATAAGGCTGTAATGTGCTTCCTGTTTACCCTCTACTTGAGGTGTTTACTATTACCAGTTGTGAACACTTTGCATGTTTGCTTAATTCTTACATGTTTTCTTTAAAAATGGATGCAATGGTGTACATTTGCATGCAGATGTTACATTTTACAGCTGGAGCAAAGTGGTAGTTCTACACAAGAACATATGGTTTGAACTGGTGGGTACCGCTCCTGTTATGCTGGTTTCCTTTTTGTAGACATTTTGCTGCAGTTATTGCCAAAACATCAGTGGCATTTGAGCTTTTGACAACAAATATTGAGAGGTGTCACTTCTACTAATAAAGCTAATCAGAATTATTTTCACAGATAAGTCTATGTACCTTGTAATCTTCCACCTATTTTGTTGGAAGGTGACTACGCATAAGTGACAGCATTTAATTACATGTGAAGACATCTACAAGCATGAGAGCTGAATTAAAGTATATTTACATCATGTTACCGTTAAAAAGAAATTGATTTCAGACTTTTTATGGTCACCCACTTCTGACAACATAGTGTGGCACAGTAATGGGCATGGCCTTGCGTTGTGGCTTCATATCCCAAAAAGTGAGACCTAAATGTTCGCAGATGCTGGAAAGACTGTGGAACATCATCAGATAATAGTTGCTTAGAAGAGGCTTTTTTTTTTTTTTGCTTTTAGTATGGAAAGAGCAGGCCCTGTATCTGCACAGTGCCAGGCACTAGGCTTATCTTAAACCTACATGTCGACCGTGCTGTTGCATTCTTCTGTACGGCCTGTATCAACAAAGAGAGCAAGTGGGTCACTGGTGCTGTTTTCCTCATGAAACATGTGTTGGTATCAGCTGCAGATAATGTCTTCCAGTAAAGTCTCAAGTGGTTACTGAAAGCTTTGGAAGAAGAGACGAGAGCACATGTTAAAAGATTAGCAACTTAAAAGTCTTGTTTTTGCTTTGTAACAGTGCATGTGCAGAGACAGGTCAAGGTCCTACGCTAGGACATATTAACCGTAGGACTGTGGAAAAAGTGCAAACACGGTGTTGATTTTGGGCTGTCCTTAGTTGTCATAGCGCTGTTCCTCCCCCTCCTTTCAACTTGGCATGACTGCAGTCTTGCACAGTGCTTTATTATATCGGGATAACGGGTGGGTGGAAGAGAAGGAAGGGAGTTTCACATGCCAGACCGAGCACACAACTCAAAACCAGAAGACCGAACCAGGAAGGAAATGGATACCTTGTCGTACTTGCTAGTGATTTAGTAGCTTCCGTTGATGCTCCCTTTACACCCTCCTGCCTCAGATGTGTCGGCATTAAACAAGGTTTTCAGTAGTGGACACCTCCTGCCTGCCAGCTGTTTTTCTATCTGAGCTATTACATGAGAACTATGTTGTTGGGACACTCGTGTAGAGCAATCATGGTGAAACTCTCATAAGCTTAGAACTGACTCATGGAAAAGTCTGAGGACGCCAAGTCGTATCCTGTATGTAAATGTGTACAGTAAACTGAATGAACTGAACACCATCATCCAGCTGCCACTCACACAGCCTTCATTGGGACACATAAATCACAAGACTGCATATGTTTTCATGTCAAATACTAACCTTCTCATTCCCCATAATTCATTCCACTGAGACTTTAAAAATTTGCATGGCCTCTATAAAACTGTAACATAAGTCGAGTGAGAATGCTTAATACACAGCGTTTTAAACCCTCCATTCCCATTAGGCAATATCACTTACTTGAGTTGTTTTGCTGAATGTTTATCTTAATGCTGGTGTGTGCCTCATTGAATCCCATTTATTAGTCTCAAGTCACAAAGCCCAATTTTTTTTTCTTTCTCAGGCCAATTCGGAATGCATTTGACCTTTTTCCTCAGTGGTATATAAGGAAATGGGTTTCGCTGCACAGTGGCTACTCAATGCCCCATTCTCACACCACCATGACTTCATATATTTAGGAAACATTTGTGAGCAAAACTCCGCATCTGGTGTGGAAGGATATGAAACACTGTGAAACATTTCTTTTACAATTATAACTACTGCTCTATAAAGAAATTTTTTTTGCTCCTTTTTTTTTTGTCTTCTCATCCGTTTTCCCATTTTCTGTTTTTCTAAGGGGTTAGCCTTCAGCAGTCAAGACAGGAGGAAATGGCTGGGTTTTCCTTAGAATATGCAGCGTTGTAATTAGGAAATGTCAGTAATGATTTGAGCTGGGCCCCAACCTTAAACCGACCCTTTTTTTTTTTTTTTTTTTTTGCCTCAAATTTGAATCGCAGAACCAGGATCTGTCAGCTATAGATTTCTGCACAATAGTCTTCTCTGACCAAATTCTCTGGCAATGTCACTCAACATAATAATGGAGGTGTTCAAAGACACTTGGTATTTAAATCATTTGAGATAATAAATTCTACATGTGTTTAAAAACAGAATAAAATAGCTTTAAAATATTTTTTGATTCTTATGACAGTTTAACATTTTGACTCTTCTTTTTTGTTCTCCCTTACCTTTTTTTTTTTTTTTTTTTTTTTACAGAGTCTCCTCAGCAGTCCGTGCCCCTCTCAAACACTGAACATGACCAAACGCATGCTCACTCAGGCCTCGACTGTTACAGCCAGATGTCTATGGAGCCGCTGGACAGTGAGAGTGAGCGACCAGTGAGCCTGGTGTCCACCGTGTCCTCAGGTTCATCACGTGACAGTCACAGCCTTTTTGGAAGCACCGTGGCCCTTCCTTCCTCCGGCACTCCACCCATAGCGAGCGAGGATGACATCGACTTGGAGCTGAGTCCTGCGCAATGTAATGGAGAGCAAGCCCGGGAGCCGAGTCCCTTCCTGACCGACTCCAGGGAGCGTTGGAAAGATGACCAGGTGATCAGCAACCAATGGAACAACAATAACGCCACCTCCAAAAGGAAAGGCAACAGCGAAATGCGTCACCTCCAGGACTCACCTGTCATTACAGACGCCATGGCACCTAACCCTAAGCTGACATATGTGGACCGCGTTGTCATGGAGATAATTGAGACCGAGCGCATGTATGTCAAAGACCTACGCAGCATTGTGGAGGTGAGAGATTGTCACGCTTCTGCAGAGTGAAAAGAAATGTTGTTATTCACTCTTATTCAGGTATTCATTGTGAATGTTCCACTTGAATTAAAACATAAGTAGCTATGACTTAATGTCTGCCGCAGAATTTTGAGTTGCATAATTTGATGAGACAGAAGCCAAAATATGGACTGAAAGGCAGTTGAGAGCAAATAAAGCTTGCTCTGTTCCAGACAGCTGTTTATGGCCTTTTTAAACAAACCGGTTTACCAAATGCAGGTCTAACATCTGGTGATTGTATGCTTTGTTTATAGATTTATGCCTCATAGAAATAAAGGATGCTCGACCGTTTATGATCTGCTCATTTTGTTGTCTACAAATCATTCTGTGTATTTACAATGCAGTAAAAACTTTCAGCCTGTATCCATATCTGGAGGTCAAACTCAAGTCTACAGTGAAGATTTTTCTTTTCCACCGTCAGACATTTCTGACCTTTTTAGAGATGGGAAGCAACAGAAAAAGTCCAAGATGGTTTCACTTTCTTCTGGCAGCTAATTAGTTATTAACACTGTAGACTGGAAACAGCTTCCAGACAGCTATTCTTTCTGACCCTACATCATTCTTATTCTTAACAGCCGTCAAACATTTCCCCTGCTCTGACAGTAATGTTTAAAACACGTTGAGCGCAAGACTGACTGGCAGTAAACCAGCTCGCACCTCTCTTAACTCTGCGTCCGACTGCACTAGTGTCTTGCCTGGATGTTGCTGTGGGAGGGAAGAAGGGCTGTACTGGAGAAATGGAGAAAAAAAAGCACTTTTAAGCTTTTCATTTGTTCTGGTCTAAACCCGCATGTGGGTCCAGCTGTAGCCTGAGCTCTAAAACCATCCAATCCAACACAAACACCTTCATCTTTGCACCAACTGGAGAAATAACATGGGTGAAAGTGTAACACTTGGTTTTCAAAGGGATTTTCTGTGAGAACACAATTTACTACAATTAAATCCAACATCCTTATTTAATTAACATGAAAGACCAATTCAGATTGATGCCAGGCAGTTTATTTAGATTTTGTTCCTAATGTGGAATGTGGCATAGATGTGTGAATTCTCCCTGTTCAATCTGGCTTTGTTTCCTCAGCAAACTAAGCCTCTACTTGATTTTAGGACTATACTCATAAGCAGCAGTTGGTGTGTCAATCTTTTCCTTTGGTTCTAGTTGAGTAGAGATTAATGAACAGCTGTTTAGCCCAGTTGGTCTCAAACAACTTAAACAACTAGCCTCAACACGCCCATCATTTTCATACTATTTCATGCAGCTTCATGTTTTAGATCGCTCTGGTTCAATGTATCACTCACGGTTTTATTTTCACTTTTAAATACTTTTGTTTCAAATCTGCAAAGATGCTGCACACATTCTTGTTGTTCTCCATTTGTTAGTTTGCGCTATGGATTTGACACATGAGTGAATAATTGAACAAATGAGCTGGTAATCATCCAGATGTTGGCATGCTAGGCTCACGTTTCAGCTATTTTTATCTCCTCCAGAGTTTAAGGGAGTAGACAGTTCCTGGGGGGGGTTTACAGTCTGGGTCCAATAGGTCAGCATGCAGACAGACTGACTGTGGAACAAAACCTTAAAAGGAACCTTTCAAAACCTATAATATGAATGATAAGGAACAGCCTATACTGTACGCCTGGATATAACCCAGAGCATTAGATCACATGTCTTCGTACTGCTACAGAAAAAAAAAACAATTTCATGTATAAAAAGGGCACATGTCAAAAGTGGTTTAAGGGATATACAGTGAGTTTCTCATTTAAAAAGGTGATCATGCCTTTTTAAAACATTTAGATCAAAAAAGTAAACTGTATTGAGATGAAATAAAACATTCCTCTTTTTTTTTAGGATTATTTGGCTCATATTATTGATACAAGCAACCTTCTTATTCGGCCAGAGCAGGTGTGTGCCCTGTTCGGAAACATTGAGGACATCTATGAGTTTAACAGGTAAAACCTCTCTCTTTACAATTAACAACAGGTTTTCATTCCCTTTTCAAATGACACACTGCAGATTACAGTACAATACATGCCATGTAGGTAATTTAGTAGAAGAAGCAAAATATCTATCAGCAAATCAATTTTATTCAACGTAGAATATGATAAAACTATAGTGGCAAACAACACTAACACTTAAATGTGAAATGGCAATAGTAGAACTGATTGCTTTACGTTTAATTGTCTTCTTTGAGCTAGTGCTCTTTGCTGACCGTGCTACTTGCTAAAACACACATTAACATTGCTCTTTTTCACAGATAGGAAGATCACTGGTAAAGCTCAAAAGCTTATATATGGGAAAGACACACATACAGTCTAAACTACAGCGCATACTCCTCAAGTCACATTTTACTTTTATTTACCTTAGCACAAAATAATATTGTTTTACCCTCTCCCGTCTTAAGTAATGTACATTAATCAATCATGTGGCATGACAAAATATTGACATTGTCCAAGATTAACCTCTGTACCAAGTATTTCTTGTTGTACCATATACGTGGGCACATTTTTTTCTTGTCTGTCTCAGCCTCGGAATGTGGTCTGATCAGTATAAATTTTCTAATGCAATTTTTGTTTGTTTAACAATCTTGTATTTTTCCACCATTTATGCTTGATTCCAAGAAACTTATTTCATTTGTACTCATATATTTCATTTGTACTCATTTGTTTTATATTTATATATATATATATATATTCAGTCAGTCAGTCAGTCAAACCATTTTATAGATTTCACAAATTCAAGATATCAACGTGTGATGCAAAAATAAATATCTTGGAAAGCTTGTTGCTTAACTCAGAGCATTGATGTATTGTAATGTAGATTACTGTAACCAAGTAAATACTACCCTCTAGTGGTGGTTGTAGGGCAACTACAAAATACAAATGTAAAATCCTAATCATATAAAAGTAATAATAATTCATGTGTTTCTGTTTGTTTCTTTTCAGTGAACTGCTGCAGTCTTTAGACATGTGTGAGAGTGACCCTGTGGCTATTGCACAATGTTTTGTTGATAAGGTATGCATAATTAGAGTTTACCTCTTAACATACCCGTAAAGGCATAACTAGAGTAACTTAAGTAAACTTTAGTTGATTGAGACAAGCTTGACAAGGCTATTGTAATAGTGTAATATTGTAATAAAAAAGAGTAACTCAACTCTATGTTGTTCTTTTTACAGAGTGACTATTTTGAAATTTACACACAATATTGCAACAACTACCCCAAGTAAGAGAATATTCTTGCAGTTGTACATTTAGCATAATTATTTAATTTTATTTTTTGTTTGAGAGAGAGCTTTACATGACAACTGTTGTCTTTCAGCTCAGTGGCAGCACTTACAGATTGCATGAGGAGTAAGAATTTGGCCAAGTTCTTTAGGGATCGGCAGGCCGCTCTCAAACGCTCCCTGCCTCTGGGCTCTTACCTGCTGAAGCCAGTCCAGAGAATCCTCAAATATCACCTGCTTCTTCAGGTACATAACCGCATTCTTTCTTATTCTGTGATTATAACTAGATTGTAAAATATTTTTTTCTTTATGATATGCTTTTGTTGTTTGTTTTTTAGGAAATTGCAAAGCACTTTGGCCCAGAGGAGGATGGTTATGAGGTGGTTCAAGAGGCCATTGACACCATGACAGGAGTGGCCTGGTACATCAATGATATGAAGAGGAAACATGAGCATGCTGTCAGAGTGCAGGTTAGACACTAATGGTCAGCTGACAGTCAATACAGCGCTTCATGTCTTTTTTTTTTTCACTTGTTTTTTCAAATCCTCTTCATACTGCGGTTGTGTATTTATCTCAGTGCTAGGTAAAGCTAGAGATTTGAATAATTTCCAGTTTTTGCTTTGGCTGGATGATGGGTTCACCTCTCTATTCCTTAGTAATGATGCTATAAAAGGACCATAAATACAACTTTAGGAGAGTTTATATAGTTTCATTCTAAAGAACCCTGGCTGAGTGGGGGGGTTGTGTTTATGTGTTCATCTGCAGGAGATCCAGTCTCTTCTGATCAACTGGAAGGGTGCTGACCTGACCACCTTTGGAGAGCTGGTGCTGGAGGGCACTTTTCATGTGCTGCGGGCCAAGAACACTCGCACACTGTTCCTGTTTGAAAAGATGCTCCTTATTACAAAGAAGAGGGGAGAAAATTACGTCTACAAGACCCACATCTCAGTGTGTTTTCTGCACTAATCATATGATCATTTCCACTGTGTTAAATGAATTAAGTCCAACCAAAGATTGTTAAAGAAAATATTGCTGCTTAGTGAGATCATGTTAATGCAAAACCCATTTGTTAGTCATGTAAAAAACTAAACCTTTCTGTTGAAAATCTCCTTTAGTGCTCCACCTTAATGCTTCTGGACAGTGCCAAGGATCCCCTACTCTTCAGTGTCATCCATTTCAAGCATCCCAAACAACCGCACACAGTGCAGGTAACTGTCTGCTTTAGCCATTGTCTTTTTGCTTAATCAAAATTGGCATTTTAACATGTGACCTGATATAAAAAAACAATTATTGTCCTGTTTACCTTTATCTGTAGACTTGTATTTCTTTAGTGTAGATTTGTATTTACCTGCTGCAGCTATTAATGTGAATGTATCTCTTGAAATAATAAGTGATTATTGCTACAGGCCAGGTCTGTTGAAGAGAAGTGCCTCTGGTCTCATCATATTAAGAGACTTATTCTTGAGAATCACAACGCTATCGTTCCACAGAAGGTAAGGACAAACTCTAGAGTATGTACAGGCTCTACACACTGGTCTTGTATTTAATTCCGACGTGTTTTCTTCTAGGCCAAAGAAGCCGTACTGGATAATTCTAACTGTGAGTAACTGTCAAAATAACAGCTGCCCTGTTGTCATAGCAACCATGGATGCTTACAAATCAGAGGACCAAAGGGGGGATCGATGTCATGGGGGGGTTGTTTTCATTGACCAAGAGAGTGTAGTCTATAACTCATCTATTGTTGTGAAGGAGATTTTTTTTTTATCATTTCACTTGTAATGTCTAGACCCAGGCAAGTACCACTACAGTCCTGAAATAAAGAGGATGAAGAAAACAAGCTATCAGGCTGAAGACTTCCATTTTGGAGCAAGAAATGGACGCAGGAGATCTGGTATGAAACCAAAAGCTTTTCCCAGTCTTATAAAAAAAATCAAAAACGCTGATCATTGATGTTTGTTGTTTTGTTTTTTGTCATCCTAGAACCTGCTAAACAGATCCTAAAGAGTGCAAAAGGTTGGTTAAAAAGAATGTGTGTTTTCTTTTATGGGATAGTCATGTAGATTTGGGCAGATATATGAGCTTATTAGTATGTCCTCATTACACCTGGGCTTTGTTCCGTCTTAAAGACTCTTGGGAAACGGATCAAAGGACATGCCTCAATTCTTCTCCCACTCATAATGAAGTATTATAATATATTCAACAGTAGTAAAAGGCTTGTCACCTCAGATCTTTGTATTCTTAATACTCATTAGAAAGAGAAAACCTTTGTGTTCTTTTGTCCATTTCTGCCAGACCAAATCAATTCTTTAACCAATGCAATAAAGAAGCAATTTTCATGTCAACCATCCTATCTTGGTGAGGGAATAGATCATTACATCCTGGTTAATTTCATCATGTCCTGTTGAGAGAGAGATTTCTGGTATTTATCTAATCAAGGCGTCCCTTAGGTCTGGTCCAGACTTATTTCAGTCTCTGTCTCTCTGCGCGTGGAGAGACAAAGGTTGTGTTCTGCCCATAATGATACAAAGTTTAATAAGGTATTATGTCAGATATACTTGGTTTACAGACATAGTAATTAATTAATAGTTTTTTTCTTCTTGTTTTCCTTTTCTTTCTCTTTTTGCAGCTGTTCTGAAGGTAAGACTCAGATATATAGTTGTAGTCTTCTTTTAATCCTAAACTGGTCTGTTGTACCATCGCCCTGTTTTAGCTCGGTGTGCAGTGTGAGATATGCTTTTCTGTGAAGACTGGACTCTTAAAAAGCTTTGAAACATTTGCAAAGTGAAGAAATTTAAATCTTCACATAAAATAAATGAGCTGTAACCTTCCTGAATCACAAAATCATATCTCACCCAAAGCTAAAGCAGTCTATTCCATTTTCACTTTTGCTATTGCAATGTTGCTCCAGCACTGGCCTAGCAATAACAAACCACATGTCTATGAATTCCTGCTGCAGCATGCAGACAGTGAGGGTGCCTTGCTGGGAGATAGGTGCTCCCTTCAGCCAGCCTCTAGTGTCAGTACGCTGGCCTCCAGTCTAAGCAAGCCTCTGGTTAAACAACAAAGTGTGGAGGATTTTATTACCACAAGTACCAATGGCTGTGACGTTAGAGTGGGCTCGTCACCCACCAACCGGGAACTGGAGCCAGAGAAATCAAAGGAGGCTGAAGATGAGGATGAAGAGGGGGACAGTTACAAGGAAGATATACTGATGGGGGACGACCAGGTAGCCGACTTTGCCAGCTCAGTGCTGGCAGCCATCTCCTGCTGGCAAAATAGAAGCAGGGCTTTCCTTTCTACTCAGTTCACAACGGTGAGGGTTTCTCAAATCTATGGGTTTCCTGTTTCCTGCTTTATTCAGCTGGCTTACCCTCTGTCCACTCCTCTCGCTCACACCGGGCTCATCCCACTCATTCTCCTGCCATTTTACAATAACAGAGCCATTACTAACACCTGCTCCACTAAAAGGCTTGCTTACATTTGTGTTATTAAACTATATGGTTTTTAATAACACTCTCACATGCTCTCCTGTGAATTTATAAAGCTGCCTTTGCATTTGTTTGTTTTTTTTTCTGCCTTTTTTGTGTTTTCAGTCAATAGAAGAAAAGCAGTATTGTACATTTTATGTTGAGTGCTTTTTCTTTTGGCAGTGGGCCTAAACATGCTTACATTTGCATTAAAACTAGTGTTTTGATTTCCACTGTTAAATTAAACTTTAAAAGGTATCCATTTGGGATAAATATTAAATAAATAATCTTTTCTTTTTTTTTATTACCATTTTTACTAATCATATTTCCACTTTGTCTAATTAGAAAGTCTATGTTAAGCTTTGCTAGAATAACTTTGTATATGAATTGACACAAAATAACAAAATTGATTGTGGGTTCTTCCAAAGTATCTAATGTCATGTTTTCATTTTTCAGGATGATCAAAACAATGAAGCTGCCGATTTAAAAAATACACCAATAAAGGAGATAGAAACTTGCAGCCAGGGGGAAAAACAAGAGACTGTTGCTGAGGAAGAAGCTCACACCACGCAGGTGCTTAATAAAGCCTTGTACATCAAACCATCCAGCCTCATTTTCAGGCTATAATGAGAGATCTCGGAGATTGCATGTAATTTGTATTCAGTCTGGCTCAAAATGATTGTTTGAACTCACACAATTAGATTGCCTGCTTTGTTGCCCAACATAATATATTTTAAAGGACACTGTGTAAATGACATAATTGCTATATTACTGTCGACAGTACATGCTTATGTTCTCCAAAATTAAAATGCCTCATACATATATTCTGCTATCCTGTGGTCAGCACTCATCCAGAAAAGCAGCAATGTTTAAATTTGCCAACTAGACGCTGTTCTCTCCTGATTTTAAGGGAAGTTTGTAAAGTGTCTTGCACATTGTTGAATTTGTTCATTTTCTGGGCTTATCTTCAGCCCACAGCTTGAAGCTGCTCTCTTTGAAAAAGCAGGTAGTGCAATAAGCAAGCAACATTCAGAAACAAATTTAGATAAACGACCAGTGGATAACAGCAGGGATGCACAGCGATAGAGCACAGACATCACCGTGTTCATTTAAGGTACCAAGCTTAATGAAAAATATCTTTCAGGTCACTGTGGAGAAGTTGTATCCTCTAGACTGTGCCTCTTCAGCAGAGAGCAGCCATCACCCTAAAGTGCCTTACTGCCAGACCCCAGAGTCACTACATGAAGCCAGCACCACAGAACCTCACAACACGTCCCAAGAGACTGCAGAGGAAGAAGAGGAAGTTGGAAGCGACTCATCCAGTTTCCAAGTGGAGGAGACAAGTGTACTGACAAACGGAGAATCAGAAGAGGAAGAGGAGGTGTTAACAGACACGAACAGCATCCTCCTTTGCTCTGTCTTGGACCAGGCAAGTGTAATTGCTGAGCAATACATTAATAACACGTCCAGACGGAGCAGTCTCATTTCAGAAGACATGAGTTCCATTGCATGTCCCTCGCCTTTGACCGATAATGAGCCTCTTACCAGCCCCTCGGCATGCATGGATCTGGAAAAAAACATTCATGTGTGTGCCAGCGCTCCATATCCACAGTTATCCTCTCGGGAACCTATACTAAATGATTTAATGCAAGAAGAACGCAGGTCCACTCTGTCCAAGCAGGACCAACTCCTTATCCATAAGATCAGAAGATACTATGAGCATGCTGAGCACCAGGACGCTAACTTCAGCATCAAGCGCAGAGAGAGTCTCTCCTACATCCCTGCAGGTCTGGTCAGACATCTGAGCCGACAGCTCAACAGTGCTCCACTGGAGCAGGCAACTCCAGCACACAGGAAAGAACTCTCTCGAAACCGCCCCACTTCCTGGTCTGTGTTTGACCTTCCTGGTTTGGACAGAAGTCAGAACACTGAAACACCTCAAAAAAATGAACCGACTTTAACTAACGAAGTGTTCAAGCCTTCATCAGAGATGCTTAAAGTTTGGGAAGAAATGGAGATAAAAGAGGAAAGTGGTGAAGCTCAGCCAGAAATAGGGAAAGCTAAAGACTTGTTATTCCAAGCATCAAAGGATGTCAGTGTAGAAGGTTTAGAAGGAAAATACTCAATGCGTCACACCACTGAAGATTCAGAAATAAGCTCCAGCTCAATCAATCCCACTGTTCTCACAGAAGAGGCTGAATCTGTTGACTCTAAACATGAGAAGGGTCAATTCAGTCAAAGCAATTTACCTAAAATGATTAGTTTTCGGACAAGTATGGAAGAGGACCAAATCCTCCAAGATATGGGGAAGAACAGGAAAAACAAAGTGCTCCAGCTGGCACGCCAGTACAGCCAGCGCATCAAAAATAACCGACCGATAAAGTGGCAGAAGAACCAAGAAACGGGAAATCCACTAGGCTTGTGGAACATGCCTGCTGTCCAAGAGGAAAAGACACAGTTAAGGAAAAGAGGTAAAGAGTATGCAGATGATTTTATGATATAAAATGTTTACACAACCATAATATTTTTACTTTTTATTTTCAGTTAAGCATAATCTCAGATTGCCCTTGAACTCCACCAATCAAGCAGTGATCTATGAAGTGAGTTCTCCAAGCCCAGTGCAGACTCCCTGCTCAGGACTGAGCTCTCACAGCACACTCGCCTCTCCACAAACTCCACAGTCAGAGACCTTTCACTGGCCAGATGTACAGGAACTGTGCTCCAAATACACACACTCTAGAGAAGAACCAGAAGTTTCTAATTCTTCAAATGTTTCCCTTACTGACACAGTGTTAAAGGAGACACTGGACAGGCCAATGAATGGGTGCAGAGGCAGTTCATACAAGTACAGCAGCTCCTCTAACCTTCACAAAGCTCTTGCAGATTGTCCCAGGTCAAAGTCTGTGCCTGTGCATAGGGCTGGCAGGTGGGGGGTAGAGGACTGGCCCCAGCCTCAGGTGCGCTCTGTGCTTTGCAGGTGGAGTTCCCTGGATCACATGATCAGCTCTCATCCCTTGCATGAAGTACAAAACCTTCAGCATCCTGTGAGGACCCACCACACAACCAGCCAGGTGTGTTTGGCCTCGAGACAAATTGTGAAAAACGATAGCCACCTCCCCGAGGGTCAAGACTGTAGCACAAACTCGGCTGTCCTGAGTTCAGGGAAAATGACTGAAACAAATATAGTGAAAAGCTTACGGGAGAAGTTTCAGAGTTTAAGCACCAACTCTTAAAAACATTTAAATTATGTTCGGTTTGTAACACTGTTACTTTGTCAAAGGTTCTATTTCTGTGCTTCCTAGAAGGTTCTACGTGTTGACTCCTATTGTCCAGTAAGTTTAATCAGTGCCACAATATTTTGATCATCAGTTACAGCCATGAGGGAATAATTTAAAAGGAGTTTTGCAATATTTGTATATTTGACTGTGCTGTGAATACCAAAGTGATGTAAATGTGTAACTAGCCTCATACATTGGTCCATTTGCTATAACCACTATAGCACCACTATTCTAACCATGTAGAGTGTAAAGTGTAACACAAGATGGATCCCATGAAATGCAGGGTTAGCTGCTGATGTTTGACACCAAAGAGAGTTTATTTTATCCGTTTGTGTACTCCTAACAGTGTACTTCCACATGCACAGTAACATTGCTGGAGCTTTATTTTTCTTAGTGCTATTTATGAAACTGTATCTTGTTTGCTTCATGTAAATACTAATCAGTTGCATTTTTACCTTTTTTTTTTTTCAGAAAATATATTATTTTTTAAATAAAAACAAATGTGTATTTGCCATAAGTTGATGGATTATAATGTTCACAATGTGAAGCTTTTTATTAAGTCTGTTAATTAAGGCACTTAAATTTACATTTTTAATGTTTTATTAATTGTCTAATACATTTAATTGTAACCAATAAGATGGTAACAGTTCTAACAGAGGGAGAAGGACTAGAAAGACAGTAAAATGTTCACTTCCCTCTTAAAATTAGGTAAAACTAGTGACATTATATGCTTAAACACTTAAAGAAAAGATATACACTCACCTAAAGGATTATTAGGAGCACCATACTAATACTGTGTATGACCCCCTTTCACATTCAGAACTGCCTTTATTCTACATGGCATTGATTCAACAAGGTCCTGAAAGCATTCTTTAGAAATGTTGGCCCAGATTGAGAGGATGGCATCTCGCAGTTGATGGAGATTTGTGGGATGCACATCCAGGGCACGAAGCTCCCGTTCCACCACATCCCAAAGATGCTCTATTGGGTTGAGTTCTGGTGACTGTGGGGGCCATTTTAGTTCAGTGAACTCATTGTCATGTTCAAGAAACCAATTTGAAATGATTTGAGCTTTGTGACATGGTGCATTATCCTGCTGGAAGTAGCCATCAGAGGATGGGTACATGGTGGTCACAAAGGGATGGACATGGTCAGAAACAATGCTCAGGTAGGTCGTGGCATTTAAACAATGCCCAACTGGCACTAAGGGGCCTAAAGTGTGCCAAGAAAACATCCCCCACACCAGCAGCCTGCACAGTGGTAACAAGGCATGATGGATCCATGTTCTCATTCTGTTTTTGTACAACCTCTGACCTCTAGCATCAACAAGGTATTTTCGCCCACAGGACTGCCGCATACTACCTTTTCACATCATTCTTTGTAAACCCTAGAAATGGTTGTGCGTGAAAATCCCAGTAACTGAGCAGATTGTGAAATACTCAGACCGGCCCGTCTGGCATCAACAACCATGCCACGCTCAAAATTGCTTAAATCAGCTTTCTTCCCCATTCTTACATTCAGTTTGGAGTTCAGGAGATTGTCTTGACCAGGACCACACCCCTGAATGCACTGAAGCAACTGCCATGTGATTGGTTGATTAGAGTCTTGCATTAATGAGAAATTGAACAGGTGTTCCTAATAATAATTCTTTAGGTGAGTGTATATACAGGCCAAACCAAATATTAGAACTGAATGGTCATTAACATAATCCATTGGCACTGTTTGCGGGACTGTGTTGCTTTACTTTGAAAAATGGTCTGCTGATCATAAGTGCCTTCAGTCCAGACACTGTTTTCTCATCTTTAATCGCCGCTTCCTGCAAACGCTGTCCAGTGAAACACAAGCAGAGCTGACAATATGGCTCATTTTTACGCTTCACCGGAAACCCTCCGTCTGCCTCACTCCAGGCTTGACACTGCTGCCACACTTACCAGGAGCCAGTCTGAGACGCGTGTGGAGTCGCGCACTTTAACCAGATGCCAACCAGACTGCATTCCCCTTTGTAAACACCAATTAACCTGCTGTGTTTCTGGATCATCAACGTTTATTTTTTTTCTGAAGTATGGGTTGCGCAATATCGGGTATGGCAGCAAAATCTGACTTAAGAGACAGGAACACAGACGACGCTCCTGCGCATCTCAGCGACGCACAGATCCAGATGATCAAGGATTCGTGGAAAGTTATCCGGGACGACATAGCCAAAGTTGGGATTATTATGTTCGTCAGGTGAGACGTCTCCTTCACACTGTTGCATGTCACTTACAAACACAAACACACACAAAAAAAAAAACTCCCTATGTGAAGTAAACAAAATGTCACCTGTTGGCTACAGTGCACTTGTAGGAGTGTTGTCGTGACCTCGCCAGCGGGGATTCGTCTTTGTGTATCTTGGGTATTGTTAAATTCGAGGCAGGTTTGTCAATACAGTCTTGTGAGCTCAGCGTATTAGAGAAGTTACTGTGCCTTGTTTTCCAGGTTATTTGACTAAATGATTCTATACATCGCACTGCCTACTTTATTCATCTTTAAAGATACACCTCCAATTAGCCTTTCCTGAAAGGGCAGCCTGGGTAGATGAAAGTTAATGTGTGAATAATTTATTGTCACAAATGCATTGCCTATTAGTGTTTGCGCCGCTGACTCAACCTTTAGGCTAACTCAAGGGATTCTAAATTTAGTTCTAGTTGTATTTTTTTTCTTCCTTTTTCCAATTGGAAATTTTACTCCGGAAGGAAGGGCTTAACACTGCTGGTGCATTCGTTTAAATAGCTCTGTAATCCTCTTTAATTAGAGTGCTCATTGTATGAACGTTTGGCATCACCTTATAATTTTCATAACAAATGGGTTTTTAGCTTGGGTTTCAGAAAGGAAAATGACATCATATTCCCTCCCTCTTTGTCTTTAATGGAAGCCCACATGTAGCCTAATCTGAATCATTAGAAGGCCTACAGTTGTTTTTTCAGCTGCATGCCTCAAGGGTCAACAACCACCGGCCCCAGGTCCTAGGAGCCACTGTGACAGTAACACGATGTGTGACCTTTTCATAGGAGGCAGTGAGTGAGCATAGAGCACCTCCACTCTGCCCCAGGTGTCTGTGGGTCCTTCAGGAGCAGAAGCCCTCCTCCCTCACAGTCACTTCTTATCACATCTTAACCACATTATAATAATAATAATAATTATAATTAGATTCATATAATAATAATTAGATTTATATTGCGCTTTTCTCCTTAAGGGACTCAAAGCGCTTACGGGCCGTCTATTATTCACTCATTCCACAGTCATACACTGGTGGTGGTAAGCTACATCTGTGGCCCCTTGGCAGACTGACAGAGATGGCAGCCATTTTGTGCTTCTCCAAAAATCACCAACCAATCTCACAGATTCATACACCAGTGGCACCGGAGGCAAGGTGGGTCACAGGACAACACTTGTGTGCATGTTATCAGGCCAAAATCATCAGTCATTTGGGTAGTTTCTGTTGTCATTAGAGTTTAAAAAGAGTAAACACAGTTATTTGACAATATTTGGCTTCCCCCAACCACTACCTATGAGTGATAAAAAGGTTTTTGTGTTAACATTCATATTCTCTGAAAAAAGCCAAACAATCAGAAATTCTGCCTGGGGTATTTAAACTTTTGAGCACATCTGGTCATACCTTGCTGAGAATACATTTTGTTTTTTTAATGTAACTTTTTACCCATTCTAATAACACTCCTCTAATGCTTTATCTCTCCATTTAAAAAAAAAAAAAACAGTATTTCATGAATGATGGTGTCAAATGCCTTTTTTAAATCAACAAAAACTCCTACTGCATTCTTACTTTCATCCATACGACTGGATTATTTTCTCTGTTAAATCCATTAGAGCTAGCTGTGTTGATCGATTTTCTCTGAAATCATGTTCTCCAGTTTCTTGAGGATTTTAGAGAACTGACAAAGATATATTTTTATTCATTTATTATTTTTTATTTATACAGGTTAGACAGTTAGACACATGGTCTCATTTATAAGCGAGACCTTGTAACCTGGCCGATAATTGGTAAAAAGTTTATCGTTACCTGCTTTATAGAACGCTTTTCATTATTTGTGGGAATGTACAAGTTGTGAATGAAAGGTTACAGATGTAGGATAACGGCAATGCAATACTGGATATAACCTTCTTTATTATCATCTTAGTTATTCTGTTCCAAACAGTAGATGTTATTTTTTTTACTATATTGAGAATCTCTTTTGTTTTTACTGCACAATAAAGTGCTTATAATGATGACAAACATTCAACCGTTCAAAGAAATCAAAGAAATCCATAGCTAATGCCCACAGTTCAGACATCTCTCCCTCGGCTGACCTAAATCGTTGAAGGGACTGACCTTATCGTGTTAGCATACCAGCCTCTAGTAGGTCAGGGCCACCCATGGGGCCCCAGGCGCAAAGGACTGTTCTCTGTGACTGATTGGTTAATTATTATATTACAAACAGAGCAAGGATATCAAGACTGTAGCAGTTTGACTGACCCTACTCTAATGTAAAACCAAATTCAAAATGAATTATGTTTGGTTTTTAAAGCATGTAACTGTACACCAAAGAACGGCAAGGCAAAATAAGCTTATGACATGTGTAGAGCACCACCCATGGCCCTAGTGTCTCCTTAATGAAGAAGCCCACTCATATATAGCCAAGTAAAGTGTGTGATGGGGTTTCCTGTTTTATTAGAATGGTCTCAATCAGACAATGAGTCCAAATCAGACATCCCCTCGCTGGTATCCTACTGTGGGAGGGCTGGTTGACACTTTTCTCTTCAGCATTATCCTGGGCATTATTAGGAGAAATCCACAGTTTCAGACACCTCCTTTAACACCTCTGTTCATCTAACAAGGAGGGCCAAAGTGTAAAAAAATAATGAGACTTTTATTTATTTAAAAAAAAAAAGAAAAAAAAAAACTTCCCAGAACACATGGATTTATACAATATACGAGGAGACCAAAAGCAAACAAAATTAAATACATGTGAGTGAAGGACGTCATCCTCTTTTTACTCATTATATCATCTTATTTACAGGTTAAATTGACTTTATACTGAAACTCTGGTGTTGCTAGAAGTCAGTTTAATGTTGATGTGAGCGAATGTTGCATGATTAATCACAATCCTCAGCTGGATACTGGAACCCTTCACGATTGGATGTTAATGTGATGCTTAAAGAGAAAGATGCTGCGCATGAGTGGTCTATGAAATGTACCACGAATGAACAGGCCGTGATGGTAGGACGGAGCCAATTACAGAGCCTTCATCAGACTTGTTTACAGAGAGAGAGAAGTCTGTGGAGGTTCTCAGTCATCCAGAACAGGTTTCAAAGAAGGCATCAAACCTATGCCCAGATGCCTTCGTGTAAAACTCAACTTTACGATTTCTTTTGTTAATAGGTTGTTTGAGACCCATCCTGAATGCAAGGATGTCTTTTTCCTGTTCCGGGACGTAGAGGATTTGGAGAGACTTAGGACAAGCCGGGAACTCAGAGCACATGGGTTAAGGTCAGTAACAATCATCAAATCATGAACCGACAAAACCGATAAAACATTTTGTTAATGATACTAAATAAACATGCTCACTTAAATGTTGGAGCTTTTACGTTGTCTCCTTTCTTTTTTTTTTTTTTTTTTTTTACAAAAACCTCACCTAATCTATAAGGTTTTGCTTTTTTTTTAGTGCATCTAGTGTTATTTGTTTATTCGGGTCTCTATTAGCTGTTGTCTTGGAAACAATCTATTCTTCCTGGAGTCTAACAGTGTATTGCTCTAGGCATCATTGTTGTCATCATCATTGCTGTATCCAGTATAAAAAAAAATGTATACTATATTTTGGCACTGCATTGCTGTGGCCTCATTGTTGTCAAGCAGAAAGTCCAAAAATTTAGCCAGGCTGTTCGATCTGGTTCATATCAGGTTTTATTCAGATATCTGAGTTCAGCCACTCTTCCGAGACTGACTGACCCCGAGTATAAGAAGCACAGTCCTTAAATACCTCCTACAAACATCATCTGGTTTACATCACCCGTCATCCTATATGGTGTGACACAGAAGTGGTCTTTGTTCACGTGACCTCTGACCTACCACTATGGTCATAAGACCTGTTTCTACTAGAGGAAAGGAAGTGGCCCTAAACTTAGTTAGCCTGGGGTCAGCCTTTATGACCCATGTCTGTTCCTAACATTCCAGTCAATTAGCCTAAATACATCCTGTAGAGTTACATTCCACAGTCAGACAGAAAAAGCATACATTGAAATAAACTTACTTGATATCAATCCACTCTTTTTTATTTTCGCCTGAGCTCCCCCTTTTCTCTATTTTTCTCAGTATTTAAAAGTTATTAAGACATACAAGATTATCTATATAAGGCACTTCAAACTTTAAAATATACATGTTACAATTGTATAATATTGTGATCCCCAACCTGTGTAATAATAAAAAATACAGCAAACAATGCACAGAAATCAACATTGACATGGCTCCTACTAATCTAAACATTAAGAAATTATGATAATATTTAGATGATGAGTCGGCCAAAAGAAACATAACAGGAAGTCCACAAGCCAGCCCGCAATTGGACCGTCGTACCTGTAACTTCCCCTAAAAAGGCAGACTGCCTTAGAATCTCCTAAAGAAAATAACAAACCGTGAAAATAGGACTACCACGCTCATCACCATTTCTAACTATCAAAAAAAAAAAAAAAGGAGCTTCAGCATTGAGTTGCCTATGTTGACATCCGCCATGACACTAAGAGTGGATCCATCATGAATCAGAAAAGAGAAGAAGTAGCTTCTCCCCCACATGGCTCTCATTCACAGGAAGTCCTCTTCATTGTCCTGGAGTGACACATGTACTGGGCTCTGTATCATTGCTACAGTTGTCCATATGATGTTATGAGTATTATGTATGTACTACTGGAGAACATGGCTCAGTGTAGGTTGTTTGGATTCTCTGGTGCTGTCTGGTGTCACCAGTATTCCAGTCCTGATTCTGTTTCCAATAACCTGTAGTTTTGTTGGGCATTGATCCTTGCATCTTTTCCGACCTGGGCCGGTGCATTCCTCCTTAGGCGACCTGATGGTCCCTGGCTCCTCCACGAGCACCATATTGATACTGGTCTTAGTGCAGACACCTGATCGACACTGACCGCTGTGGTTCAGAGCTTCTGAGCTCAATCGATCCCCAGTCTCAACCTCCGTCATCTTGGATTATACGCGTACGCCACCATGCCTGGGATGGGGCGTTGGTCTGCCCCGTTTCAGAACTGGGCAGTTGCACCCCTTCCTTCTGTCACTGCACCGCCCTTACCTATAAACTAAAGAGAAAAGGATAATCAATTTCCGTTCCCTTGTCAAAATGTATTATCTCCCACTCTCTGAGAAGAGTAGCACCTAATTTATTTTCCTGATTCACAACATTATTTAATTATATTAAATATTGACCTCCTTCATTTAAACTGTTGTCATTCAGTCAGATCTTTTGCTTTACCAGAATTAGATGTGTTGGTCACATGGATAGGATATGTTTCTGGTTCTGTGTTTTCTCTGTTAGTTTCTATTATTGTGAATCAGGATTTAATAACTATTAACTAGATTTTATTTATTTATTTTTATTTAGACAAAAGTCTAGATACATTGAATAAGTGGATATTACAAAATTAACTTAAAATCCCCAAAAACATCACCCCTTATTGATTCTTCCTCGCTTAATATTTTGGTGTTCACTAATTAATTCTCATTTATTTTAGCTGAGGCATAAAACCCTCTTTATCTCAAATCCAATAATAAACCTTGTCCCAAGAGTTTCCTTAAAAACAGCAGAACTTTATCAAAACAACTTTCAATCTTTCACGCACCTGTTGAATGTATCAACAGTAATTATTAATGTTAGGACCAGAAGTACTCCATCAACACCAGATTTGGTCCGCAGAACTTAAGTTTAGACCCCAGAAGACAGCACATGATCCAGAACATCTCTCTGACAAGGGCCTCTCACAGAACTCTTAGTTTTAAGATAGATCTTTATGAAATAATTACTTACACGCAGTCAGAGAAACACTGGTATAAATCATATCTACAACTTGAGGCTGCTGGACAATAAAAGTAAATCAAAACATTTCTAATCTATCCCGACAACAGAAGTGACTAATGAGCAGGAGATAAGATGAATCAAATACAGATTTCATTACCATTTAATTTCTTTAAATAATTTAAAACAAAGCTGTTACTCAAGTTCAAGAGTTTGGTAAATTACTGTCCCTTTTATCAAATAACAATTAACAAATAATTATAAAAGCCTCAACATTAATGTTTTCTGTTGCTGTCTCTCTCTATGATCCGAGCCACTTACATGTTCTTATCCTTTATTTATTTATTCCAGATTAATGTCTTCAAATGTTCTACAATGCCACTAAAATACAAACAGCATGCTAAATTGACCTACAATGTTTCTCTCAATGAAACCTGCCAGAAATCTGATCTCTTAAACTAAACATTTTTTTTTTACAATTACTTCAAAACCTGTTCTTTTTATCAAACACTCAATACACTTTTCTTTGAGAAAGTAGACAACGTTAACCAAACACACACTCTTACAAACAAAAAATAATAGTCAAAAGAGTTGTTCTCTCAACTTTATGGCCACAAAATTTATCCAGATGTATTGTATTATCAACAATAAGCAAGGTTGTTATAACACTTAATAATTTCTTATCCTGTTTCAAAGTTTATCACCCATAGGAAAGTTGTGCCTTTTTATATTTGATATTACTGAGAACACCTTTTACATTAAACCACTGTGACATGATCATTGCACTTCAGTAAGGTCTGTTTTACATACTGATGCTATACTGCTGTTACTTTGTTCACTAACTGAGGTCTGAGCACATCTCCTGCTGGTGCTGAGAAAAGTCATAAGATACAGATGGAACTTTAGAGAAATCCTTCATTGATGTTGTATTTCTTAAATAGTTCAAAAGTCTATTATAGGTCTACATATTTCGTCAAAGAGCTCATCTTAGCCTTAGGGTTAATAATTAACAGTATAATACATTGAAGTCTCCAGTTCAGACTTATAATTCAAATCAGGTTTTATTTCTATGTCTAACACTTTATGTTTTATTAAAGTTCAGATTAGCTTAAAATAATTTGGGTGACTATTAAAACTTTTATTTAGAGAAATTTCCATTTTCTGTTGCTATAAAGGTTACTGACTATTAGCCTTTATCTAACTGCTAACAATAACAATCATCATCATCATGTCTCATCAAAACTTAGTTTAAATTAAATCAATTAGAATTTTCATGATGTAGTTGTATCTCCCATTGTACCAGTTACTCGTAAAAAAATAGTTAACATTTCTATTTCATTCAGATGTTGCCTCTACAAATTTCCTACTTCCATAAGCCCTACTCTTGTCCTCACTTTTCTCAAACCATCTTCAAGTCCTTCAAGTCCTTCACTCTGACTGTAGGCCTTTCACCAACAGCTCAGAGTTCACCATTTACATACTTTCTTCCTCATCTCTAAAATGTCACAACATTTCTAGACTATCTACCTAAGTTTACTACAACTTCACCTCACGACCTCATCCAGCATCATTCTCAAAATATTTAATTTGTCAGAATGCTATACCACTTTCTTGGCTTGAAACTATACTACTGCTCATAGATGCTCTTTCCTTTCTTTACTCTTCCCCACAACATCATTGCGAGGCTTCTTAGCTTGAGACCTTTGTCGTTTTCACAGCTGTGTTCCTCTCATTCACCAATAAACATTTAACTCCTCTTTAATGCTTTAAAAAAAACAAAAATCCTTTGCCCTTCAATGATGGCATACCGCCCACAGGAATAAGGCGTAAGGTAATTATTGGAGGTTTGACTCTTAGACTTTTACCCAGTTAACAATCTCAAATATGAATTCATTATCTTTCTCTGACACCTTTTAACCATCACAAGGTTAAGTTAGTTAGGAGTTAGGAGACTGTTGTAGAATCTTAAATTCTAGTTAAGTCTAGTTTGCTGCTATAAAACCACAAGTTGATGTTATCAAAATAAAAAGATGCACTATTAATTCCTCTAGACTCACCGTTCAACTCTCAAAGTTAGGAAATATGTAATTGAAAAGAATGAACTTACCAATTTGAAGTTGTTACCAGATTATCATTTGTAATTTTTCTCTTTATTCTTCATTTGTTGTTTTCGTCTTGTGTCCTGTTGGTTCCAGCTGAAAAAACCCAGGCCTGTATCCCACAAAAAATCATTACGTAATCATTTTGGTTATTTCATCCTCGTTGATCCTTGGCAATGCCTGTTAAGGACAAAATTATTTAAGCTGCTGCATCCATCGTAGAAACCTGTTAGAAAAGGATTTGTATCAACACACTGAGATAGACTTGAGCTCGAACAAACTCCATTTGAGGATGTATACATGAGCAGGTATCACCTCCTGTAAATAATAAAAGTAGTTAATACCCCCACGTTCTCACATTCAGACACCAGACACACCATGTTAGTTTAGTCCATTTGTTAGTCGAGTCAAAAGAAGCAGTCAGCAGTTGCTTAAGCCAGGCCTTTTTCGCTGCGCACATTTAAGATGACGTCATCATAGATTTGTTCTCATAGAACTTTGGAAATGCTTGGTTGGCAGGTTCTATATTTGGGCACAGGATGTTACCCTGTCTGTGACACATCTCCCACAAAGATCACTGTTGGACCAATTGTAATTTCTTTATATTGTGACCTTTTTTAGCCAAATGTTGCAACAACTTTTAAAAACACTCTTAAAATAATATTTGCTTTTCTCTTTGATTAACTGAAGTTAACACATTTACATTGTTATTTTATACCAGCTGGATTTAAGATTTGAGCATGCTTTGGCAGAAAATATTTGGTTTAGATCATTTTGATTCAACGTTTTACAGCCTTTAAATACTTTTATACTTATTAATCTGGGCTTATCACAACAACTGGTTTGATGTTGTGTCCCTCTAAATGTTATCACTATTTCAACATGAGCTCAGTTTGTTAATAGCAGCTGCAAAATAAAACTCACCGGTGTTGTGGAATTTTACTGGGGGCCCCGTTCTTAATTACAGCTGTTTAAAGTTCACACACCCGAGCCCCAAAGCCGTGCTTGTCAGCAAAGTTGACCTGACCAGAGACATGTGGAGAAAAACCTTGGAGGCCATTGCAGGCCTGAAAACAACAAAAATAACAGAATTATAAATATTAAATTCAGTTAATTTACTGTAATGGATCTTTAAGCCACTTTCAAAAGTAGAAACATGCTTTTAACCTTCAGTTTGTCTAGGCCTTTTTCCTTCATCATGCATATGTCTACTTCTAAAATCCTGTTCAGCATACATGTGGTTAAACCTCTCTGAAACTTGAATGATCAAGTGATCATATGATACTATTATCCTTAACGTGATCAATATCCCCTTCAATCTATCAATTTGCATTTGCCCACTTAAACTTATTTGAGACATAAGACTGTGTGGTTTTGTTGCAGTTACCCTCTCGTGTGTGTGTGTGTGTGTGTGTGTGTGTGTGTTCTGTGTGTCTCTACTGTGTGCGTCAAACCCCTCTCTGCTCGTCACCAGATGTGTTGATTTTGCCAGAGTGTTTCTCCACGACAGTCTTTGTTTGTTTGAAAGTCTCTGATGTTGATTCATTCAAACAGCAGGACAGGTGGTCTTATGTCGTCAAATGTTCATTGTCGTCGTCTTCTTCTTTGTTTCTTCTTATCAATTAACTCCACTTGTGACGTAGGGAGCGTTCCTCTCTGTGTCTGTGTCTCTGTGCATTGTACGGCACAAGTACATAAAGTTCCATTCGTTTCCACTCATCTTTAATGAAGTCACTTGGTCTTCTTGGTGCATTTGGACAGAAGGCCATGCACTCATCCTGTCCAGGCTGTGTCTGCAGCTCTCATTGTCCCTTGGGGCTGCTGTCCGATTCGGCCCCTCCCTCTGATGTAGTTCTCTGGTTTCAGGTCTGAGGTGACCTGAGGCTGAGAGGGAGAGAGACATGCTCCTCACAGCAGACGTGTTAGATCTGTTATGTATTCATTGTGTCTGTGTCTATATCTAAATTATTATGTCTCTAATCATTTAAAAACCCATATGTCTTATAATCATATAAGCTCTTCAGTTTAAACAAAACAAAAACAAAACCAAAACAAAACTTTCTCCACATGTCTAACTGGTTTGCTCCATGATTTAAAATATTGTCTATAAACACTGGCTCGAGCCTCGGGCGGTATATCTCATACTTTAAGTTAGATTTTATCTTTGCGCTAATTTTTTCTATTCACACACAGAGACATCTATATGTCCTCAGACTAATTATTACTTATTAATCACCATTATATCAACAGGGTTTTAGCTTAGTTTCTGTTTCTTGCTTGTTACTTTTTCTATTCCTCTTTGTTTGTTCTCTAGACTTAACTTTCCTGTTGGTACATTTCTTTTATCATCTAATTTAACCCCTTGTTGATACCAGCATGCATTAAACACATATATTTACAAGTTTACATACAAACCTGAATGAACCAGACCGCTGCAGCCCTGAATGTTTTATAGCACCAATATGTGCTTTTCTAAAGATTCCAATACAATTTCGACGCTGATATTGTTTCCTCACAACAGTATTAATGGGACACTCCTCGGTCTCCTTCATACACTTCGCCAGATCCCCTTTTGATCTGTGCCTACGTAGGGTTTACCTTAACTCCTAGAAACGTCTCTCTAGGGCAATTCGCTATTAGCCAGCCGCGAATCGGCACATGGATTTTCACCGTTATGTTAGGTTCAGCGCGTCCTATAGACCGCTCTAGCGTAGCTGTCCCTTTCGGACACTACTTTCAGGGAAACCCCTGCCAAATACAGACTCATAAACTTTCAAATACGTTCAGGGAAACCCCTGTAAACGGAGATTCAGGGAGACCCCTGCAAATCTAACTTCATAAACTTTCAAATACGTTCAGGGAAACCCCTGTAAACGGAGATTCAGGGAGACCCCTGCAAATCTAACTTCAGGGAAACCCCTGCAAATAAAAACTCCTAAATTCTGTCATGAAAATCCTCAGGACCACCAGCGAGTGTCTCAATAAACTGTTACATCTAGAATGCAATATCAGGAATCAATAGCTCACTTACAAACTCTTATTTCCCGCTTTTAACAATTAATCTATAAACCCACAATTGAGTTATATTGATTATAATTAGAAACAATTACATCTAAGATCTCTCTGCTTACAAGTACTTTAAGATCAGCTACATGCACTAATATAACAGAAATTATTGTCCTACCAGTGCAATCAGATGCTGATCCTGTTCGTGACGCCATTTGTTGTCAAGCAGAAAGTCCAAAAATTTAGCCAGGCTGTTCGATCTGGTTCATATCAGGTTTTATTCAGATATCTGAGTTCAGCCACTCTTCCGAGACTGACTGACCCCGAGTATAAGAAGCACAGTCCTTAAATACCTCCTACAAACATCATCTGGTTTACATCACCCGTCATCCTATATGGTGTGACACAGAAGTGGTCTTTGTTCACGTGACCTCTGACCTACCACTATGGTCATAAGACCTGTTTCTACTAGAGGAAAGGAAGTGGCCCTAAACTTAGTTAGCCTGGGGTCAGCCTTTATGACCCATGTCTGTTCCTAACATTCCAGTCAATTAGCCTAAATACATCCTGTAGAGTTACATTCCACAGTCAGACAGAAAAAGCATACATTGAAATAAACTTACTTGATATCACTCATAAAATGGGTGTTCATGTCAGGTCATATTTTAATGTTTGAGTATCATTCAAGTGCACTCTTCTCTGTTGTGTGCCAATGCTTTCTGTGGCCACTCTCCGTTGCTCTTTACATGAGGCCAGAGCAGCCAATTATTGCCTGAGGACCTAAAGGTGCAGTGACTAGCGTGGCGCCATAGACAAAATGCGTCACACATCCCAGCATGAGCCGACTCCTCTCCAGTACAGCGATAAGGCCAAATGGCTCTTCACTGGTGCTCTCGGGGGACACGAGTACAAATGTCCACAGTGCAGCTCGAGCAACTCTAACACCTTCTTCTATTTCAAAATGGTCACGCTTACACTCATGCAGTTACGTGTGCAACTAAAGGGCGGGCATCCTGTGGTGTTTTGTATGTAGAGAGAAAATCAAATGTATAATCTTGAGTAGAATCAGTCCACTAAGTTCCCAAACATTTACAATACTGAGGCTGAAAAAGAGCATTTCCTTGAACATGGATGCATCAACTGCTAATTGATGATTAACTGGTGCAGCAATAAGCTTTATCTGCTCATCATGACTCATTTTCCCTTGTCATCCAGAGTCATGTCTTTTATTGAGAAAAGTGTGGCTAGACTGGACCATCTGGAACAGCTGGAGTCTCTGGCTCTGGAGCTGGGGAAAAGCCATTATCATTACAACGCCCCGCCTAAGTATTACAATGTAAGACAACATCATAATCTCACCAATACTCACTGTGTTTTTGCTCTACATGCTTGAAAAAGAAACTCATTACAGTCTAAGCAAGATCCTTAAGATCACAGCTGCTTAGTGAACAGACAAAGCTTCTAAAAGTGTCAAATATGAACAGCTACTTTTACAAATAATATTAGTAGCCTAGTGACAGACATGTCACCAAAATCCTTGCTTAACTGTTTTCTAGTACGTAGGAGCCGAATTCATTGGTGCAGTGCGTCCCATTCTAAAGGACAGGTGGACATCTGAATTGGAGGAGGCCTGGAAGGTAAGCAACATGTGAACAGCTATTACATCAACGTAACAGTTTGTGTCCGGTAAGCTTGTCATGTGTTATTTAACATTACTGGGTGGGAACACACACGAGCATACTGAACGTTCACTGTCACATCTAATTACATCACGCCATGAGTCTGTTATGAGATTAGTGTAAGGAATTATAATATTATGTGCCATCATTTCATAGCATGTCATTTGGCAAAGTATATTAGAATCTACAATAAATGACTTCTACTGCTCTCTAGTGGTTTTAATGGTTTCATCCGTGGGGTTCAAACACTTTCTACTTTTGTGATTCAGACCATGTTCCAGTATGTCACTAGCCTCATGAGACAGGGGTATCAGGAAGAAATCACCCGCCAGCGCCAACTGGCACTCTCTCCGAAAGACAGACCTGACAAAAGGACCACAGCGCTTTGAGATACTCCTCCTGACTTCGACGTCAACTTGTTTTTACTTGTATGTACAGAAATGTGTGGGTGATATGCATTTACTTATCTTGTTTGTTACATTATTCCCACTATTGTATGCTTTTACTAGAATGTACACAAGCACCGGAAGACTAAAACAAAGCACTTTATTTTTTAAAGAGAAAATCTGCCGTTTTTATTTTTTAAACAGTGGATTAGGACTGAATGGCAAAACAAGACATTCCATGTATTTATAAAAAAAAGAAAAAAAAATCTGCTGCTTTGTATCTGAGTTAATCAGTTACTTCAGTGTGTTGCATGTACTTATAAAAAAAAAAAACAGTATTTTCATTAAATCCTGCATTCACATAACTATTCAAACTGAATGAAGTACATGGAGCATTATATTTGTGTCTTTATGCCTTTAGTAACACCCATAGTTAAAAAAAAAAAAAAAAAAAAAAAATGTGGCGTGTCACTGTTGTATCTCAAATTGTTAAATAAAATATTTATGCTTCTGAATGTCTTGCTTTCATTGGTTAAAAGAAAAAAAAAAAATAAGACAATTTGCAAAACATGCTCTGCAAAGTTACATAAATAGGGACTTGGATTATAAAATACCAATGATGATATTTAATCCACTGGAATTTTTTTTGTTAAAGCCAACTTTGCTGAGAACGCTTTGACTTGCTTCTTCAGATCTGCTCCAAGAACTGATGGCACTGTAGTCATGACGACACATGAATCATGCAGCTGCAGGGTGGAAGTATTGTACAAGTGGGTCCGAGGCTTCTACTAGACGGAGCCTTTCCCCATTACCTCGGCTTGTACGGGCCAGCACGGGATCCCCAAAAAGGTTATTAGAGTCTATTGTTCATTGGGTAGCTTTAGATTTCTTACTTTTACTCTTCTTATCTTTCTTCTTAAGTCCATCCATGTGAGCTCTGAGGAGGTTAGAGTAGGCCTGGGGGGAGACAGTGATCACCGAGTCACAAATGTCATTAAGCCTTTTTGAAACATAAGATAATGATCTGGTTGAGAGAGAAAAGTGTCTGAACTTACCATCTGAAACTTAATGACTTCTTTGGTGCTGACCTGGAATCAGAAGTTATATGTTAAGACACAGCACAGAGATAACGCATGTTTGGTTTAAGCTGAAACTCACCACTGTGCTAATTTTCCTCTTGCCATCAGACGCCCTGATGAGGCATTTGTTGTCTGCAGGTTCAAAGGTTTCTGTGTGGCCTTTTCTGGGAACAGGTTTTGTCCTCCCATCGTCTAAATTAGAATCAAAATTTTAGCTTAGTTTAGGCAACAGACTGCAAATTTAGTCCTGCAAGCATACAATGTACCCTTAAATCTCATATGTGTGACGTGTTGATGCAAGATACAGGATTTAGAGATATGGTGGCGTTTCCTGTCACTCCGAATTACATAACTATCTGGTGGGCCAGGAACACCACACCGGGTCTGTTTCACTCCAGGAGACCAAAATGATGTGATTTAAATTAGATATAAAGACTACATACACCTCAAGTAAAAGGTTACATTGTGTTGCGTTAATAAGACAGAGATGAGTGCATTTACCCTTAAAATTACTCACATTTCTTTAGAGTGATGACAACACTACCAGAAGATCTACATTTCTGAAACAGCCGCGTGAGCTCTGTAAGAAACTTCAAATAAAACAGGAGAACCATTTTAATTATGAAATGCATTTATACAGGATCCGGGCAGTGGCAAGACGTTAGTAATCTCAATATGATAGCTTGTATGTTTTACACCATCTATACTGTACTGACCTAAAGTAAACGAGAAACCAACAGCGCCTTTGTATGTATGTGTCAATATACATGTATATAGAATACCGGCGAACAGTTTAACAGGATACATCTAATTTATTTTTAAAACATTAAAAATCAACGATTATAGCAATGATTTTTATCAAGCAAGCCTGTTAGCCTGCTAATAACTAGCTGGTCCAAAGTTTATGATCTGAATACTCAAAAAAAGAATTGCTTTCGCTAGTGAACATGGCTTGTAAGAATTGCCAGCATTAAAACATAACATACTTTTAAAGTTTTTAGTACTTACTGCGTCGTTTTCGAGCAGCACCATGATTTAAACGGTGATGAAGCGTTAGCTCAGTGGATGCAAGCTAACACACATATGATTAAATGAAGCACACGTACTACACAACCAGAGCTCCGCCCTGTGCCCTCTCTGTTTGTCTACTGTAACCTCACACCGCCACCTACTGCCAAGGAGGAGAACGGCACCCATGCACTAATTATGTACTGTACTTCTTTCAGAGTTAGTATATTAATATTAATTGCAATAATGTTAGAGTATTTATGTCATTCACACTTTTAATCAACATAGGATATTCAGTCATAGATGAAATTATGCATGATGTTTATCAGTCCATAAGCTTTAAGAACAACATATAACACACACATTTATTTATATAATCAGTTGAAAATAGAACAAAAATTCTGTGAAAATAAAGAAAAAAGCTACTAAGCTACTACATGCTTTTATCCACTGCCAGTTAACCTTCCTCTATACATAAAAAAACACAATGGATTTTATTTAAGACGACAGAACCATTCATAGAAATGTGTAACAAAGAGTAACAAGTGTTGTGTTTTATCTCACTAGAGCACAATCAGGATGGTGACCAAGGTCATTAAGGTACACCGCAAACTCTGAATGCCAGTCCCTTTGAAAGACCGCTCTGAGCTGGCTCTGCAGGGCCATAGCCTTCCATAGAGTGTGAGGAGCATGCTGGGAAATCACCAGACCCACTCCACCTGTGGTTGTGAAGTAGTCCCCTGACCAGTTGGATGTGCCTAGAGCAAAACACAAGATTGTCCATCAATTATTAACTTCTATTCAAGCAAAAAATGACTTGTAAGAAAGACTTACCAATGTAGGCCACTTTATCAGTCACCATGTATTTGTTGTGGTTGACTCTGGAATATGGGATATTAGTCTGGTTTCCAACAGGCACAATAAAGAGTTTCTGAAAGGAGAAGAAACTGTCAAGATCTTATGATTTAATAAAATGTGTTGTGTTTTGTCATAGCTTACTATTTTGATGCTAATATTCTCATGGTGGCTGTCGAGGGCGGCTAGAGACTGAAGATAGGACATCATGTCTGGAGCCGAGTCCCTCCCACAACTGATAAGCATCCGGATCTTTACTTTTCTTTCAAAAGCTGCTGTTTTAAGAGCGTCATCAATTAAAGGCCAATATCTGTGGAATTATACAGACTAAAATGAGAGCTGCAAAACATATGACCATGCAAAGAAAAACAGTTATTGATCTAGGTTTACTTTTGAGGCTTTTCAAAGTGGATCAAAGGGAAGTACTCCATAACAGCCACGTCAACATAATGTTGAGCTCCAGAGATGATGGCAAGAATAGCATCTAGGTCCAGGGTCCTGGATAAGGGACAGAATGAAGGCGGCGAACCCTTCATAGAAACAGAACAGAAACTTAGGGAAAAGTCTTTTTGGTTACTTTCAGTTCTAAGGAAGTTAGACTGAAACTTAGGAACTCACTGCTATATATATCTGGCTGGAAACATTATCTTCTTTCACCAGCAGAGGGTGATGTCTGGTAATGTTTGTGTCATACTTGGAGGGCCAGGGGTCAGGCAGGGAGCTGTTGGGGAGCCCCATTTCCCAGTAAGAATTGAAAATCTTTTGTAGATCCATGGCCAGACTGGAGCAGTTGGTGATAACCACCCCCAATTCCTTTACCTTATTAAAATACAAATGGTTTAATAAGGTTTACATTTACATTTACTCATAGTTTAATATTACCTGTGTCAGAGCCCTCCAGTCCATGTTGGCGCTTCCAATGAACAAATGTTTTCCATCGACAATCCAAAACTTACTGTGAAGGACTCCGTTAGTAAGTCGCCCAAAGTCCACCTCCCTTACATGGACTCCTGGAAGAAGACGGAAACTGAATATGCAAGGTTCCTTTATCTAATAAAAAATAAACAAGTCAGATACAGACCTTTTTGTTGCAGGACCTTGAAATCTGTGGAGTTTGTTTGAACAGAGGGAATGCTGGTTATCAGGCGAACAGACACGTTTCTAGAGGGCAAAGCTTCAAGTTCTGCCATAATATCTCTTCCCTGTCAAATCCAACAGTCACATTCATTCACATTTATCAGAAGTTTAGTTATTTTTTTTTCTAGTTTCAAGGACTCACAGGTTTGTCAGAGGAAATGTTAAAGCCGATGTCCTCTCCACTCAGACTCCAGTAAAAGGAGACTACATCCAGTTGTTGTGTTGCCATGGAAATTAGACTTTTCCACACTTTCTCAAGGGGAATGCCAAATGTTGCATTCCCTTTGTAGTCCATATGCAAAGGAATACTCTCCACAAGAGCCATACTAGTGAGAAATTAAGTACTTTATTCATCATCAAACCCACCAACAATGCATTGCTAAAATAAATTCAATTAAAGAGGAAGTTCACATTGAATGTATACATACATGTCCAGACTTCCTTAAAGAGCTACATTTTAAAAAAAAAAAAAACAGTACCTGCAACTATCTGTGGAGAAGTTGCCTTCGCTTGGGTCCACAGGAAGTGTTTCATTCTTTTTGGAGGACGATGGTCTCTCCAGAACAAAAACTGCAAGTAGGATCCCCAGGATAGTGAGGCAGGCCATAACTACAGCTAGTATAACACAGCCAGTTGACTTCTACAGAAAGCACAATTTACAAAGTCAAATTGATGAAATGACAATAACCTACTGAATTTTCTCTGTAACTTACCCCTTTATCTGGGACATTATTGTCATGGAGGTTTTCATACACTGAAGGCATTTTCCTTTCAAATACAAGAAATTCTTAAATGACAGAGCATAGACACTACCAGGGATGACCCAGTTTCTTAGAAAATATGCAAACAAAAGCAACTTACGCAAAGATGCACTTTTTCCCAGTACAAGAGCTCAAAACATGTAACTTTCCACCTCAGAGCACATATAAATGTGAGATGGTATCATCAGTACTAGTGACTAGATCAGAGTGGTTCCTGTTTTTACTTTCGTTTCCAGGTTTAGAATCATGCACCAGAAGTATTAATATATAAATAAAACAGTTACCACACCAAAAGCAAAACAAAACACATGGTGCACGTGGCAGAGTGGTTAGCACTTCTGCCTCACAGCAAGAAGGATGTGAATTCAAGACCCGGCTGACTCAAACATTCTCAGCCGACTCTGGTCTTTCTGTGAGGAGTCTGCATGTCCTCCACGTGTTACTGTGGGTTCTCTCCGGGTACTCCGGCTTCCTCCCACCGTCCAAAGACATGCATGTAGAGGTTAATTGGCAACTCTAAATTGTCTCTAGTGAATGAATGTGAGCAAGAGGAGCCCCTCGAAAACGAGATGATTCATCCTCAAGGGATTAAAAATGCAAACAAATAAATAAACAAATCTGATAATAGATTTTATTTTGAAAAAACACATACAATTACCCTATACAATTTATACATACAAGAAAGTGAAACGGAAAGGGCCACACCTTCGAAGCGTGAGATGGTGTAAAGCAGAGCGCAAATATGAACCCATCGGAGATAAATAGCAGCAAGTATTTTTTGAAAAAAAGTCACAATGACCGACATTCAGAATTTTCTGTAAACATCTACTTGACTTGGCCGCTGCGTAAAAAGACCGCCCACACAGTTTTGGGACACTAACCTCCCATTTCTAATAAATGTACATTCAGGACCGGGATGAGGGAAACAAAAGTGTACTGGTGTACTTGATTTGGCCTCAGTGTGTAGCAAACAGTTGAGGGGGCCATGTTGTACACGATTAGTGCAAAAGACAAAATCAAGAGGTAATTCATAGAGTTAATCATGTTTAGCTACAGAATTAGCATATAACATCTTATCTTTTACTTTATTTAAAAACTTAATGTAGGCCTGCCATGTGACTTCAGATAATCTCCCAATAGCTCTAGTGTATAGTCAAGAACAGCTGTACAATAAATAAACACACTCCTAAAAGACTAAAAAAACATACCTAATGTTTTTGTCAGTCTTTTAGATGACGTTAATGATTTTAATAAATAAATAGAACAGCTTTCTATAAGCCAGAGAACACGAAATGCTCAACACTCCTTTTGTCTGATAACCATTTGAGTTTGTAGTTGCTAAGTGACTGAACTGGCCTTAGCCCCACCTTCTGCTCAGACCACACATTCCTGAGAGACTTTCAACAAAACGTTGAACTAAAAGTGACTATCTACTGGGCACAACCTGCACAACCACTACACAGAGAACAAGACAAAAACAATGTAGAAAAACTAATAATAAAAAAAATAATAATAAAAAAAACATTCTGTCTGGCACTAGTGTCACAATGTTCTACCCAATTTAATTTCCAATTCTCAACAATATTCAAAGTAATGATCAATCAAAATCCACCTTGCCCACAAAATGGACGACATCTACAATTTCTACACTGAATTGGTCTATCAAAAGTAAAACACACCTCCACCACTTTTTTTTTCAGCACTAATAATCATATACTATATTTCCCTGAATTGATGCTCAGGCTTGTATTTGTTAAATTACAGCAATGTGGAGCAACACAAGGTCAGGTTGTGTTTTTAACAAGAGGCTACATCATGTGTCAAGTCTCACTTCCTCCTTATCAAACGATTGTGTGAGCAACTGTTATGCACCAGTGTCTGAGCTATATGTGTAAATTAGTGTTGTATCTCAGACTAAGTAACCCTCCCTGACATCCTCAGGGGTGACTGCGGCTCTCCTGATACTCTCCCCGGGTCGTGGGCCCCCGCCACGTTTGGAAACAGAGTGGAGAGTTCTCCAATCTTGTGAAGACACAGGTCTCAAAGGGCGAACCCCAGATGAAGATGAAACTGTGGATGTCCTGGTGACTTCCAGATGCTCATTAGGATCTATAACTGTGTTCATAACTGAAGAGAAGAAGACAGCATTAACATACTTTGTGACTGATAAATAATACAAGGTTAAATAGTTACTAACCTTCAAGTTGCCGTTGGACTCTTCTGAGCTCTAATAAAATCAATTCTATTTCCTGAAAATCAGATGTCCAAGCTTTAACACAAAACAAATGCTGACTAGTTTATTTCAAATTAAAACAAAATAAAGCAGATTTCACAAACCTTGTTTGATGTTTTGGGAATTGGTACATCCTTATCAAAATTAACCTTGGCTTCAATTTCTTCCCAGATTTCTATCTTGTCCTGAAACAGGACCCTGTAGGAACAATATTACAAACTAAATTATTTGGCTAAAGCTCAGCATTTATCCCACTTAAAGCAATCAATGTGCGCACTAATTAATGACTGGTAATCTAGGAATAAGATTGTTTTAACAAACATCCAATAATGCCAAGCATGACTTTGTCTGGTGCAAACACTTACTTTATTTTTTGACTAAGCTCCTCTGTGTTTTCTCTGATGGTGGAAATGACCTGAGAGACAGGATTCAACATCAGATTGTCCACGGTGACCTTGGTGAAGAAAAGAAAAACACTTTATTAGGATTTTTGTGATTTTTTAGAGTTTAAGAGGTTACTACAGAAAAGAGCAAAGTGATCTAATCAGTCGCACCTCTTCTTTGCTCTGTTCATGCCCAGACTTGTGTACTGGCTCTGTTCTACCAGCAGACGTTGGAGGGTCTCTTTGGTAATTTAATCCAGTCTCCGGAACATGACGAACAAGCTGCAACACAACCAGTATGTCAGGAGAAAGCAAAGACCCTCAAAGTGCTCTAAAGAATATATTTTAGGAGCAATATTAACTAGTGACAAGGAATGATAAAATTGTTTTTGTGTGATATTAGTGCAGTATTTACCTGTTCATGAGTTGTCATTGTGGAAACTGGTGTGCTACTCTCTCCTCCAGGGTTCTGTGAGTCACCATCACCTGCCACATCATGGATCTCTCTGGCCAAAATGGCAAGGTCTTTAGCCAGGTCCTGACTCAACCTGTTATAAAATGTTACACATAACATATTCTCATTTTGGGCAAGTAAAAATATTCCCTGTCCCCATTCACTGTCCCCTCCTACCGGGCAATCTCTGCGCTATGAGTAGACCAGTTGTGATAGGCGTCTGCTTCATGGTTCTCCTCCTCTGAATCTTTGTGCTGAGGCTTTTGGCGCACTGCGACCATTGGCTGGGGTCGGGGCTGACTGCGTGGGCTGTGGGAAGCTGAGGAAGGTTGGGAGCGTTTGGGTTTAGGAGTGCTCTGGTTGGAGTCATACTCCTCATCTGAGGTAGAGGCATAGTCAGAACCTTTCTGTCGCCTCCTGGAGCCTTAGCATTGGGGATTTGTTCAAGTTTGGCAAAGAGAGAGTGGAAGAAGAAGGAAAAAGAAAACAAAGAAACCATGAAAGTATAAAGCCAAAAAATTAAGAAACACTAAAATACTCCCAGAACCGACAGTGCAAATGCTGTGGAAGTCATCAAGTTTAAAAGACCAAGTGTGATATATTTATATAGGATTTTTTAAATATAAAACCTTTAATAACAAATTAAAATAATAATAAATAAATTGATGGCTTCCACAGTAAATTTGCCTTTTATGCAAAACCAGAATTACAGAGTCTTTTTAGTGTTGTGTTAAAACTGTTATGTAAAGGAAAGTTCTTTGTCACTTACAGCACCTGCAGGTAAGAAAAGATACTGGAGTAAAATTTAAGTACTGTTATTGAAATATGTTAGTAAAAAATTACCCAGTGAGTTTTATTCATTTAAAAAAAAAAAAAAAAAAAAAAAAAAAAAAAGCTTGTTTCATGCTGCTCAGAGCACACTTTATCTCATTGTAGCAGTTAATCTAAATTATAGCTTAACAACTCATTTTCATCTGTAGTCCTATTTTGTACATATCTTTGCCGGTAGAGTACCGGGGGAAACCTACACAGACAGAGGGAGAACATGCAAACTCCAAACAGAAATGGCCTGTCCTGGATGGGAATTGAACCCGGGAGCTTCTTGCTGTGAGGCAGGAGTGCTAACCACTCTGCCACCATGTCTAACATTTAGAATGTGAAATGTACTCACTTGCTGTGCTGCTGGCATGTTTGGCACTACTGGAGCGTACTCGAGTGATTGGCGTCTTGTTGAGCGGTGCTTTCTGTGGCCTCTCTAACGGTTTATGTCCTGTAGCAGACGCTCTGCGGACGGAGTTGCCACCTGTTTCTGTACTGCGGTTGGATAATCCAGTGCTCCTGCCTGTCCACTGTGGGGCAGATGATGCTTCATTGTCACTTGGTGTGTTGAATGAACTGGTGCGCTTACGTGGCATTGCCAGCATGTCCCATCTGGAGAGTTTTTTGGTTTCCTGAGTTTGCTTTACTATCTCCTGGGACATCTTGTCAGTCTCTGTGCCCTCATTGTCTGACTCTCCCAGGCGAGCCCGTCTGAGCATTGATGCTCTAGTAGGTCTAGGACCTGACACACTGTTAGCCCGACCTAAAGCCTGGGACACTCTTGTGGTCTTGCCTTCTTCCTTTTGAAGGGGTACAGTATATTTCCTGCCGACATGGTTGGTGTTTGACTCCTGATCAGAGTAAGTTAAACTGGAGCTCTGAGGATCATCACTAATGTCTGTGGAGCCTTGCTTCCCAACACTACACCTTAATCCAACTGGTTTCCTCAAAGTATCAGTCCTCAGGTTTCTATCGGCTTTCTGAGGGACTCTTTTGTCTGTTGCTCGCTCCGATATAGAGGACTGGAGATTAGAGTCCTGACTGGCTAAACTGGCTGAAGACCTCTCCCTGTGAAAACTGTTGGAGTTTGGTTTGGTCTTATTACTTTGGTGGCTCACTGTGCTGGAGGTGTCCACATCAGATTCTCCTGACAGGGAGTCCATTACTGGAGACGGTGTAGTTGTTGTATGTCCAGCCTGAAGCTTGGCCTCCAGAGCTGCCAGAACATCCTCAGTCTGTTTTAAATAAGAATGGGTTTCCTGGGTGCCAGATCCCTGTAATGACCCCGATGGCTCTGGACTTCTGTTTACAGGTTGGCTAGAGATGTTGGGCAACCTGGCATTGCTTGGCTGGTCCTTAGTGAAGCTCTCCTGCCTTACCAGGGTTGACCCTGGACCCTCTGTGGACTCTGGACACTCGCTCCTCTGGCCTAAGATTGGTGCTGACACACTAGACCTTACTTTTGCAGATTCTTGGTTGCCTCTGGGCTTGGTCAGTGTGGCTGTTGAGAAGGGTTTGGACCCATGTTTCTTCTCCATCTTCGGAGTGCTTGGTTTGAAACTTTCTTGTGTCATTACATTCTCCTCTGAGTCGATGTAAAATGAAGTGGACTTCTCTTTTTCTGTTTTTCTTTTATCTGTATCCAACAGTGGCTTCCTTCTTTGTTCAATAATGGAGCCATCTCCTGAATTACTGGCATCACTTAAGCTATCGGGCTCTACATCATCTTGTACCAATAGTCTGTGATAGCTGTCCTGAGAACTGGGAGAATTCAGGCTACTCTTATCTATGTCAAATGTTGACTGCATGTCAAAATGGACATAAATGCTGGGTGTTTGAATGTCATTCTCATTTTCTGTTGAAGCCTGGAGGGGGGCAGTTTGTGCTCTTGAAACACTGGAGTCTGCACTTTCGCAACTTTGGCTCAATGTGACCTTGTGTCGATCTGCTCCTCGAGCTGAAGAGAGAAGTATTCATAGATATTAATCGCTGATTACTGGAACTGATCACAATTTAAATTCACATTTATCAAGTCTAATGTCACTGTGTAGTTTATGTTGCTTACTGGGCGAGGGGCCACTTTGTGTGTAGCTGTCTGCCAAGCTGGCCCAGCAAGACATCCACTTAGGAGCTCCTGCGGGCTGAATCTGCAGGAGAAATGTATAATCTAGTAAATTACTCTAAGAACAAGATTAGCTTAAGCCAATCAGTTCAGTATTTAATTAGTAGGATACCAAAGATAATCACATATTACAGCAGTGTTACTTGTCGTTAGTAGGACTGACTGTAGGACGGACTTAAAATTGAGTTAGAAAAAAAAAAAATTATGAATTAGGATTAGGTTAAATAAAAAATAAATCAAAGAATAAACCACCAAACACTGTTAGAGACAAAAAAATAAAAAATTCAAAAAATAAAAAACGTGCTGATTCCTATTTTTTTTTATTTATTTTGAAGCTTTTAAACCGACACTCTGATTCACCACTTCACTGATATTAGCACGCTTTCAATTTATGAAAATCTGTTGATTATTCCCAGTTAGTTTACCTTCACCACACTATGACCCTGTTCTGGGGCTCTCCTCACCTCCCCACTGCTACTATGTCTACGCTGCACACTGCCCTGAACAATAACAGGCCTATCTGTGGCTGATGTTTCTACTTCGCTCTGGTTGGTTCTCTCTGGGCTCTCAACAACACCAAACACCTGTCAGGAGCAGAGCATTCAAGTTGATAAGTGCGGGATTAGGGAGAGAACTAACACTGCAAATGGGTCATGAGTGGGATGACACTTGGTAAAATGTACAGAGTGGAAAACGTAACATGAACCTGCCTGATCTATTTTGCTCCGAGCCTCTTCCAATTCTTTGTCTTGGATGTCTGCTTCGATAGTGTATGTTCCGGCATCGCTCAAACTATCCTCCTCGTCATTTTTGGAGACACAGTGAGTGCTTTTGACTTCAGTACTGTCCGGTGCTGCTGAAATGATTGTGCTATTGAGGGGGACAGGGTGGTGGATAGGAGAGGAGGTCTGTGGTTGGTAAGAAGTAATTGACAGAGGAGAGGTAGTGGTATTCTGAACAGGTAAAGAGGCTTTAGCAACAGGGGGACTGTTTGCCTTTCTCTCTTCAGAAAAACCTTGCTTTGCTTGTTTAAGCAATTCAGCATTAAACTCCTTGGCAAGTTTGGATTTTCGCCCCACACTGCTAAAAGGCCTCGTGGATACTGAGGATGTAGAGCGAGAGGAAAAGCTGGTGCTGATTTGTTCCTCTGTCTTCTCCCTTCTCAGTGAACCAGCTCTCTGGGGACCAGGAGAAATAGAGTCCTTTAAAGGCACAGTGTAGCGCCGAGTTGGGGGGGTCTCACTAGTTGGACTTAAGCTCTTCCTCGTCTTGTCTACCTGATGTCTGAGCCCTGGCACCTCAGGCGGTGTGTTGTTATTAGTAAAATACTGGGAATGCTTCTTTCTGGGATTGTCATCACAAAAGTCAATAACAAAGGCTTGTTGAGGGTCAGACTTATTAAGACTTAGTAAGGATTGGGGCTCTGGTAAAGACAAGTTCTCCTCGGAGTCATGTGATGCAAAGCGTTCAGGTGGAGAGTGGCTCTGTTGTGAAGAAATCTGGGCTCTAGATTGCGTTTCTGGTGTAAGAAAATTATTCCCATTGTTTCCAGGAACGCCTGAATCACTGTGAGAGCCATCTTCCCAGTTTGCTGATAAAGAAAGAAGCAGAAGTTAGTTTAGTGAGTTGATTCATTACTTTCAGGGATAAAGGAGACTTACAATGGCTGATCTGCTGCACTGCTGGATCACTGTTTGTGCTGTACAAGTCTTCAGCTTGAGACCTCCTTCTCAACAAACTAGCATTGCTCTGAACCAGCCAATCTGCTACTTTACTTCGTGCGGACATCACTTCAGTCGGTGTGGTAACGGTCTCTGCGAGGGGTAGCTTTTTCTGCTGGCGTAATGAGAACTTTGTGATGTGGTCTCTGATCTTCATTTTACCTGGTGTGCATTCATCGAATTCAATGGTGAAAGAGGCGTGGCTTTGTACAACAGGAGGCGTAGGAGTGGACAGGACGCACTCGGATGGATCTGGGATGTCCTTTGTTGGAACTTCGTACACCTGAGACTCGGGTTTATTGGCAGGACGCTGATGGGACTCCTTTGTTGGGATCTCAAAGTAGCTGGGCTCCCGGCGGTAGGAAAAAATGGACTTTGCCTGACTGTCGGACAGAGATCCATTGAGCTCATATCTGGAGGAATCTTTGGCCGGTTCTGTCAGAAATATAACATTTTTGAGTATTTTAGTTCATGTACAGCCAAGAATATACAAATATAGTAAGCATCAATTTAAAATGATTTTTGTTGTAAATGCATCAGTGAAAATATTTTGTCATAAAACTTGTTACAGACGCAAATAAAACAAAAGGTATGGGCCACCACTAGTAATCTAAATGCCAGTTAGCCAGTGGGTGCCAGAGGGACGTAGCCTAATATTACTTTAGGCTAGGAGTCCGAGGGAAGGTAGAAATAATCTGTTTCAATCTGGGCAACATGAGACATACAATCAACCTTCCTCTCCCCCGTGCTGCAGCTTAGTGGGTGATAATCCATCACGAGGCAGACATGTACTGCCCAATGGCCTGGCATGTTGTAGTCTGGCCAACAGTCCCAAACTGGCAGCCAAAAACCTGCCTCTGGATTAACACCATCCATCTCTCAGTGACCCAGACTGGAGCACATCGCAACGCCATACAAAGGCATGTCATAACAAATTATGATTAATTAATAGTATTGTATAAATATGTAACAACATCTCTAATGCAAAGTTCCTACCTGGGGAGTCCTGTCCTGACTGTTTCCCTCCTCTGGTTTGCTTTTTGTTTGCTGGGTCTTCATCCTCCCCCCACCAGGACGGCTGACCGTACAAAGGAGTAGGTTTGGATATTGGTGATTCGGTGGTTGCTAGTAAAAATATAGACAAACATTTATGTAGGTAGATATTGCATTGATTTGGTAAGGTCTTGGAGTAAAAGTATATTGTACAACAATGGCTCAAGATGATATAAATACACAGGTCAAATTCCCATATTCCCTTGAGAGCCATGAAGAGAAATGAAAAAATATAATATAGGATAACACTGATTTTGTACAATTAACCAAATTCCAGACTACAATATACTCAGTGGTAGAGCGGTTGTCCTCCCCACAGTTCATACTGTCTTTGTGTCCTTGGGCAAGACACTTAACCCACCTTGCCTTCAGTGGTATTCCAGCTGTAACACTGGTTAAAAGAAGCTTAATGTAAGTCACTTTGGATAAAAGCGTCATCTAAATGAATAAATGTTAATGTACATAAAAGTTTCAGATACTTCTTATTCTAATGCATAAAACAAACACACTCATAAGCCACAGAATGGACCTTCTACAATCCTAAACATCTGCAGCACTTTAGCGCTGTTGCCTTGGACACAAACAACAACACAGTGACAGAATCAAAGTGCCATGTTACGATACTCCACTATTAGGTGACAAAAATAGACTGAAAAATAAATTTGGCCATTGGTAGTTTTGACCAACACTGTACAAGTTACAATGTACTAAGTGCAGACAGCTGGGAGATTGGACACACTCCAGATCCTGTACAGCTTCATGGGAAAACAAGCAAGGGTAACGCAGACAACTCTTACAGCACTCTTGAGCTATGTAGAAGAAAACATACAGCAACCACAACAAAATCAGTACCCAACATACACAATGACATCCAAAACAAGTTAACAGTGTAAATTAGATAAATGTCATTTCCCTTTTCTCACTTCCCAGGGAGAGGTACCCGAAACTAAAGCTTTACACACCTTCAGTATGTTACAAATAGTAGTTTTATTTTATGCAAGACACTATGAAATAGCATTCTTATCAGTTGTTGCGCCATGTTTAGCGAGACAATAGTTTATTTATCATTTTGCCCACACTGCACACCACACAAACACAAGGCAAGGCACTATCACATGGCCTCTTTTAGCTTGAGTGAGCCAATTACAAAGAGGTTACAGATTAGCTGAGAGTTCAAAAAAATGTCAAGTTGTATGAGAAAAATATCCTTTGCACTATTTTAGGCCCGAGTTTGTAGTTCTCCATGGATCCTGACAGGAGTAATTATGGAGCAGAAAGCACAAGCATTTCTAAATCATCAACAGCTGGAATGAGTTTTGTCAGAATGAATGAACTTTATTCACAAAGTCCCTTTCACAGGTTTACAATTTTCTTACAGTTCCCCTAAAACAAGATGCAAGGCGGTAAAACAAGATGCAAATATTCAGTATAAAAATGATATGCTTCAATGCTTCAACACAAGCACAGATGCCAACTTATAAAAACACCTTATTTTTTCTAGTCCAGTCTAGTCAACTGGTCTGGCAGCACTCCACATTCACACTTCACCAGGCGTGGCCAGCAGAGATAAGACTGCATGACCTTAACTATTAGATGCTCTGGGAAGCCATGACTCATGTAGACACTTGCTGCCAACATGGGCATGTCAAGATCTATTTCTTTAGAGCCACTACAGAATTGTGGTCTCTGAACTCACATGGCAGTCTAATCACACACCAGGGAAGCTCTTAAATAAATAAGCAGCAGTAGCCTTATCCAGGGATTGAAAAGACAAACTCAGGCAGGACATGTGGACAGATACTTCCTCTTCCTGCTGTATAGGAGCATGGTATTCAAATCTACACTAAAGCTGATTAAAACAATTACCCATCTCCGTTATCATGGATTGCAGTAAAGTGTTTTGTTCTGCATGTATAGTACGTTTGTGACTAGATGTTTACCTGAAAATGAGTGGGCCTTTCTCTCAGCCCTGTCCTGCAGTTTGACTTTGGAAACAATTTCCTTGCTCCTCTCTGGGCTCTGAAGCTGTTTTTCCTTTGCCTTGGCCTCCAAGGCTTTAATAGTTAGCTGCAATTGGCTGGTGTACTTCTCATGCTAGACACAGACAGACAGGAAGCAGGATGTGAGAAACCCTCTGCCAACATATATTAAGGATGCAGCACCTTAATGCTGAATTGATTATGTAAATACTAACCAACTCATAAATTATTTGCATTCATTTTTTTGTCTTTAAAAAGCAACTTACTTTAAGAGCTTCTTCAGGGACCTTGTGCTGACTTTTCTCCAAGATATATACATGAGCATGTGCAGTTAGAGTTAAAGATAATATAGTATAAAGTCCAGATGCCTTTGCTTTAACCTTTTCTTCAAAGATGACCTGGATGACTGAGAACCTTCACAGACATAGTATAAAAGTATAAGTTATTGTATCCACTTATACAAAGCGGAGGTCAAAGTAACATTTCCTGGAAAAAAAAAGGGGGTACTTATTAGTGGTCAATACCCACCTTATGCACTAATATATATATATATATATATATGGATGGAGATATATATATCTCCATCCATGTTATCTAAACTAGATTTCACAATTCAGGGGGTTCTGCACTGGGGTCAAAGGGTGCAGATTGGTGGTTTTTACATAATCTAAAACCCCTGACTGAAAACCCACAGGGGATTAACATACCAGTGGAGCAAAAAACCACAGCCTAGATGGAGAAATATTTGAAAACAAATCACTGGTTCAATTTGGTGTACACAAATAATCACCAGCACTTCTGGCCAACCTCACCCTGTGTAAAGCTTTGACTATGCTATGAATGGCATAGATCATAGATCTTTTGCTGATTTTAAAGTGTGAATATATGTTAATAAGCAATTAAAGGATATCATAACCAAAGCGAATAACATCTGAGAGCTTGAGCGTGATGTAAGTTTGGTCTGGGATCCTAAGGTCGTTCACAAAAGTCTGTAAAAGAGAAAGGAATAATTAAGAAGCTGTTTTTACTTGTCATTAATTTGTTTAGAGCATGGCCTCTCAGGTGACAGACTCTTTAATACCTTCTGACATTTACCCAGAAGGGCTGTAGAAAGTGTAAGGTGCTTTGCATTTGGCCTTTTTCCAAAATGAAAGTTAATCCATTAGCACAAGATTACACAGTTATGCAAGATGTGTCCATTTGTTAAGGGCTACATAGAGAAATCACACCTAACCCACTATGCAGGTTTAGTACATGTCATATTTATCATTTTAGTGGACTTTCAGGCCAAAATTGACTAGTAAATCAGTGGTCCTCAACTCATGACATGTAACAAAAGATAATTCTTGCTGCGTATTGCAAACTAAACAAAGATAATTGGAGAAAAAGGCCATGTCGGGCTTCACTACACTTCACAACAAATCCATACTCTGTTCTGCTCTGATTAGTCTGGCTGCGAAAACCACGGCACATAAAACCCAGTGTCTCTGGAAACAAAGAACAGCTTTTCCTACTGACCAACTGAGGATTTCACAAGGTGCAATGAAGTGGCAACAAAGTGGTAAGGCAAGAGTAAGGGGCAATGAATGAAAAGAGAAAGGGTCCAGGCCATTGAGAAAATCCAGTCCTGTTTTTACACAAATAGAGAACCTATTTGTACTGATTGAGTTAGGGCAATCTAGATATTGGAGCTTTTGGGAAGCACAGAGCTGGCTGCTTTATTTATGACTTGTCAGTTATGTGACAATGAGCTGGACCGACTAACCCCGTTCAAGCTGCCCAGGTCCTTCACCATGTGTTCATCTGTTTCTGGTTCATAGTTGATCACAGCATGTTGCTTGTCCACACTCCGTGACTGCAAAGAGACACACAAAGACAAATAATAATAAAAAAAAAACATAAAAAAAATAATACACTGTGATTGCCCCAACACTGTCTAAATACAGTCTAATGATCATTACCCCTTTAGTGACAAAGCCAGTGATTCACCAGGAGTTTGTACTCACTCCCAATTTCCTGCTCATTAGGCACTGGGGGCCTCTTCATGAAAAAGCATAACAAAGATTGAAGCTGACCGAAAACAATAACCTTCCACTAGTACACTCCATATGACTCCAAAGCAGCTTTGAGTAGTTTTTATGTTAACTGCCAGTGAGCTACCAATCTCAATGTGTGCTGTATTTAACTGTGGTTTTAGTAAACATTTTGCTAACTTTGCAGGAGGACTAAGATAGGGACAGCCCCTTGGGAGTTAGACAACTGCCTAGCCTGTTAGAAAGTTCTTGCATTCTGCCAAACTAAAGACACAACATGATGGCCATAGAGAGGAACACACTGATATGGCCCATGAGTCAAGGTCCAACATAGGTCATAGTAATGTGCAAACTAGAGTTTTATGCCTCAAAAAATTGTACCGGTAAAGAGAGACGAGACAGAAGGTTTCCATGTTGCCAGAATGTAGCCCAGAGCAGTTATGCAGAGCAACAGAAAATTTTATATATATATATATATATATATATATACAGCATAATTTGTGAGTACGACTTTGAGGTCTGTTCCATTGCTAAATTTGGATGTGGGAAACTTTTCAATTTACTTTCTGTGGTTAGCAACATTTCTCTGACCATAACTCACTAAGAATTATAAACAACAACGTTGGAGGCAACTGTGCTACTCCTTTAATTGCAGTTTGGAGAAAATAAGCTTGGATGTATTAACAAAAAGATTCACAAAGAGCCACAGGAATTTATAAACAGTAAAAGAAAGGAATGCTTTGGTTGTGTGAAAAATGATGTTGAAGCACTGCTGAATGAACGCTACATCAAACTGGTTACACAGTCACAATTACAAAGATGCTTACCTTGGCTCTGCATATATTCACACAATGTTGTGAAGACCAGTTAGGGTCATGTGACAAACAGCTAGTGTTTGCTGTGTAAACGTCAGTATAATGAGTTTTCACATACACTTGCATTCGGTCTCAAGTCACACACCTGCAACATTAGTTCACAGTCATCCCGGCCGACAAAGATCATCTCCCTGGGTAGCCGGTGGCGGGTGCCAGAGCTGCTCACCAGAAACCATGATGTCACACTCATCTTGGAGCCACGAGTCAGGACCTTCTCAACATTCTGGAAAAAGATAACAATAAATACATCAGTCATGTTGACTGTCAATGAATGACTACTACTTCTTTAGGGTTGTATTCAAAATGTATAATCAAAATTTTATCCTATTATCTTGATAAGTAGAGATTACTGAGCAATCATCTAATTTTTTTTCTTTATTCTATTCCTATCTGGAAGTACAATTAGTAATCAGTCTTATGTTTCTAAGTGAGTGATTCAGGTTGGGGACACATATATGGACTTTTTCCACATGTTCCCACAACTGACAATGTTCCTCTAAAAAGAAAAGCACAAATGAGAAAAATAAAACTGAACATGTCAACATTTCAACAACGCCTGGATAATAATGGAGCATGTTGGGAAACCTGGTGCAAACTTAAACCCTTACCCCTTTACTTCCTGTAACCTTGAATACCTAAACCCTATTGTCACAGCAATAGTAACAATGACTAAAATTGATAATGGAACGTAAAATATAAGCCTATTTGTTCATCAAAGGAAAAAAAATATATCTAAAAAAAAAACAGCGGGGACAGTTGACGCTTCGGTGACAGTGAATGAGGCTAACAACAGAGAGCCTCAGTAGCTGCATCGAAATAAGCTTTCACTCGCGTTTACTACCAACAAAGACATACCTTAAATGCCTCTTCTTTTTTGTTCCTAAGTAAAGCCAGCGTTATCGTCCTAAAACAAGTGTAATTCGACGACCGACACGTAAGAGCACCAGGTAGCACCGGACAGGTAAACGTTCATCACACCCTCTTCTTCCTTAGGGACTGACAACCAGTCGAAACTCCCCTGCCCGCTGACGTAGGCTGCCTGACGAACACTGCACTACGGGTTTGAACAGAGGAGGAAAAACGAAGAGCTCTCACTCTGTAAGCTCTTTTTTTTCATGCGGAAAGCGCCAGGGTACAAACGGCATGGCCACGCCCCAATCTGTTTCTTCAAGATTTACGTTTGTCTTTGTTGCTTTTGTCGTTGAGTTTTTATAGCACACATGGGTTTTTAAAATGAGCTAACCAACTATTCAATTGTTGTTGTTTTTTTTTTTCATTTCCACGTTACAACACCACACTAGCAAAGGAGTTAGGCCTTTTAGCTTAAGCATTTATCACTAGTATGAATAAACCAAATGTAAGCAATTATTTTATTTTATTTAAATATATATATATATATTTTTAAGATAGTAATCTTTCTTTATAATCTGTGCAATATTTGTCTATAATTTATTATCGCCACTAGTAGTTTATTAACTTCTGTATAGGCACAAATACCCCAGAAGAGGGCGCTGTTTGTCTAGTTTTTATCAGCAACATGATACGTAAACTTAACGAAGAATAAGTACACTTGAGTTGTAGGCTGTGCATTTATTATTTGCATTTAAGTGCATTTATTCTATCAGAGTGACTCTAAGTGGACTCTGAGTAGAGGTCACCTTCCAGTTCAACCTGTTTTTTTAGAGTTAACAAGAGGCTTCTACAGGTCAAACATGTTTCCTTGTGCCATGACACAGAAATTTCCCAATTTCACACATCTCAGTTTAATGACATGACAATTTTTTTCTTTATTATTTAAAATAAGTACCTTAATGGAACTTCTGTTAGGAATAAGAAGATGGGGTGCCTTCGGTGATGCATGTACCATATACTGGATGCATGTACCATATACTGGGTCCAATTCCTGCTTGGGTCATTTGCCCAGTGTCATCCCACTCCCTCCCACCCTGTCTTCTGTCCTATCCAATAACGACAAAAAGGCCAATATATCTATATAAAGAATCAGGTGATGGATTTACCTTGATTTACTTTCTGTCTATAAATCTTCTAATCCAGAATAACTGTGTACAGTAAGAGTCTCTATGCGGTAACCTCAGTGACAGTTATGTTGCTGTGTAATACAAAGGGGAGAACAGTTCTTGCTTACAGGGTGTGAGTGAGTGTTCTCACCTACACAGCTAAATACTGCAGGGCCCAGGGGAAGCCTGTGGCGGAGCTCCAGCCACAGAGTACAGTGCACTTGTGTCAGGTGAGGGATAGTTGTTAGGTGAGTGTCTCACCAGGGCAGGCACAGCTCGGTCTCACTGCCCACAGTGCCCTGCTGTGTGTGTTGCAGCTGGCCAAAGACAGTCTGTGAGCTCTGGCTGTCAACATCTGCTCCAGAGAGTGTACCATCTGCCCCAAGGCCCGAGGGAGCATCACTACCGTCTCCAACCAGCTGCAGACTCCATACATAGACCTGAACTGCAAAACACACAACAGAGCTGGAACATTTGTCTCATGTTACTGTGTGTGCGTGTAATCAGTTATGTATTTATTTTATATTGTGTTTAAGAGTAAGGTGTACTTAGCTTTATTAGATGCAACTTAATGAAATGAAATGAAAATGTTTGTAATAACAAATGATACAATATGGTTATGTTAAGACATTTTATTTTCTCTATTTGAAAGAAACAGTGTACAAAGTTTATATTATTTGTTTAATAAAGCTGGTGTCCTCAGTCTCTGGAATATGACAGGCCAGGTACAAAAGGTTGGAATAAAAAATAAGTATAAAATTAATTTCCCTATTATCAGAAGGTAACAGCAAAGAGTGGATGTGCATAGGAATAACAATCTGTTCAAAAGCTGAACAAAGACTTGCAAACAAATAAAGTAAAACAATATCATAAATCCATTACATTCAATAACATATGATGCACTTTTGAAAAATGATTATCTGTCATCTTAAAAAACACTGAATGGTTTTGAAAACCTCTTTGTATTGTACATTTAAAAATGAGTTTTAGTTCCCAAGAGCCTTGATTTAGCCTTAACCAACCTTAGAAAGGGGGAATCATTTAAAAAAACATTTTTGCTTTATTTGTATTCACAACACAAGATATTACATGATAAAAGAAGCAAATTTAGTCTTTACCAACCAGAACATGAAAATAAAAAGTCCAAATACAATCATCTTGGGGCAGCAAAGTGCATATCATTGGCACAGTAAACCTTATTTAGTTGATGCTGGTCTCATAAATAATACAGAAGCTTGTGATGGGACATAAGCCCTTAAATAGCAAATCAAAGATTTTGTTTAATCATTCTGCTGCAACCCAGTTTGCAATATATTCCTTACTGTGTATTTTGTTAAAACGACCTCACTGAGGCTGCAGTAAATGCACTGGGCAGAAAACACCCAATACTGTAGATGAAGAACAACCCGAAGGAAAAAATGTTTCTGATGTATTGATTAAAAAACAACCAAAAAAAACAACAGGGGGTCCGAGGTTAACCAGGCTGTGTTTGCAGGGCAGCACTCAGAGAAAAAGGCATCAGGAAATATAAGCACTTACTTCAAGGAGTCAGAGAATATTTTCTTTCATACTTAGTTAACATAGACCAAGGGTTTTCTGATGTGCAGTCATAACTGTGGCCTTGATTAATCTGCTCTCCTCACAGATTGTGTGCGAGTGTGAAACATAGATTGGTATAAGGCAAATAAAAAGCAATAAAACATCCTCAACAGAAGAAGGCATTTTAGTTTTAGGAGAATCATCCATTTGTACAACAGGTTAAGTATGCAGAATCATTGACTTTATTTGATATGATACATTCACTTTAGAAATCTTGAAGATGGTAATCTAATTGTTAAAAAAAAAAAAAGAAATATCTTCTCAACACACACTCTCCTCAAATTCGTCTACAATATACCTGTTTTAGTCATTATATTTCAAATGCTCGACTCATTTTTTGTATTCCATATAGTTTTCTTAGAAAATGGCCCTTTCAATTTTTAATGATCTGTGCATTTCCCAGTCATTATATTGTATGGATACCTGCTCAGTATACAGCATAACAAGTGGAAAATGGAAGCTAGTGTTAACCGCCTGTGCTCAGTCTTCAGAGCCACCCACAAAAAACACAGTTATCTTTGTTATGTCTTGCATTTCCTCCTTCCTGTGAAACGCAATGTGCAGACTGGAACGTTACATCCACCAATGGCATCTGCAGACAATGCTGAGAGGACAGGACACTGATCCCAGTCTTTTGAGAGTGCAGTCGGATGGGGAGAGGGGAGGTGGGACCAAAGGAATGTATGAGAGTTGTTTTAGGCCGTCCCACTGGCAGAGTAGGAGAAATGGGGGAAATGTGGTCTCCTCTCACTGTCAAAGGACTCCATACTGTCATCTGGAAATGAGGAGAAAGAAAACAGAAATCTATAAAACAATACATTTAGTAGATTAAGCCTTTTGTTGTTTTTTGCATTTTTTGAAAGATGTTTTTATTTTATTTTAGTGGCAATAGTCCCCCAGAAGAGGGCACACTGTTCTTAAGGAAGTGAGCAATACTTTATGCTAGTATATAATGTTTGAAGTATAACTTAGACTGATAAATATGATAAAAGAACAAAACTAAAATGATTGGCTTTTATGAACATTTACTGTAAAATATTCACAGTAAATGAAAAATTCCAAATTACTGTGAAAAGTGTTTTGGAACTTGTAAACACTTAAGCTAAATAAAAAGAGTTCACTTTGATCTGTATGGTACGGTGCTACCTTGCCCTGGTGGTGTGATAGTGATGGTCTCTGCCGTGAACTCCTCGTCAAAATATCGTGTGTCTGTTTCCGAGGTAACTTGTGGCTTAAATGGTGGGACCAGCTGTTACAGAAAAGAAGACACAAACATATCAACACATCAGGGCCATCAGTCAGGTTGGGAACAGTTGTCGGCTCTTGTTTCAAGATGGCTTTAAGTGACGTCACATTATTAATGCCGGGGGGAAAGACATTTTCTGTTATCTGATTTGAGGTACTTAAAGAAAAGGCCATGCAGTGAAGTAGATTATGAGTAATCTAGAAATTTACCTTTTTCTCATAAACATCTTGCCATTCAATTCCAGCAAAGAATTTATGCTGCATGATTTCCTTGGCATCTTCAGGTCCCCCACCTAACCTGAAATTGGAAAAAGGAAAAGTACAAATGAATAAAAGAAGTATCCTAATAGTCCTAATCATTTAACACAATAAGCTTTCATTAACATTCCATGGATAGATATATCAAAAGGTAGCCGACCTCTGCATTGGGTCTTTCTTGAGGAGACCAGAGAGCAGTGAACGTGCCTCTGGGCCCAAGGTTCGAGGGAAGCGAATGTCTTCCATGAGAATTAGCTCAAATAGCTTCTCGTGGTCTTGATTGTAGAAAGGCAGTCTGCCACACATCATCTCATACATTACAACTCCCAGGCCCCACCAATCAACAGCTCGGCCATAATCATTGTCTTCTAGCACCTAGAAGGTATAAAAAGCAGTCAAAGTTGATTTCACTTTGAGAGAGTTAGAGTTACATATTCATACAGAAAATGCAATGATTTAAAGCTCTAGTTTATAGTTGAGCCAAGACAACTGTGCAAAGACATTTGGCCTGTTCTGAAAGTTGTGAGGACAGCGACTCCCAACCCCTCCAAAATCACCTGCTCTTCCCCTCGGACTAGGCTTTAGAGACCACACTACCCAACACTGACTCACACCTCACATTAAGAGCATGGATAGAGTTTCCCTTGGAGCCCTGCATATTTAATCATCTCAGAGCTGTACACACAGACACACATCTACAGATCAACAAGCAGAGGCATGGGTCGCTTACCTCTCCAAGAACCAAGCCATGTTGGGCAACACCCCCATTGATTTTAAAAACTAAATCACTACAGACACAGTTACATTAAAAAAAAATCCTTCCTCCTAATATAAAATGCATTTTATTATCTTGATAGGATCTGGTCTCTACCGTTCTTAATGAAACTAACTCTTTCACTTTTGTGCTTACTGAACAGTGCAACTTGTTGCATGACTAATGTGCTGCTGAGCAGAGTTGTTCTATGGTCTCCTGGGACATGTACTGGATTCTACCTAGCCAGGCGGATGTTGAAGGTGAAATCAAGACAAGGAGAACAGTTTGTTCTCTTAAACCTCAAGCTGTGTCATACTAGGCAATTCAAAGCTAAGAATAGAAGCTTAGGTAAAAAGAAGTGGGTGGATTAATAGAATTAGATATGGACAACAGTTCACAGGCCAAGGTAGAGGGTCCTGGAAAATCCATGGAAGGATGTGTCCGTAAAAGGCACAAAACTATAGCGTGTGCGCAAATGGGTGCACACACGTGCACAGGAGCCTGTGGGCACACTGCCTGGTGCTGTGGTGAGTGGTGAGCATCAAGGAGGACTCTTAGGGCAGGGGGAGTAACGTGAAGCCGGTTTGGGGCTAGGATTACTGGGCCGTCTCTATTTCCAGCGCTGCTGTCGTGTGATTCACACCGTGCGACAGCTGGGCCTGCAGCTGCCCCATATAAGTAGAAGAGCACCACAGCTGTGAAGCTGCCAGGAGCGCAGGAGCCAAGCTCATCCCTCATATACGTAACCAGGACTGCCTGCCTGCTCGGGCCCCAGCCTCAAACTAATACTGTTACACTGCCCCAAAGGATTGCAAACGTGGGGAGGCAAGGAAGGATAAAAAGCACAAACACTTGCTGCTGCTCTATATACATACATCTACAATGGCGGCCAGTAATCTTCCATGGTTTTGAGTCCAGATCAGTTTCAGAGACCAGATTAAACTTGTTCACATTTTTCTCTGTAGATATTCCCTGAAAGCTATTTCCCTAAGACAAAAATAAAGACTTGTGCTTTTGAAACAACTTAATAACAGTGACCATGAGTATTTGTCCCATTGCGTACCCCTGAGAGTAAGTGCTGAGGTTTTGCAGATTTTGCCTCACCTCCCTCCCCCTTCCCCTACACTGGATGGAATAGTCCCAGACGTTACAGCATTCCTGTGCAGCACACACAACAAGGTCATTGTTTACTGCAGAACAACCTGTAACACTGCCTGGCCTGCACTCCATAGAGACGCAGCGACCCTGTTGCCATGGAAATGCCCCCTGATGTCTCCCTGCTCTCTGCTGCTGGGGCCAGAGCTGTCAGAGACTGTGTTGCTCTGTGGAGGAAAGAGCAGGAAAAGAACAGACAAGTGGACTCCATGAAATTTACGTTTAGAAAAGTATAGAAAGTGGTTGTCCAGGTGTGAGGAGGTAAATAGCCATAGTCTACAAGGCTTTTGCATCCCTAGCCTGGTGCTGATGGCTAAAATAGAGTTTGGATTAACTAACAAAAGTCTATGTATGTTTTCTTGGGATACCCTGCTCACACCTGTTCCAAGTCATGCATCCCACACATCACACAGTGAAGCACCAGCTTCGTTGTCCCATCAAACAGCTGTAACGAACATGGCTTTTTCCAGTGCCGGAAGCTCACGTTTCCCAAAGTTCAACAAGCATATCACCCCTCCTCTTTCACTAAACAGAAAATTCCAAATGGAGACTAAAAAAAAACTATACAGCAACTGTGTCAACACGAACACCATCTTCCGGAAAGCATTTTTATGGCAACAGGCACGGGGCTATGGCAAACATTTGCTCACACACACCAACTCACAATGCAATATTATGTTACACAGCCCCTCAACACTTGTCATACCTGCACGCAATTGGGAGTCGCCACACCCCTCCCCATGCAACAAATAGGGGAGCGGCCCTGCCCTGGGCATACAGCACACTCATTAACTCAGACTTCAGCTGGAGATTGCAAAGGCATCTCAAAACAGTTGCCTTTTCTTCCACATGCTTCTCATTCACAGATGTCCAATAACACACACCAGATTTTCTTTTGTTCTCGTCACGCTCAATTGAAAAGTATATATTGTAAAAAGGGTACCTCTAGACTGAGTCATTACTGTGGTTACCTCAGGTGCTAGGTATTCTGGCGTCCCACAGAAAGTTTTCATTGTGGCGCCATCTTTGATGCCCTCCTTGCACAGGCCAAAATCTGTAATCTTTATGTGTCCATCCTTGTCCAGCATGAGGTTTTCCAGCTAGGTGAAACAGAACAAAAATTATTTCCAAACATAATAAAATAGATATTATTTACTGTTTCGAGATTAATACAGCAAATGAGAGGTGAGAAATCTGTTATCTATCGTGATTTTTAAAGAATATTTCACTACCGTTTCATGCCCTCTTCTTCCTTTAAGTTCTTCAATCATAAACTTAAGAAATTAATGGCAAAATATTTATTATGTTATTAAGATTCCTATTGTACAGTTTGATAATTTGTCATGGCACATGTAATGTTAATATTTTGAAGTTTTGTTGCAATTGTTGTTTTATAATGCGTGTGTGAATATATATGATTATAATAAAATCTATTTAAAAAGCACATGTCATGACATGGCCTTTTAATGCCAGTGTGTCCACTGTGTGTCTTGCTCACTTAAAGTCACCTGGCAGCTGTAGCTCACACGTGGCCAGCGTTGCCTGGCCAGAGTCAGCACATCCTCCAATCCTGCTACCCTGGCATTTTCAGGAGAACCCTAGCAGGCTGGGAGCCTGCCTCATAAACCCAAGGGAGGGGGGGAGGGTGCTGTGCTGACCTGGCTGCTATAGTTTTATCAGCTGGCAGCAGGGCTACAGAAGCCCGAAGTAAAACTGAAAAACCCATAACCTTCTTAGATCTAGCCTTCTTAGGGCTGTATTTAACGTCAATTACTGACATAACATTAAATAGAAATATCAGACAAACGAAGGAAGCAGCTTGTGTAGGCCCATTTATGTGTAGGACCATTTATGTCTAGCTACATCAGTCTTTTATGCCCTGAAGTTTGGAGATTGATTTGGGGTTAGCAGATCAATACACATTGGCATGGCTCTTGATAGAGACAAACCTTTCTATATCCTGCCAAGGGGGAGAAGACATGTAGAGAGTTTGACAATGAGAAGGAGACAAAGAGGCTTCGAGTTACCTTTAGATCTCGATAGACCACGTTCCTTTCAGAATGCAGGTAGTCCAGTGCTGACACTATTTCTGCACCATAGAACCGCGCTCGCTCCTCTGAGAATACCCTGTCCCTTGACAGATGAAAGAAAAGCTAAAAGAGATAGAAAGGAGATTGACTATTGAAACGTTAAGGAATTATATAAAATGTAGTTTTTGTGTTTAGAAATGCTTCAAAGCACTCATCGCTCTAGGCGGTGATTTATGGTTTAATTTGGCTTACCTCACCACCATTTGCATACTCCATCACAAAGCACAATCGGTCATGTGTCTGAAAGGAGTATTTCAAGCCCTGTGGAACCAGAATGAGAATGTTCATAGCAGAACATGGTAACCTTTTTAAAATAAGCTTTTAGCTGATATCTTTACCCTTAAATCTAACATTATTTAGCTTAAGCTTTATTTTTGTGAATAGAAAGTTTTTACACTGAAGAAGCCAACATGGATATGTATGAGTTAAAATGGTGTTAGTTCAGGTATATAAGGGAGTCATTACTGTCAAGAACGGATGCTTTGAATTCTGTAGGACTCTGTTCTCGGTGAGTGTGTGTGCCACTTCATCCTGTTAAAAAGGAAAAAGACAATGAATGCTTGTGCAAATCTCACAGCAGCTACATATTTACACAGTGCATTTGCTCTTTTGCAAACACTCACTTTTGCTACGATCACCTCCTTCTTTAGGATCTTCATGGCATAGTAGCGTCCTGTGGCTTTCTCCTTTACTAAGATAACTTTGCCAAAAGTGCCCTTTCCCAGGAGTTTGAGGTATTCAAAGTCATGCATAGTCTGTCAAACCAAAAAGAAGAACGTCGCATTAGGTTACAAACAGAAGCCTTAACTACTTGTGCTTGATCTAACCCGGAAATGCTATCCCACTGACAAAATGGAAGCATTTCACCTACTGTGCAATTTTCACCCTAATGGGTTGGCCTATATGTGGTTGTGTCTCAGTTAACCTTTGACCCCAGTGCTAAACAGAATGTTGGAAATGGTTATGTGGAGGACATCCAATCTGGTGACCTTGGATCTTTGTGTCATGATGCATGTGGGGGCTGTGAAACCTGATGGGCATACTATTTGGTGCTAAGCCACCCACAGCTGATGGGTGAAAAAGTAAAAAGCAGCCTCAGAAGAACTTATGTTGGTAGGTTAAGATTAAAGAAAAACATAAATGACTGACAAGTAGGAAAAGGCTCAAAGAAAAAGAAAAAGTTAAAAACATTTGGGAACATTTGCTGGAACAGACAATCCAAGACCAGTAATAGACCATACCACTTTGAGTCTAGGTTTGGTCAGGTAGGCCTCCATGTCCATTGGGTCTGGAGAGTACATCTTCTCCTCCTCTTGTTTCTGCAGGCCCTCAGCCACTGCCTGGATGGCTTTAGTCCATTCTTCCCTGGGGGGAGGGGCACAGACAGCAAATAGATTATATTAGTCAATTTACCACCTTGCAAGCCCTGCAGTCCAATCAGGTAATTGTATGCTTATCAACAGGAAGCCAATTTCAAGTGTGAGTTCTGCTAGTAGCCAGGAACACTTCTGAAAGCAGTGCATAATGATGAGTAAATGTGTATCTTTGTTAAGGAAGAGTGACAGGTCCAGCAAATGTAAATTATTTGTGTTTTACTGCTCTCTGAGCTAAGTTTGGCGTGTTTCTTGCTTGCCTCTCCTCGGGGGTCTCCACATGGAAGGTGCGCTCGATGACAGTGGTCCACTGCAGGCAGCGGATGATAAATGTGTTGGGCTTAGGCCGTTCCGTCTTCATCAGCTGGCATTCTGACCACAGCCAGTGAGATAGGAGGAGCAGAGAGGGGCCAGCGTGTTGGGGTGCAGAGGGGAGAAACAGACCCACAGTTACAGCCATTTATCTTTATCGCCACCCGAACACAATGTTGGCCAATTTGGAAAAGAACAGGTTCACAAGTGGGAAAACAGCTTAGAACTTGAACTTGTCGTTAGAACCATATATAAATTCACAAATAATTAGACATTTTTACACTATTTACATATTACAATTATTTAATCTTATCAAATGCTCACCTAATGTTCCTTGTCCTTTAAGTTCTATTATTTTGTGACACTTTGGGAGCAAATAATTTTCTTGTAAGCACTTTGCAAAACATTCGAGCTCACTCACAATAGCTCCAATAAGAACTATATAATGCCTTGATTTCCATCTGCACTTCCTTTGCATTAACATCTGTTCGCAAATGAAACATATCAGCAGATACGTCAAAATGTGACACAAAAATGCCCTCTGTCTGATAGATGGACGACAAGGGTGTGGACCACCACTGAGATCCAACATGGCTCCATCAGGGCGAGCGTGTAATCCAGCTGCAGTCGCCCTGTCAGCAGCGACGCACCATGTGTCCGCTGTGCTGGGGTCACAAAAAACCATAGCCACTGCTGATGAAGATAGAGCCTCGGAACAGAGCCCAGATAAATACTTGAAATCAGGCGCCTAATAGCTTCGATAACTCAAGAGTGTCGGGAGGAAGCATTTTGTTAAACAAACAGTATGCTCTCTAATTGCTGTGTTCAGTCATCTGCACAGCTTATCACAGCAACTTTCTCTGATGTGGAGATGAAAAGGACAGGCTGCTCTGGGCACTTTTGTTTTTATGCTTTACTGTAATATTACAGAGTTTAGGATGCCATAAAGCAGAGATGAAGGATGACATTTGGTATATTAATGTTAAGAACCATAAATGTTACACATATTTATTAATAAAACTAAAATGCAGTGATGCAATCATTAAGAAGTCTATAATAATTTTTATGGCATTTGGAAGACATGAAGGATTTTAAGTAAAAGCAAGAAGCAAACAGAACGAGGTTAAAAATACAGAAAGACAAAAGAAGAAAATGTCTTCCCTGAAGCAGATACTCACGTGCTACTGAGAAGTTATTTAAGGGGGTTTCCAGCTGATCAACATCTTGTGGTCGCTCTTTGTATCCAATAAACGTACCATCAGTCTTGAGGAGAAAATACCTCGGCCTCCAGGTCTTGATGTATTCCCCTGATACAAAGAAAGATTTTCAGATTAAAAATAAATAAATAAGATAAAGCCATAGTGATACACTCAGTTTCCTGGTCTCAAATAAAGACAAGAGACACAACCATATCATGTTATTCTGTTGTTTCTTTTGCATTTTCATTTTTAAAAAGGCGCAGAACCATTCATTAACATGCTCTTCAACACAAATGTATTCCTGTTCGGTCAGATGCAGGACAAATGGCAGTTTATTGGAGTCAGGACCTTCTCCAGCTGTCTTTACAAAGTACACTCCGTCTGTCACCAAGTATCAGCGATAGAGCCTTAAACACGTATTTAATCGTTTAAACAAAAAACAACTAAAACTCGATAACATTTTCAAATAAAACTTTTCACTTCCCTCGCCATCTTCTAGACAACAACCCTAACCTCAAGCCATGCATGTCCATCTCATTCACTTAGACACACTAGCATCACACAAATGAATTTCTCGTAGGGAGACCAAACTCAATTTATTCCAGTGACGCTTCAGGAAATGTTGTGCCAGATGTTGTGTAGTTGGGGGAAAAAAAAAAAAACCTTACGTACCATAACAAGGCAGTGGCACACAATGGAGTGGCACTTGGAATATTTATACAGGAAAAGTGCAATTTATTTTTAATTACGGAGCTGCATATTAACCCCATGCGGAGCCCGAGCAAGCTGTCCTTAATTGCCCCATTTCCTCAAAACGCAGAAGTGTGGCGTGTGCAAGAGACACTTCTGACTGATGAAACTGACAACAGATCAGCCTGAGAAAACTAAGAGGACAAGTGTGTACAAACTGATGTCCTTTTTTAAGATTTGTCACTTTAGACATCTCTGAAAAAAATTAAATAAAAAAATTTAAAACAAAGGAGAGAGAGAGAGCGAGACGTATCAACAAGAGAAGTTCTTATTTCTGAGAGCAATGACATGAGCTTCTAATAGGACATGCTCCATATGGGTTTAAAAGAGAAAAGGAAGAAGACACTTGAGAAAATCAGTCAGCGGTTTCCGGCAAAACTCCATGCTATAACACCCTGAGCAAACATTAAAAAAAACTGATTTACTGCAACTGGCAAAATGGTGCCAACAAATACCACACTATATAACACACAAACACTCTATACAGTCTTAATCCACAGCAGATTTTCAAAACGTTACTGCATTTGTCATCGTGGCACAGGAGATTTGTCATTTACTTTGTGTTTATTCTAAAGTGTTTGTTTAGAAATTAGCTTGACTTTGTCAGCTGTCAAGACTGTGCTCGGATTGTCTTCAAACAAATCAGCTCATAGATGTGGTGTCCTAATTGAAACACACACCAGCCCGAAGCTGGTTGGTGAATTATACCTCATGCACAATTACCGCAACGAGTCATTTGTCTGTTTTAAACAATAGGACACACCGCACCAGCATCAACTATCAACATGTGCAGTGCCATTTATCACAAAGACATGACTTCCTCGCTTTGCAACAGTGGTGCTTCATCAAAAACAAAAAAAAGGTGTCACCTGGTGTAATTATCAATATCCAACCAAAGAAAAAAAAAAAAAAAAGCTAAGTTACCCATGTTTTTGACACCGTGGCAAAATCTCTCATAAGCCTTCCACTTAGAGGTCTGTTGTTGTCAGTTGGGCCACAGCTGTTGCCTCGCTCTGTGGTCAAGTTCTGTCTGACCCAGAAGCCATGCCAGCCCAATTGTGCTCAATTCATTCGCAAAATAATAAGTCCACTACAACATATTCTATCTGAACACTACCAGAGTTAAACCTTCAGTGTGATATAATAACTATAATGAATCTAAAAACTGCAATATTGATAGTGACTTTAAGTTGTGGCAAGAGTTACAGCTTTAATGGAGAATAAAAAAAAATGTTTTGTTATTGTTCCTTTTCCCTTGCATGTTTGTAAACTGAACAGGCTGTTGAAAAAGAGAAACTTTAAACGACCCTATGACTTTCTAGACAGCAGGATCCCAAGACTTCCTCCTTTGTAACCATAAGCAGGTCACATGACAGCTGTGGAAGCGGCATATCCGCCTGTCTGTTAGTGGCAGTGCAACCCCCACAAACAGTCTGCACTCAGGACATAAACAACAATGATGACCCTTGTAAGCTTCCTATTTATACCCATTTCCTCTTCTACTTTTATTCAGTTCTACTTTCACACTGGCTAAAAAAAAAAAAAAATTCACTGATGCAACTAGAAAGCGAAATAGACAACTGCACTTGTGTTTTTCTCAAATGCCATTTGTCAAAATATAGCCATGGAAAGTAAATGCAAATTTTATTGCAACAATAACTACAGATAGGAAGTATGTTGTAGCTGTGAAATAGGTGAGTAAAGCACAATAACCTAACCATTGCACTATTTACAGTCAAGTTCTTAAAATGGAATGGAAAAAAATAACTAAAATAATAATAATAAAATGTTAGCAATACTACTGACAAAGAACAATAGGTCAAACAACACAGAAAGCTTATTCTTTAAACTCAGCTCTTTATCACAATGTTCCGGTAAACTAGAACCTTTTGATGTCAAGAAGCTCACCAAAACAGGAAACTGGCCAACAGACAAGACTGGCCACAACCTAGATACAATAAGTTAAACCTGTTACAAGTGTCAGATCTGACTGGAACTCCAACTATATATGCAACCCAATAAGCTTTGCTCTAGAATCAACACTTTTCTAATATAAGTGAATGGTGAAAGCAGACATGTGGCCAAACTCAACATAAGTGAGTGATGGGATGGGGCCTGGAAGACTGATTTGACAACAAATGAGAAATGGAAGAACAAGAGGGGATGAGAAAACTACACAGTATGCTACACAGTATGCAAAGTGAAGCGCTGATTGGAGTGCTAGTGAGACAGAGCACTACATATGTTTCCCACATATGTAGGGCTGCAACTTAGGGGGAGTGGGTCTGTGAGCACAAGTGGAGTGTGCATGAGCCATGCAGTGTATGTGCATGGGAGGAGCTGTCAGGGCCTGATAGAGTGTCTTTACATGACAAGCAGCTGCTGAGGTCTGGGATGTGCGCTGGGCAAAGTGGAAAATAATGAACTGAGAACCTGTGCCAAACACAACAGAATTCATCTTTATTTGCCAACTGCTGCATGGACTTATATGTGGACAGCTCCAGCACATTGCTGCCACGCCCTTTGTATTCTTAACACACAAAAGACAAGGTGCAAGAGAAAAAACTGGTTCAGCTGTAGCTGCGAACAGTCGAGCATCATCAGTGGCAATTAAAAGACTTACTAGACTTTACTAAATCCAAGTTTGCATGAGAACCTTTAATCAAGTGACATCCCAAGCACAATCAAGATCAACACTGAAGTAATTTGTGAATAAATCTGGCTTAACTGTAAATGCAGGCCAGAGAGGCCTACTAACGGGAGACATAAATAAAAAGAAAAAAATATGTAACGCTTGGAGAGGAGGCAGAGTGACAGAGGTTAGTGGCTGTTTCCAATGGGTGTCCTGTTCCGCCTGTTTCTAAGTGACAACAAGAGGAATGTTGAGGTCTCAGCTGCTGCAGCTTGTTGGCCTTTAATAAGATGCTTTACGCAGCATTCATCCTGGCACCCCCAAAAGGACAAGCCACATTGTCCAAACAATATGTCCAGACAAATGCTATCTGCTGCTTTTAGCTGCTTGCAATTATAAAGTTTTTTTAAAGTTACATAAACATAGGTTGTTTGCTATCACTGAATGAATGTGCCAATGCAGAGTATAAGGATCTAAGAGAATCAGGCAAACTGTGCCTTTGCATGCCCACACCCAGTGGTTGGACTTCCTGATGGGGCTGCTGTTGGGTCTGGCCATTCATGGCTTGGGGATGAGAGGAAGGCAGCCAGTGGTAACTGCATGAACTGTGTGTGTGCTGTGAATCGGATGAGGACAAGGGGGGCTAGGCGGAGGTTGAGGATTAGGGAATTAGAACTCCAAAGCGAGGGAGGGAGGTGGAGGGGGGGGGCTTCTTTTGTTGGTTTTTCCTTAGCCACCCCCGCCATCCCCTCAGCCCCTTTTCTGTGCCCGGTTCTGCCTGTAGGCTGCAGCTGCGACTTGCCACCCTGTGCCCTGCATCCCAATGAGCTGCAGGCCGGCCTGCTCCCGAGGAGAGTGGGCTCCCTGATGCTAGGAGCCCCGTAAGTGTAAGGACTATCCTTCACCAATACTCGCAGTGGGCCTCGCTGAACAACACAGGCCAAACTAGGCATCACGTGCATCCTTAACTGTGTAAAAAAAAAAAAAAAACAACAAGTACCCCATCTTATTCCCCACTCTGTTACACCTCTTGTTGGTCCCCTTCTCCTATGCAGCTGGACAATGGCCTCGACTGCCAGCTCTTGAGCAGCAGCACCAACAAACTGTGGGGAACCCTGGCCTTCTTCGCTTCCCCTCATCCCTCTTTTTCTCTGCTGCTGTTGCTATCCCAGCAGGAAGAAAAGCAGGAGAGCAGGGGGGCACGATAGAGGCTGCCCCTCTTTCTCACGCTAGTAAGAAAGCCCTCACTTCTTCTCTGGAGTGAGTGACACCTGCTGATTACCATAGAGACACTGTGGGAAGTTCCCCCTGCCACACTGGGGCAGAGATTTGCCCCCACTCCCTGGGCAAACAAGCAGTCCTTGGATTAGTTAACTGCATTACTGCATGGCAAACAAATAAACACACATTATTGAGCGCACATTAGCGCCAATGAACTTTGAATGCACATTGTAAGGTCAATGCTTACAAACAAGCAAGAAAGAGGAAGTGGGTGCCAAACATTAGTACAATGCAGATGTTTTTTTGAAAGCTCTTAAAATATAATAGACGTCTCTTAAAAAGTATTTCAAATATGCCCATCACTGTCAGCTGCAGAGAATGTAATACATATCTGAGCATACAGCCAGCTCTTAGTATTCAGACAGCTGAGCATCCCCTTTATCAGTCTGTTGCTCACCCTCCCTAAACTGGATAGAGGTACCAGTGATGTGATTGATGTCTGAGACTGGGAGCTTTTCGCCAGGCCAAAGTCGCTTCCGCCATGGGCTTGAGTTGTCAGCAGGGCCATTATCCTAGCAACTGGGTGGTGTGGTGGAGGGCAAGAGCACTCAGTGGAAGTGGGGGATAACTGAGCGGGTGGAAGCTGACAAAGGAATCCACAGGCAATGAGGAGAGACAGGGGTTAATATAGACAAAGAAGGGAGAAGAGAAAGAGTTAGCCAGAGACACTGAGGAAATGACAGAGACAAAAAAGCAACACAGTTGTAGTGAGCAGGCGGACTCTGCACAGCAAAGTAAGCACACAGCAGGCACGCCGTGAGAGGAGGCAAGTGCTGGAGGTGGCACCTCCCACAGCCCCCTGGTGCACCCACCATGCCAGCCGGCCTGACTGCCAACAGCTGCACCCCACTCATTTACTTCTCTCCACCACATTTAGCAGGAAGACAACTTCCCATTACCTAGAGCAGGGGGTCTGTGCTGACGGCCAGACACCCGGTCCGAGCGCTGGTATCCCGGTGTGACACCCTCTGCCGGACCCTGCCTACAGGGACTGCAGTTCCAGATCTGTCTGACATTTCAGCTTTCACTGGTGCAGTTCAGTTACTGAGAGTTGCCAAGTATTTATTCACAAACTTTGAATATTAGAGTGAGAGCTTCACTGGGATTATTCACAGTAAGTTTTCACCAGTGACATTACATAACAGGACAGAGTTATACATTTTATAAACCCACTTTCACACTAAACTACATAAAATATCATACCGCACAATATACTGTATGTTCCACACAGCAGCTGCAACAACAGTATAAATAGGAGCTGGGGTGATCTCAACAGTGAAGCTGGCCGCCAGTCAAAATCTTTAAGTACAGGGTTAGGGTTAGGGTACATTAGAACGTCTAAATTTGGTGGGCCTAAATCTTGGACAAGAATTTTACAGCAAAATGTCTGACCCAATGCTGGAGGTAATGATTTTTCAGTTAATTTGGATTTTTTTCCCCCTTTAGTCCAGATGTTTGGCTCGCACTTCTTTATGCTTTTTAATACACCGATATATACACACTATATAAAACGGACTCTCGATGATGTCATACTTGTCAGTACAGCATTTGTAATTACATTGACGTTAGTTTCCTGTTATTACACACTAATTGTCCTGTCGGTCTTATTACAATCTTAAAAACAACCTTGGGCACTTAACAGTCGAGATGGCAGTGGAGAGTGCTGATGTCCGGAATTCACAATGGAGGATCTGCCAGGGACAGCTGTAGCTCCACATAAGAAGACCCAACATCTGGATAGGCAAGGAAGATCATACAGAGTTTGGAAAAAATGCCACTTCAGCTACTGAGGTAATGTATTAGATGTTTTTAAACACTTGTTTAATGCAATAATTATATTATTGATATAATATTTTCAAACATTTGACATAATTATTTGGATATGTAGTTTTCAAATAAAATTTTAATTTAATTTAATTAATTATAAAAATGTCATACCAGATGCCTAGTAACTGACAAACTTGGCTTACTAGTGTGTATGAACACATGCATACATTTTTTTCCCTCTACTCTCACTTATTTTTCTGGACCACCAACATGCTCTGACTTCAAGGGTGTCCTTCAGCCGCATGACCAGCAAAGAAGCCAATCAGCTGATGAGCTCCAAAGCTGACCACGAGAGGGTCTCTGTGCCGCACACAACATCCACGGCTCTGCTGAGGCCGACAGGGTCATTGAGCAATGTTCTGGGAACATCACAAAGACACGGCACAACTTCTGTGTCTCTCTTTTCTTTCTCTGGCTGTCCCTCCGCATTTCCCCTCGCTATCTGTACTGGTGTTCAATCTGTTCACCCCTCCTCTCACTAGTTAAAGCCAGCTGAGCGTGCTACCCAAATCCAACAGTTGTTGTGTCCTTCGTTAGCCTAACGAGGGGGCCGGCTCTTTATACTTGTCAGGGAGCAAATGAGTCAAACAAACAAGGGCCAGAGATGAGGGGAGGACAAGCGAGCGCTGTTCTGTTGAGCTTCACTGGGTTCTTGGCTGCAACACTTCCCTGGAAACTAGGGAACCCACAATCTGCCTCTTTGATGTCTGGTGATGCTCGGGCTTTGAAGGAAACTTTTGAAAAATAAAAACACACTTACAAAAATAAATAACATGTTGCTCAGTCTGAGGCCACGAAGATCTGTATGCATATTCAAAGTGTGTGGGTTTATATGTGAAGGATCTAAAAGGGATGCATCATTTGGGGACACATAACAACTGGTTATGATGGTAACAACAAAGTTACAGTGTTCTTGCAAGCCTGTACTTGTGATGTTGCCTGTACATAAGGCCACTGGGTAGTGTCCTATTGGCAGTGTTACTTCTAAATAAGCTTCACACTGCTCATACATACATTTGCATATGCATCATGTCCAGCCGAACACAAAATAGGCTTGCCTTGCATAATCCCACTTGATTGCTTTGTCTTACATTTCATAACTGTCCTTCCAAAATAAATAACATAACATCCCAGGCAGTGTTCACAATCCAGACGCATTACAGCACAAGGCTTAAGGAGAAAGTATGAAGGTGTGTCCTTCAGAATGAGCTCATTTCACTGAACACAGCCTGTCTGGGACAGACGTACAAAGCACTCCAAGGCTGAGAATCTGGAGCTCTAATGACAGGGTACCACAGAACTGTACTCGGTGCACTCTTTTTTTTTTTTTTATACACAGGCTCCACACTTAAAAGAACCTTGAAGAACATGATTAATCACCAAGAAATCAAAGAATGAGAGTAAGTTGCATAGACAAAAATACCCCTAGAGACTGTAAATGCTACAAAAATGAAGACAAAAATGGCCCTATAGTCTAAACAAATGTAACACATTTGCACAACTCACAAAAGGTTTCATATAGCCCAGTCTTCTCAAAATCTAAAATGAAAATACCTAACCTCAAAATCATTCAAATATAGAGCCTCAAAGTCATTTTGATGGTTTGGTCACGTGAATGAAGAATAACCCCTGTTTCATAGACAGTGCAGCCAGATCACCATACTTCACTATAAATCAAAGTAAAAAAAAATAAAACAACCCTTCATACATCATATTAAAGACACACATTGTGACCGTGCCATGAGTGTGTGCAACAGTGCATCTGTAAAAGTTATGTAGTGTTGATTTAATTCACTACTAGGGTAGGTTTTATTTAACATACTACGTGAGGGTATTGATGGATATTTTTTAGCAAACAATGAAATTAGTATTTTGAGAGCACACATGGGAGTAATGAGAATGCTGAACACACAGAAACCGTTCATTATTATGCCCACTAAGTGATGTGAGTCACTTGGGTGGCGCCACCGCATAAAAACCTCAAGTCAAGGTGCAACATGGGATGATACTGGCTGAGTGGGGGTCTGCCCTGTCGATGGACAACAAGACAGCACAACTGCAGGTTTACCTTCTGTGCAGTGGCTTTAGGGCAAAATCTTTATGACAGTGATATGACACTAAATGCCTTCCTGTCAAAGAGGCAGGTAAACGCCCTCCCATCAAAACGCACAGGCTCTGGGTGACATTTCACAGCTGCTGGCCTGCCACAGCAATGCCAACACACTTGCCCTGAAGGGCTGTTTGTTTAGTGAGTGGATGTGTGTCTAACAACTCGATGGAAGTCAAGGCTACAAGTGTTTCTTTATGAACTTTAAAAGTGTTCCAGTGTTTTATTTTTTTATTTCTGGCGACTTCTTGGCTTTGTATTGATATTCTTTTTTCCATTTTTTATAAAATTTTAATTATGAAAGGACCTCATACAGTTGCACAGGTTAAATTATAAATAATAGTACAAACTTGATTTTGCTTGGAAAAAAAAGAACATGTCCAGATCCTTTCTCAATGACCTCTCGAACATTCAACATAGTCCCTTCTGAAGCTGCCTATTCTTGTTTTAGATTGTTTGAGAAATATAGCCCCTAAAAACTACATAATGATCATCAATTATAAAATTCCCAATTTGCAGCATTGTTATAACATAGTACTTTTGTTAATAAAACACAATTTTTTACCTTGTTTAAGTGTTTTTCTTAAGGACCAGGGTGTGTCTGCTTGAGATTAACTGATCGCAAGGTCGCAGCTTGTTGTGTTCATAACACCATATATCTAGCACACACCGAGTGACCTGCTCCCATCACCTTATTCCTTGAGTCAGAGTCTTACTTTCCACACTTCCCGTACAAGCCTGTTTCCCTGGCACAGAGCCCTCAGAACAGTTTTTGCCCCTGGTAAAAGTTGTGGCGGGTGTGGAGTGGGCTCAGTTAGGCTGCAGCAGTTTGAAGGCAAAGCTAGTGTGCACGCATAAAGTCGCTCAAAGCCAGCAGGTATGCAAGGAATGCCTTTTTGTCCAAACAACAGGCTCATGCCCAACACAGCCTCACAACCACACAGCACTGCCAGATTGGCTAAAAAGGGGCCTACTGAGGCTTCTGCATCTGAAGGCTTGGGCACTACCAATTACTTCATTTACTCTAAATTTGATCAGTGATATTAGATATAAATGTGATATTAGATATAAATGACATCACAGATTCCAATTGACTAGAACTTTCAGTACTATAGATTTTTTATATTAAATATAATAAAGACTCCCACACACTGATATAAATGAAGTTCCTTATGAAATACTAATTACATCTTTAGTTATTCCAAATTGTTATCATTACAATTTCTTACCTAGGCTTGTTATGACTTTTACTTCCTCCAGAAAGAGAAGTTTGATTGTCTTCTCGGCACTCCGCCAGGGTCAGTCACGGCCCTGGTGGCACATCCGAGGACCTAACTAAACCATCCAATAGGTAGTAGCGACGGGCAGGTTGTACAAAGGGCAGGGACTTAATTAATGCAAGCTTATGTCCTACGCTTACTGGAAATTCCTTGTTCATGGGAAATAATTGCAATCCCCAATCCCCATTACGAGTAGGGTTCATCGGGTTACCCACACCTCTCGACAAAGGGTAGACACGCGCTGATCCACTCTATGTGGCGCGCGTGCAACCCTGGACATCTAAGGGATATGACAGACCTGCTATTGCTCAATCTCGTGTGGCTGAACGGCACTTGTCTCTAAGAAGTTGGATGCCGACCGCATGGGGACGCGCAATTAGATAGCATGCCTTGCTAGTCTGGTTAATTATCGGAGTTAACCAGACATTTTGCTCCACCAGCTAAAAAAGGCCATGCACCACCACCCACCGCCATGAAATCACAAAATATAAGACTATTAGTTTTAAGAGTAGCCTACCTTGTTTTTATAATATATTATATCATGATTTGTGCTGAACAAAGGGTAAGTGTGTTTGCTTTTAACATAAACCCCACAAGGTATTTGTTACATTGTATCATTTAGCAAAAATAATAAGCTGTGCATTCACCTCTTTTATGGAGCCATCCCTCCTTGACGATCACCACATTGGTCATGTTGGTGGGCAGGGCGGTGGATCCAGGATTCCCACAGAGATAGAGACAGCTTTAAGTCCCAGAATTTCTTGACTGGCTCTGTGTAGGAGCCAATTTACAGCTGCCTCGTCAATGGTGGTTACCTATTGAAAGAAGAAAGCCATTGAACCAGAGGGAAGATTTTTCACTTCTCAGCATATTATCCAAAACAGTTCCCCTGTAGTAGAAATTTTGACAAATGATTTTATTTCTGACTTCTTTTCCTTTTCTATTCTGCCATTAGTCATACCAGAAGACATAGTGTTATAGTGTTACAGTGTTACAGAAAGGAAGAGAAGATGTGTGAAACTGTGCTCAGAGATACATGTAGAGTCCTAACAAAAATCAAGATGTATGGTCTTTGAATGCACTGAGAGTCCTCTGATCTTTACCAAATACTAAGTAATTCCACCTTATTCAGTAACAGTAGTACTTATTCAAATAAATGTAACTTACTGCAGCAGGCAATGTCTGCCTGTTGACTGAAATCAATTACCCTGCTGCAGCCCCATCAGAGTAAGGCCATCAAAAGAGAGCTCTGTTTGAGCTGTCTCATCCAGCTCACTGCTAAGGACAACAACAGGAAGTGGATATGACTATTGACAGCTAAGTCATATCAGTATGGCCCCAGGCTCAAATACATCTATCTACAATGTGTGATCATGTCTTTTACTGCCCTGTTGCTCACTTCACTATAAATGAGCAAACACTTGTTTGGGGAAGCTAGGTTTATTTATTTTTTTTACTGTATTTTTGTTTTTGCACTAGAGAAGTGATCCTTGTGTCACACATTCACAGTGCTGAGGAATCTCAGGCAAGGATAAAAAATAAAAAAAAACCTAAGGATCACACAAACAGTTGGAAGCCTCTGGCATCTTGGTGTGTACTCAGTGACACAAGCATACACACATTAAATACACATTGGGATAAATCTCACAAACAAACTCAAGTACACACACCACAGCCAAAAAAGCAACACATGCACAAGAGCGGCTCTGGAGCCACAACAGAGCACTGCTGTTTTAATGGAAGCGACCTGTTGCTACTGCGGCCTGTGTGGAAAAGCTGGGCTGCTGCCAGCGCTGCAGCCACTGAATGAACCCAGTACCCTGACAGCAGGTCACATGGTCCTCAGGCCTCTGGGCCACCGCCTGCCTGCTCACCCTGCTGTCACTGCAGCTTTCAATCATTCATCTTTCTGGCTGCAGCAATGGAAGCCAGCTCATTCAATGCAAATCAGTGTCACACAGAAAAGATGCCACACACTGAGCCTGTCACCGGGCCAAAGAGGCCAGACCTATGTGTTTACAGCAAGAAGCAGAAACCACTCTACTTCCTTCATTACAGATCAATAGATACAAGTATGATTTGGCTATATTTTCTGCTCCCAGATACACAAACAACTCTGTGTAAAGCAAGTTTACACTGCAGTGCAATGAGCTCAAAGTCATGATAAAATAATCAAGGCTCAGAGTCTACACACTAAAACTTGTTTTTCTGTTAAACATCACAATGGAAGCCTTACTAGCGTGATATACTCCACTGTGCCAAGTTCCTCTTTCAAGTTCCCTGAAAACACATCACTAATGATAAGAATATTGCTGGTGGCTGTAGCAAAATAGCAAACCACAGCTAGCGTAACCTTGAAAGTGGAACAGCAATGACTAGTATGTGTTTGCATGTTGTTGAAACAAGAAGAAACAGCACCTGACTTTCATCATACACATTACAGTCCCCAAATACCCATGCAGTTGTATGCTCTAGTGGAAGCTTCCTCACATTAGTTAAGTGCAAATTGACTTAGTAATGCGTGCAACTAGTACAGCAATATATTTATGATGGTAGCAGTTTTCTGTCAATGAAAGTGTCTGGTGATGCTGACCTAACCTTTGAAGTACACCCTTCTAAGTGTGTATCACTTCACATATGGGCGGTTGGGCACAAAAACTCTTGTGTACAGGGACAAAATTTCATACAACATTCTTCAGATTCTGCACGTAACTGGTGGCACATTTGCGTCAACTGGGCTGCGAGGGGATTGGGTAGGAGGTGGTATTTTGCAAATAGAACAAGAAGAGCCAAGCAGTCAGCGGCTGCATCATTACACCAGCTTGTTGGGTCTTCTCTGGGTCACATGCCAAGTCGTCCTGCATTAACACAGTGGACAAAAGTAGTCTCATGACCATTAAAAACATTTTGACACTGGAGTCATAACAGGTTACAAAATGCCTGGGGACAACGTACTCTTTGCACATTGGGAGTCAATGTTAGCCGTAAGAGAGTAGACAGACAGCAGCATCAGTTGAGGAGAAGTAAATCTTGTATAGAGCCTTAAATGTTTTCAGATGAACCAGACAAAAGTTTTTTTTCCCATGTTGCATCTATCATCATCATTGTCAATAGCAAAAGTAAAAACTGGTACTAGATATTTTTGGGAGAAAATTTATGCATAGTACCCCAAGAAATACACAAAACCACTTTGTTATTTATGTGGAGGCAACATTACAGCAGTATAACTTAACCACAACAGAAAACAGGTAAACAAAGACTGTTAGGCCCACAACAATGAATGGGGTGCTTGTTGAGCTCATCTGTTTTCATTTGCCCTCTGGTCAAAACAGCCCAAAAAAACTTTCCAGTAGAGGTGAACTGTTTAAAGCAATAAGGCTGCAGACATTTTGGTCAGAGGGCTGAGTCTTCCAAAGTGGTCATTGTCAAAAATGAATGGTTAACATGTGAAGAGAGAGCCACAGTTGTTTGTGGAAAAATAAATGCTATCCGCTAGGCTTTGTAACTTACTACCCACACCCCTATGTGCTCGAGACTTCAATGCGAAGTAACTTTTAGTGTCGGGTTAGGAAAGTACCTCATGTCAGGTTTGCATTTAGCGGCAGAAAGGATATGGGGCCTAGCAGGGCAGCTTGGGTGAGAATAACCGCATCCCATGTAAGTACAATGGGGGACCTACCCTGTCTAGCTGTCGACCTCTTGTAGTTAACCAATGCGAAGGAAACGCTGACATTTACCTGGGCAGGATATCAATAATGTGTCCGTCTCATTATAGTGAGCTGTTTCGGCGGTATTTTAAGTAGATAAGTCCTTCAACAATCTGGACAAAAGTGCTCTCATTTACTCCGTTTCTCTTGCCTTTCTTCCACTACACCTCCCAAACGCTCTGTCTGCAATGCCTCTGTGGCAGGCTGCTCTCCCGGGTCCTAGCGCCTACTATTTATGAGGCAGAAGAGTAGTAGCAGTCCCCATTGAAAAAATTATACAAATCCAGCGTTTACAGTGCTTCTATAGGGGCTTATCCCACATGGCCTTGTTGAACCCGGGGCCGTTTTTATCTGTAGCTGTGGTTTTAAAAAGAGGGGGCAGGGGACCAGAAGAGGCCCCGGGGAGGTTTTCAGGGGAACCGCTGCAAAAAAAATAGGAAGTCACTGTTGTTTTTATCCCACTTCCTGGATTATTAAAGCACATGAGATACTGTACAAGACTATACAGTTTGTGTGTACATTTTGATATATAATAATAATGGCAACAAACAAACCAAATATAATATCACATAATGATGACGCCTTTTTATGTTTATTACAAAAAGTGTAGCCTACTTTACAACATTATCTCTTTTTAATTACATTGCAGTGATGTATAGCTTTGCCTACATTTTCATAATAAGTTAATACATGTTTTTCATTGGGGGAATTGGTGATATACAACTGCTCTTTATTAAAACTGAGTATAGGATTAAAGAGAGAAGGGTGGGGTTGTGCAGTTTTTGATGTCATTGCTTTTTACACCAGGGAAATTATATTAAAATCATTTTTTAAACTTTTACAGGTAACTGTTGTATGCTGTGCAGTTATGGGTGGAGTGCTGATTTTCTTTTGTTGTTTGTCAGCACTCAGCGGTGAGGTTGGGCAGGGTTGATATATTTTACGGGGACACCTAATTGTGAAACATTGCCAAAGTGCGCTGATGCAGGCTTGTTGACATTTTAAGCCACATTAGCTACATGGTAAAATATATATAAAATTTATTTTATTTTGACTCATAATAAACTCTTTGTTGGGCAACACCTATGTGTAAAAACCCCACGTGGCACTCAAAGTTGCAGGTGGAAACATTAAGACTATATGTCTCTAATGAATGGAAAACACTAGTTCCTTTGGGGATCATTAAGGATATATCCGATTGTTAATTACCTGTATCTTTTCAGTGTTTGTGGACAAACAATCACTCAGAAAGACTGGAAAGGTAGGAGTTAAACCTGTTGTGGGGCAGGTATAGACAGGCCAGGAAGCTTGTTAAAAAGAGTCAGCTACCCTCAGTATCAAATGAACCATAGCCTTTCCATATTTCAATAAACATACTTTATATGCTCTGGTATTATGTCTGCAATATTAGTACAGCAACCACATGTATGTATGTTTATCATGTTCAATAATTGTACAAGACCAATATCACCAACACAAGTATTGCATTACAGTAAGGCTATGTCAGTTTGCTCAGGGTATGAAAAAAGTTAGTGACCTATAGGGTTAGTGATGTCCATCTTTTAAAGCAAAATAAATAATTCTCCCTTTTTTTTGTAATGTTCTCCTTAATTCTCCTTCTTCTTGAAAATAAATTCATCGCTTTGCCTACATCCTACATCCTTGCCAGCGCAAGGTCCAGAACATATGTGAAGCTGAGTTAGGCCCAAAAGGCCAGGAGGGCCATAGCGGTGTGTGTGTGTTCTCACCAACACTGCATCTCCCAGCAACTGCAGTGCAATGTTGCTTGTACTGTCACATTATTTCCCAGGGCACAGTCCACATGCTACAAAACCCTGCCCACAGCACTCAGGGTTGTATATGAAACGCATTGATCATGTTTTAGTCCTTTTCTCTCCAAATAAACCACAGCTGTAAATGATCCCATCATAAAAGTTAAATGAAATATGTCGCTAACTTTCAAGTGGCTTTATAGAAATTACATATAAATATGTACGTTGCTGCTGTAAATGAGGCCAAATAAGAATGTTTTGTTCATCAGGTGTCTTTAGGGGGACAAGCAGCTTTAACAGCACGATGGGCAGACTCGGGTCCAGCGGGAAGAGTGATGTGATGCGGCCAAGCAGTGGCTAGATGGCTGGTTGGTTGGCTGGTCAGGCTTCACTGGAATGCAAGCTCTTTTGTTTGTCGGTAAAGAGGAGTGGGTCAGGGGGAGAATGCCATTGATGATTGCAGAGGGGAATAATAAACTTTCAGGAAGTGTTTTCTCTCTTTCTATCTTTTCTCTCACTCTCATTCTCTCTCTTCCTCTATCTTTTCTGTGTGTGAGAACCTTCACAGTGTTGAGCCTCCGAGGCCATGGTCCCTAGACACAACCACTGCTTTGTCTTGCCCTGTGAACACAAACGCCTCCAATACACGGGCGCCTACATTTGCCAGGCCAGGAAAACACAGGGCCACAGCTCCTATTCTTGTCCACCTCGCTGTTTCGACATGGATCATGTGTACGAGTTTGTCAATGGGAAATTGTTTCTCATGTGGCGCACACCACCAGCATAAACATTTAGTCACTATTTATCATTTTATTTGTGCCTACCAAATTTTTAGAGCATAGTGGTTATGAAAATAGTGCAGAAAACAGCTCTCCCTCTTGGGCAAACTAAAAATGGAATAAAGGAGTAAGTGGATAAGAATTTTAGCCGGTGGCCCCTTCCGACCAGTGCCTGCCGTCTCCTGTCACGTTGCTCATTCCCCTCTGTGTCAGGGGGCTGTGAGGGGCTGCAAATGGGCCTTTCAAAACACACGACAGCTGGAACACAGGGCAAAGGTGACCGCGGCAGTTGGGGGGTAAGGGGGTGCAGAGAAGAGAGCAGCTGCAACTTCAAGCTCCTGCCTCTCAACTAGCCTATATGCCAACACCAAACAACCAGCAACACCATCACTCCCTATTCTCTTCAATATACTGGAAATAAAAAGGTAACATTGCCACTAACAAGTCCCTTTTGGGGAGTGGTGAGGCTAGGACAAAAGCACGTGCTGGTGGTTTAGCACCAGGGAATTTTAAAAGCCAAAGAGTGACGGCCATAAAAAGTCCCACTGACCCTTCAAATCACAATGCATGATTTATTATTCTTTTTGATACTTTTACAGGCACCAATGAAGCGTGGCAATGTTAGAAGAGCTTTCTTCCAGAGCAGATGTGGAGCCAAGCAAACTTAATAAAATTATTTTGTAGAAGAGTGCCAGATTGAGCGTAAACGTTGAAAGTCTCATTATCGTCTCAAACTTGAGCATTTAATCTTGTGCAGGTGTTTTAATAAACCAACCAACTGATGTTGGCAGAGAACTCTATTGCTACTTGCTGCCGCTGTGTGAATCCACAGAGTAGTACAAAGTTATTGTGGCCACTGGCAGAGAAGAAGAGGAGGAGAGGGGGAGGGGATATCGCGAGACTTGTGCCATTATCAACCTGCTTGACACACAGCAGCGCTGAGTGCAGCCTGCCTTGCCAGGGTTGGAACCGAAGCTCAAGAAACGACGAGGAGAAGCGAAACATCTGGCCGCTCATCATGAAAGAACACAGAGACTAAAAAAGACTACTCGACGAAGTTTAGAAGAAATAAATGTAAGTACTGTGTTTTTTTTCTCGCTATAGCCTATCCATATGCGGAAAGTTAAAGTGTCTGTCCCCCTTTTCGCCGCTTCGTTCAATGAGTTCCTCCGCTGTTTAAAAGGCTCTGCGTTTCCCAACACGGACATGACTCGTTTTATACTGCGCTCTTCGTGCACTTTTGAAATCCCAATACAACCAAAGATATTCAACTAGCCTACAGTTTGTGCGTGGAAGTTTCAACTTTATTCCTTATTAGAATCTTCTTGAGCGTAATAATTTACGCATATGGCTGATTGAATCTTGTGGTAATTTAGTCCATTAAAAAGTTTGAGACGTGGTGTAATCTCGCCATTAACCTGTGTATACTTATTTGTGTGTTTTCTGGAGCACGTATAGCCCAGAGTTAACATATGGCATAAAGGGGAGCACAGCTGGAGGTAGCGTTTCCATTGCGGTGATGTCAGAGCAGCTGACTCCACAGCTTGCAGTGTAATTAGCAAACAGAGCGCCAGTTTACTCACTCCGCACTGCTCTTATTTTTTTACACGTTAGCTTTCCTTCCTTTCCTCCCCGATGGACCAGTGCTGGCACTTGCACCGCCGCTCGCTGCTTGTTCTGTAAACATCGGGGTTTTGAGTGTGTGCGTAAAGAAACGCGTCTGTGCGTCTCTCTCGTTTTTTCCTCACTCAGAAGTAGACGGACAGCGAACAAACGCTACTCTTTAAGAGACTTCGGAGAGAGTGGATCCGCTTACACTTTGATACATGGGTCGGTGAGCGCAGGGCTGTGTGGCACCACTGGGAATAATGTTCAGTTTTGTTTTTAAGTTGGTTACAGTTTAATAGGCAAATCTGATTAAAACAAGTTTATATTTTAAGGGTAAAATATTATTTATTTCAATGTAAATTTTATGATCTAATTTATTTTTCCTTTTTATATAGTTTAAGTTGGCCTCACACATGTGTACACAGTGGTAGTGCCCTCTAAATGGCTTCATTTAGTATCCTGTTTTTCCTGTTTTTCATCAGGTTATGAAGGAAGAATGGAGTTCCCAGACCATAGCCGCCAGTTGCTGCAGTGTCTGAGTCAGCAGCGTCACCAAGGTTTCCTCTGTGACTGCACTGTTCTTGTCGGAGAGGCTCAATTCAAAGCGCACAGGGCAGTGCTGGCCTCCTGCAGCATGTACTTCCATCTCTTCTACAGGGACCAGCTAGACAAAAGGGACGTTGTGCATCTCAACAGTGACATTGTGACAGCCCCGGCTTTCAGTCTACTCCTTGAATTTATGTATGAGGGAAAGTTGGAGTTCAGCACTCTGCCTGTGGAGGATGTGCTGGCGGCGGCTAGTTACCTCCACATGTATGACATTGTCAAAGTGTGTAAAGGCAAGCTCAAAGATAAGGAACTGTTGTGTCTGGACGAGAAAATGGGTGAGGGTTTGGGACTGAGCTGCCTGGACAGGGAAAACTCCTCAGATGGCGAGCTGCACAGTAAGCAGCTCAGCCGACGACAGCCACACACACCGTCTCAAGGGGCTCACAGGGCACCCTCGGCACAAGAGTTTGACATGGACAACAACAAAGTCAGGCTGGCTGTCATCGATTGTGACAGGTCTACACAGAGCAAGCAGAAGGCAAACGGTCACTCTGGCAGGTCCCCGGACCTTGTAGGTGTCAATTATGTGTCAGCAGAGGCCGAGCCCTGCCACCAAACAGCTGGAAAAACAAAAGCTGATGTCAGTAGTTCCACCGTATCGCTGTCCCAGAGGTCCCGGGCTTCAGATGACATGGACTGTGCACTGGATTTGTCTTTCAAGCCTCTGTCTAGCAAAGATCCCTTACACCCCTCCTACGTCTCGGGACAGCTGGCCCTCGACAGCCAGCAGCAGGGCACTGAGCCACTTGTTAAAGACGAACACGACTTGCTGTCAGAGCAGGAGGACAGTGAGCCGATGAGCCCTGAGAGCCAGCGCTTTGGGAATAGTGCCAGGAGCTCGGTGGTGACAGGGTTCGCTGCCCTCTTCCCAGGCAACAACGGCTCCACAGCCACACTGCTCTCCCAGGAGGAAGACCTGATGGATGAAGAGGGGGAGGCCTGCAGGGGTAGGGGGGGTGGCCCAGGCCGGGAGCTGGAAGAGAGGAGGGGCAGACTGCTGGGGGACAGTGAGGAGGAGGAAGAGGATGACCTAGCCTCCTCAGACATCTCTACCTCCAGCGGGGTGCTTCTGCCCCCAGGCCAACAGGTGTGTGTGTGTCCCCTCTGCAGCAAAGTCTTCCCCAGCCCCCACGTGTTGCAACTGCACCTCAGCTCCCACTTCCGCGAGAAGGACGGCGCTCGCTCTAAGCTGTCTCCCGACGGCTCGGTCCCCACCTGCATGCAGTGCAACAAGACCTTTTCATGCATGTACACCCTAAAGCGGCATGAGCGCACTCACTCTGGTGAGAAGCCATACACCTGTGGCCAGTGTGGCAAGAGCTTCCAGTACTCCCATAACCTGAGTCGGCATGCTGTTGTTCACACACGTGAGAAGCCTCATGCCTGTAAGTGGTGTGAACGGCGCTTCACACAGTCGGGGGACCTCTATCGCCACATCAGGAAGTTTCATTGTGGCCTTGTTAAGACTCTAGCCATTGGATAAACACCTCTCACTAGTGCCATGACAAAAGCCTCTTCGTACAGTCAATACTACTGAACACATCCCCTTTAGCACACTCGCCGTTTACTAGAGACATGGATTCTAACCCCTGTGGTGTCTCTCACGTTAAAAATGTAGCAACTTTAAATGGTGTCCCACTGGACTGTGTCATTGGCACTGGGTACTATAATGGCCAACGGTTGAACAGACTTTTAGGGTTAACATGGGTGCTGTGAAACTCAGAGCTGAATTTTGTTTGTGTTGAACAAATCAGATGATGCACTTGTTTCTTTCTGTCTTGTTTATGTCAATCGATTTAGTTTATTTGAGGAGTATATTTGTTAAAAGAAAGGCATCCTATGTTAATAATATAAGAGGAGATGGGTGCTAATAGTAACATATATATATATATATTAATACAATCGTCAGAGTAAGTGCAACTTTAGGCACAAGGGAGATCTGAACCGTCCACCCGTTGCATTATTATTTTTATTATTATTTATTTTGGAATATGTTCTAAGCAAGTGCTTATTACAAGGCAGCAAAACTAATGAAGTTTGACTACTAGAAAATTGTATTTTCTCATGATTGTTTAGTTTGGTTGAAATGGAGGACGATGCAGTTTTGTTTTTAACAAAATGAAATCAGCCTAAACGATAAGCTCTTCAGTTGCTAAATAAGTCTGCGCATATTCTTGAAATGGCGCTCTACTTGGTCCTAAAAAGAAGGTGTGTAGTAATCAAATGAAGGATAAAAGGATGCCTGTAACACTGGTGCCTACTGAAACACATTCACCTAGTGTACTTACTACAATTACTGCTCGTCAATTTGAGTGAGTTTTTGGCCTTTTCTCAATTGTCTTTTCAACATACCAAGGGTGAGTTATAGTCTCCTCTTGAGTGCCAATTGACCCCTCAGTGTCCTTGATGAAGTCATTGCTAAGAATGTATGAAAAGTATAGAGTTGTATTGAATGGTTTGGGTTCAAGTGCCCTTGTTATTTCCTGGTTTAGCATCAGCTATATTTAGGACAAACCCAAGTGTATATTTATTTGAAGGATGGTATACTGTCTGCATTCATCAAAGCTGTGCTCCATGTGCCATTCATTTAATACAAATCTACTGATGTTTCTTTCTTTGGATTAACCTTTAAATTCTTACTTTACTGTATGTGTTAAGTTACTACTGATAAAGTTGGCGCCTTTAGTGATGCTGCCCTTGAAAAAATCTTGTGAGTTTAAGACAAAAAAGATGCTGTACGGATTCTTCCTAGGCATGTAGCACTAAATGTTTATAATATGTCTAATCTGTCCTGAGAAGACTTGATCAGAATTTATTTATTAGTTTGACTTGGTTCAGGGTTTACTCTCTAGGTGTAGTTCTTATTTCTCCAAGCTTGAAAGACGTTGCGTCTTGCCTTGCAAACTTGGTACTCATTAACTGGGCTTGGGGTTGTCTGTTTATTTCCTCTGAAAATCCAGTTACTGTATTTTAATATACTGTGTAGAAACCTCTTCAAAGTATTGGAGATTTTTCACATGGGACATAGAGAAGCACTTGTTTTTAGCATGCACATAGTTTCAACACTATTGTCTAGGCTGCTATTTCTTACTGTTTGTATATTTAATGTAAATATATATTCTATTTATGGAGCTATTTGTTTTCCATGTTACAACAACATGTGTCTTCTCAAGGCAGTTTCTTAATGTGTCTTCCCCTGTGGAGTTCTCTTTCCGTTTCCAAAACTTGACCGGACTCGGCTTCACTACAAATCAAAAAGGACTACTACTGTTCTGCCACAGGAAACAGTTGTTCACAAGCACAGCCACACCGATTGCCACTGGATACCTATAGAACTGGGACAATACGGGCATTGTTCCCCGCTCAAAGTCCCAGGTAGCTCTCAAGGGATCATTGTGTATCACTCTGCTCTAGCTGTGGGGAAAAAAAAAAGGCTTCTCTCTCTCTCTTTGCACTTTTCTGTATTGAATGGAGCCATTGGAATGTGAGAAATGTATTTAAGCAAAGGGAGACCAAGGAGACTGTAAACAGGTGTATTGTTTAAAGGCATCAAAGAACAACCCCCCCCTTCTTCCTTTTATTCCAGCACGCAGCAGAACTCTGTATTGTTTGGTTGGAAGACTACGTAAATTATCTTGCACATCTATCAAGAAAGGTATTGTTTAAAAAAAGGAAAAAAGTAAAGAAAAGTCTAATCAAATCAAGCTATTGACTTGACCTTTTAGATTTGGGTTTTACCATTTCATAAAGTGCTTTCTCCCTTTTTACTTGCACAGTCCTGGAGCAATGCCCTAAGAAACCACGCCATGACAGCCCTAAATTTTAAAAATTTCTGTTGGCGTCATTGTCATTGGGTGCAGTACCATATATTTCATTCACAACACCGGAATGTAGATTTTTTTCTTTTTTTTTTTGATGTCCCTGTTTTTCAAAGAAAACCTTTTATATCTGGTGCAGGTTAAATGGATTGTGTGATGTACATTTGTACAGAGGTAGTAACTAACAATTTGTAAAGAACTGAAATTGTGTTCTGGTCCTTATTTATACCTCCAGGATGATTGCCACATGTGCCTTGTAGACACACAAGCAGGTGTTGCATCTGGAGAAGCCCTCTTTCCTGACTGTACATTTTGACTCTCTTGACTGCAACAACAGTGACCCACTAGAGTGAAACAATCTGAAACTGTATCATATCAATATGTGACTCCACACAAGTTTGAAGTTTTGCTGCTTTCAGAGATTACACATGGTTTTGAAGTTGATTTGACCATTTTTGTCTGACGTGACAAGCATTTTAGTTTTATTTCTTTTCCTAGACAATACTACTGGGAGCTGTCTGTTCCTTAGCTAATGTCATTGTTGAATGTGAAGTCCCGAGATTCTGATTGCTAACTTCAGTGGAAGCAGTCTTGATCGAGGGCTATGTTGGCCTGATTCATGCTGTATGATCTTTTCACATGACTTTATACTGGAATAATGTCCTCTGCAGGTTACAACTGTGAAATTGTGTATAATCATGAGATATATTTATTATGTCATTGCTTCTTGTGCAACATTTGTCCGACTGTCTAATTTGGTTGGAGGAAAAACAACAAAAAAAAACTTCTAAATGTCAAAAAAATCTTTTTAATAGAATTTGTAGAAGTGCCATTAGAATTTAATATAATTTTTTAAATAAGAAAAGTATATTTTATAGTAATCAACTGCTTCAGTGTTAGTGGTGTAGAAACTAGAGGACAATCTTCATGCAGAATTGACATTGCTTAGAGGCATTTTACTTTATGATCTTTTCACTGTATGTGCATTTTCTTTGTTTGCGCTTTTGGAGTGTGCTTGTGTGTGTGTGTGTGTGTGCTGTGGAAATGTGACAATCTTGATTTAGGTCTTTATTAAGAATATGCATAGAATTAAATGGAACAACTTAACTTTTGTCTGTATTCTTTTGTTCACAAAAACATAATACATTATACATGGCAGCACTATAATAGGCTTGTCTATGCATCTTATATCACATACTCAAACTGTGGTATGAGTACTACAAAAAAAAGGCAGATATTAAAAGAATATAAAATTAAATTTATAAAGCAATCAAACTGAGCACTGAGAAATGACTGTATATTTAAATGTAGTTCACTATACTTCTATGACAAGTAATATAACACTGAAGAGTGGGTGGTGCTCAAAGAATCAAACTATTTTTGAGCAGGTTTGAGAATCATTGTTGTTATCATATCCAGATAAAAGAAAATGTTACTGAGCAGTTTAATAGAAGTAAACTTAAGGATATGATTAAAATCTCATCAGACGTCGCAGCTCCAGTGATCCAGATGGCATGTGTGGGCAGCGCTGCAATGTGTACAGAGACAACACAATGTGATAACACTGGTCTTACAAGCCCCATCCCACTGAAAACATAAACTCGACTCAAGGACGTAGCAATTTAAAGATTGTCCCCAACCTGTTGCCAATACTCAACAATGGAGATAAACCTGACAACTGCACAAAGCCTGCTGACTTTATCGTGCAATCTTCAACTGTATGTATTTCCTACATTCACATTTGTTTACTGGAAAACAATCCGTTCAAAACTGTCTCTCTAATTGGGAGGGTGTTAATGCCAATTCACTGGACAATTACAATGGCGAGAAGTTTTAATTATTTCTTTGCTGCACCATGAAAGAAATCCAGCTGCTCTGCGACGTGATCCCAATGGGGATGTTCTCGGGTTCCCACCACCCTCCCCCCAATCCCAGCTCACCCCTTCTGGGAACACCATATAGAGAAGGGCCACATCCAACTGACCCTGCCCCCATCCATCCCTACCTCTTCCCCCCTAAAAGCACGGCCCCCAAACCTCAGCCTCATCCCTGCCTTTTCTATTGTGTGCGTGAGTAGTAGCTCAGCCAGGCTATTGTCTGGCCCAGCTCCACAGCACGTACTTTATGCATAAACAGACGACACGGCGGCGCTGGTCAGGCTGCTCCCAACATAAAGAAAACAATGTCTTCCCAAGATCATTCATGTAATAAAGGGCCTGCACTGTTACTATCCGCATAAGCAGCAGCAGTATAGCGCAATGGTACCAACATCTCACATCTGCCCAAGGCTTAGAATGCCTGAAAGTGCATTTCTTCCATGGTTTTGCTTTGCCATGTGATAGGGCTTAACTGGAGGGTGACGAGTCTGGATATGTGCAGTGTAACTCGATGGTGTAATAAAACATTCCTCTGTGAGACTCAAAGCCGCTCTTATTTGGCTTTGGAGTGGGGGGTTAGTGTTTTAGAAGTACTTGAAAGAAGTTGAGGGGAGGAAAAGTTGCGAGTGTCCAAGCACCTCAACAAGGCCAGCGGTGGGAGCCCTTGACCTCTGAAGGGACGGGCTGCCAGGGACAGCTGGTGTGTGGCCTGTGTTTATTTATTTATTTCTTAACAAAAGACAGGTGGTCACACTTGAAAAGGGCACAGAAACACATGCGCGCACTTGTGTACAGATAACACACACATGCACAAGTTGTTTTCCCCTCTTCATATTAACACACATGCATACACTTATCATCCACTTACTCCTTTGACTTTCAGGAAATGTTGAGGTCAAGAATAGACAACAATTGACCAAAAAAAAATAATATTACTGATTATGATAAGTCAGGTTGTAAGGTTAGGACAGCTTTTGAGATTGTAGTGTGTATAATCCATATCAATTGCTGCAAGTGCATAAATACATATCAACTAGTGCCCTCACATTGCGCTTGCCTTTTTTGGAGTGGCTCACCCTAACAGTGCCAAGACAGTGTGTCCTTGGTCCACTGTACAGCTGTCACTTACTCACACTCGTTGAAGCATATTTATAGCAGCAGCATCATTGGGCTTGACGCTCGGCGCACTCAGACCACAGCTGGTCCCCAAAAGAATGGGCCAAAGACAAAGCCACGTGCTCCCGCTGGCCCACTGCAGTTGGTGCTGTCTGGGGCTCAGTGGGTGATTATGAGGCCCCCACTTATGTATTTCTTTTTTTTTCCTCGCACATATCCAAGCATAAGCATACAGAAGAGAGGACCGTTCTCTGGAAAAGGGCGTAGTAGCGTGACCCCTCTTTCTCTCCTCTGGGTGTCTCGAATGGGAGAAAACAACAACAGCTGCAGCCTCTTGTTTTGAAGATACACAGATAAACACGGCACATCTTTAACACAGTTAAGTGAGCAGAGGAGTATGCTGGCTGTGGATGGCTGCCCTGCCTCTTAACCTGATAATTTATCTATTTGGGATGAAAACAGGCAGAAATGTGGACATGGCATCTGATCTGTTATTGTTAAAAAGGCAGTGACATCCGGAAAAGCAGATATTTTAACAGAATCTGGCATTGTAGAATACAATTTTATTTTTTGATTGTGTGTAACACACTTTTAATTGGCATATTGGTGTAACGATAGCCAACTAGACATGACAAGACATGCTCAAAATAACCTAAACCTCACAGAGAGAAATAATGGCCTATATACAAAACTAACAATATAATGCAATAGTTAATATCTTCCTTATTGTGCAGTACATCACCTCCAACTTCCTATCAAGAATTTTACAGACAACTTGACGCCTTGCTTGCCAGCAGCTGTCTGTTCACTCAGCCAGAAATCAAGCAGCGCCCTCGGACACCAACTGCAGCACTCCCTGAAGACTGGACCACCACAACTGGTCCGCTGAGGAAGGATGCGACTAAATCAACTCATGGGCACGTTTGGATTAGGCTCCAGGAAGTGCTTTCATCCAAAATTATATCTACAATGCCATGTCATGGGATTGGTGCCTACTGTATGAAGCACCAAGAACAATTTTACAATACCTGACCCTGAAGCAGTCATCTATAGTGATGAGCCACAGCCAACACAAAGTGATGACTCTGCCTCAAGGTTACCTGGGGGTAATTGTAGCCAATTGTGTGCCGGTGAGGTTCAATCGTGAAAAACCTCTGGGGGATATTATAAATTCCAAAGCAGATTCTCAAGGTCAAAAAAAGAAAACAAAAAGAAATTGTGATTTTATCATCAGGACTAAAGCTAGAAACAATTTGCATACTACATAAACACAAAATGGATTAAAAATACATAGCATAACTTTGTGCATCACCTCAAATAGATCCTATTCAGGCGCAAAGTCCACCCAAATAAGTTTTAGAGTCCTGAAGAATGCTGCCATCTGCTGATGAAGACAGACGAATGGATCTGGTTAAGTTTGTCTACTCCCTAGATTTACAATATATTAAGTACAGAAGAATGACAAGGCTTATAAATCCACAGAGCACCACCCAACACTGAAACACAGGGTCCTTTCTCTGAGCGACTGCTGGGGTAAGTTGTGCCATGAGGAATGACCCAGACCGTAAGCGTTGTGTAAAGCTCATTATAGATTGCTATAACACATACTAAGCTGTAAACATTTATGAATAACCTACTTATAATGGTGTGGATAAATTAGAAACAATACTTTTTAATAAAAATTTTTTTTATTTGATTTACTTCAGGGATAAAATGTATTTACACACACACACACACACACACAACACAACATTTTAATTACATCCAAGCATGATCAGAGTATAAAAGGCAGTCATAATATCTTGTGAGGCAACTAGATCTATTCAAGCATCATACTCCTATCCTTTGGTTTTCCTTTACGTTGCGCAGCCACAGCAAACAACTTCATCATATCTGCCGCTGTAACTAAAGGAGGTAGAAAGAGAAAATGTTACTTTCTGACTTATATTCTTTAAACTACAATGTTTATAGTGGTTTTGTGGAGCTACTCTAAAGAAACTAAGAAACAAATTTTCTTAAAATAATACACGTTTGCAGGTAAAAATGACAGAAACTTACTCTATAGTGGTGCAAACGGAGCAGCAAGAACTGGAGCAGCAGGAGCACTGTCTGGTGCAGGCAGAGCAGGCGAGCCGGTCACACTGGGAACACCGTGTCAACGTCCCCAGGCTCTTCAGACACACACAACAGCCTGTAGGGCCACCTGATAGACCTAAAGATAAAACACCACAAATCAGGAACAGCTCACTCAAAATAAACCTGACACAATGATGCCATCTGCTGGTATAGAACATGAACTTGCACAAGGCCATAAACTGACAAACTGCCTTCATGTTGAGCAATAACCTAAATTAAGTATACATTCTCAAAACTAAGTTTTTAAACATTTACATTTGTTAGTTACAACAACGGTTGTTGGGACCCTCTACATATGGCCTGAGGGAAGCAGATCATTTGAGGATATAGTCATGGTTATGTTGAAGGCTATATTAAGATATGACCTGGAATGTTTAAATGGCACATGGCTATAGTAAAAACAAAATTCAAGGCTCTGATTGGACAGTTATTTTGTATATGCATATATATTACTGTGATAAAAGCAGTTCTTAATTTAAATTATGCAACTGTGGTCATGTTGATGTTTTTGGTATATTGTACAGCACTGCTATTTGGTTTATTGTTATTGCAATATTATCAATTGCAATATTCATGTTGCAAATCATTGCTTTTTTTTTTATTGCTGCAATAACGCTTTACTTTAATATACTTTTCTCTGTCAAAAATCAAACTGTGGTGCCTCCAAATAAAAAAGTACTGGTTTAGACCTGGTTCATTACAACATTTAGTCCCAGTTTGGACCTGTTAAATCAAGGTTTAGTTTAGGTATAATCTTCAATTGTGATTTAGCTACTGCTTTGAGGAGCGGAAGTTAGTCCAGCCTTGTGCCGTCATGGTTTTTAAGATATTGATTATTTTTTTAGGCAACCCTAGCCCATATTTGCATTCACCAGGCCCCCTGAATGCACAGAAATGATCACAAGTGGTATGGTTCGTTTGTGCTGGTTTGTACTGTAAAAAAAAAGTTTGTGCTGTTAAGTTATTTAAGATAATAATGTTTTTAACCCTTTCATGCATAGTGGTCACTACAGTTGACAGCTATTTAAAAACTCTTTTCTTGTATGTGCATGGGTTCTGACTGAGATGTTGCATATAATCCACTTCAATGGACGCTAATGCGTTAGTCTGTTACACTGCCACCCATTGGTCAGCCACTGTAAGTGTCAAAATAATCCTTGAAACCAAGATGGCCGACAGAAAGCCAGACAGGCCGACCACCTCAGGAATATCTTGCCAATCCTTTCATAGTAGGAGACCATTGGAGGTAAAAAAAATATGACAACATTGAGTAGGAGCTAAAGAAACATAGCATTGTCAAATTTTCAAAGTATTGATTTTATCTTGGGAGGAAATTTGGATTATTTATCTGTCCACTAATTTGGACATCATGCATTGTTGGTTATATTTCAACAACAATTAATTTTATTATCAGAACTTTGTTTATATTGTAAATAATATAGTTGCAGTACCTTTTTGGCTGTAAATCAATCTATGTATGTTATTACAATGTAATTAGCAGTTTTTGTAACAAAAACTTTGTGCAAATAAGTTCTATTATGTGAATAATAGAACTTGTATATATATTTTGTAGAGTTCAAGTGCAGAGCGTGATAGAAAGGCCTACAGGATAGTTGAGCAAATCCCATCCGGTTCAAGTGAGAATGAAGCTAGTAGCAGTGATAAAGAATGGCTGCCAGAAAAAGAAGCATTAGCCAGTAGTGACAGTGAAACTGAGGATGCTGAGGAAGTTGAGTGTGAGGATGCTGAGGGAGTTGAGTGTGAGGATGCTGAGGGAGTTGAGTGTGAGGATGCTGAGGGAGTTGAGTGTGAGGATGCTGAGGGAGTTGAGTGTGAGGATGCTGAGGGAGTTGAGTGTGAGGATGCTGAGGGAGTTGAGTGTGAGGATGCTGAGGAAGTTGAGTGTGAGGATGCTGAGGGAGTTGAGTGTGAGGATGCTGAGGGAGTTGAGTGTGAGGATGCTGAGGAAGTTGAGTGTGAGGATGCTGAGGAAATTGAGTGTGAGGATGCTGAGGGAGTTGAGTGTGAGGATGCTGAGGGAGTTGAGTGTGAGGATGCTGAGGGAGTTGAGTGTGAGGATGCTGAGGGAGTTGAGTGTGAGGATGCTGAGGGAGTTGAGTGTGAGGATGCTGAGGGAGTTGAGTGTGAGGATGCTGAGGAAGTTGAGTGTGAGGATGCTGTGGAAATTGAGTGTGAGGATGCTGAGGAAGTTGAGTGTGAGGATGCTGAGGAAATTGAGTGTGAGGATGCTGAGGGAGTTGAGTGTGAGGATGCTGAGGGAGTTGAGTGTGAGGATGCTGAGGGAGTTGAGTGTGAGGATGCTGAGGGAGTTGAGTGTGAGGATGCACCACCTAAAATAGCTCAAGAACAGAACAAAATAAGTTATATTTGGAAAACAAAAATCAGACAAGTGTTAGATGTACTTGAGGCTTTGTGCCCTGGGTGCTTTGGAAGTTTTCATACACGATAGAATTAGCTAAATTTCGTCTAAAAATGTGTTTAAAAAACTGATGACAATATTTTTGATAAAATATGTTCAAAATGGAAGAGTTTAGTAATTTTGTAATGCATTGAGCAGTGTTAGAACCTAAAAACTTAAATGGATGCAGTCCACCTGAGTGGACAGGTGAAGAACTCATTGAGCGTTACAAGTAAAAAAAAAAAAAGTGCAGTTTTTCTTTATTTATGCCCAAAGGGTAATAAAAGCACTGTGAAAAAAAATCTTGACTGTGGCTTTCATAATTCATGCATGAAAGGGTTAAACGATCTAACGTAATTACCGCCCAGCATCTGCAAGGGGCCGGTTGAACCCAGATATAGGCTAGGGGTAACTATAAAAATAATCATTAATATCTTAAAAAACATTACAGCACAAACAAAAACGTTTATGGCACAAATCAGCACAAACAATCTAGATAGTTTTGGAGTCAATCTGCGTTTAATGGGGGCCAACTTCAATGAGACTGGCCTATAGTTTGATAAGTCAAGTTAATCACCATTTATGTTAAAGAAGTACTTTCGGTATTTTCACGTTTTCTGGAAAAACGCCTGTTAATGAGATATAGGCTAGTATAGCATCATATAAAGATCTTAACAGTCAGTTGATCTTTTATATCCATTTTTTGTAATGCTGTGCCTTGACTTATGGGCAACTTGTTATGATAATGATTGTTAATGATATGTTTGAAATATTTGCCCTTTACCAAACCCATCAACACCGACTCACCTTCGGCAGACGTTCCCTTGGTCAGCTTCCCGTCTTGTCCAATAAGAGTCTGTCCTTTCAACAAAGTTTGGCTGTTTGTAGGAGTATCCTCTGGCGCAGATAGATTTTTGGTTGTGCACTTGTCCTCTCCCGTCCATATTTTACCCATTACTGCTTTGGCACCGTTAAAGAGCAAGTTCTTTGTTTTCTCTATAGGTAAATAAAAAAATTAAGTACTCAGTAAACACCTTTGGTACACATGGGTCTAAAACAGCTCATGCCCCTCGGTCTTTAAACTGTTGTTGATGATGATTCAAACAACACGCATAAAAGATTGAGAAATAACTTAATCCCAATATAACGCTACAACCACTGCGTTGGGACTGTTAGCATGGAAAAAGGCCACCAACGGTATCACATTAGTTCAAGAGAAACGCTAACGCTACAGCCGACACACAACTTATGTAGAAAAGAGGCTAACGAAAGGCTAATGTGGCTACACGTGTGCTCACCGTAGATTTCCTGTCTGTATTTGTTCCCCAAAACGCCGTTATGACATAGCTCATGTTCCCCGACGTGAATTTTGTATTGTGAAGAAAAGGTTTCTGTAAAAGGATAAGCTCTTTTTGGCATTTTGTCTGCAAAGTCTAACCGTTCTTCTACGTATGCGCACTCGTTTGATGCGGGAAAAATACGAGCAAGACAGCAGAGAGCCAATCAGGTTTGTGTTTTTATTACCACGTGAATACTGTGAGCCAATCAGGTGTTGTCTTCAAAACCACGTGACTTTCAGACAAAGCTTCGCTGCCTTCAGGACGCTCGAAAATATTATGTAATTCTCGGATGTATGCCTTCTAATAATATAACGTATAAAGTCTAACTAAATTTAAATTAATAAACAATATATATGGAAAATGGTGTAATGGAAAATAGTATAAAGACATAGGTCCAGTTTTCAAACATGCACTTTCTTTGTGCATCTACACAAAAAACATCAATAAAATCAAGCTTTGCATTAGTAACTACAAAAGCCCTGTGTAGCATGTGAAAAGGAATATTCTGGTTCAGTATGCACTAGACAGAGTGAAGTCCAGCAGCAGAGACTTATTATATTAAATAATAATTTGCATGTGGAGTAATCTGTAAACTCAGCATCCACAGTTACATACAAAAAAATGGTATATAAAATTAAACTAAAATGCTGTGAACCATTCTTAACAATATACAGCAATAGAAAATGTCTGTGGAGGTTCTCAGTCATCCAGGACATCTTAAAAAAAAGGTTTGAATAAAAGCATCTGGACTTTGTTTTCAAGGTGAAGACGTTTCGTCTCTATTCCAAAAGACTTTATCAATTTGGAATTGATAAAGTCTCTCTCTCTCTCTCTCCACTCTCCACTCTCCACACACACACACACACACACACACACACACACACACACACACACACACACACACACACACACACACACACACACACACACACACACACACACACACACACACACACACACACACACACACACACACACACACACACATATATAAGAAAAGAGAAAAAGAGGAGGAAAAGTTTTTTTCACGTTAAGTTTATTGTTTCTGCTTGAGGCAAGCTTGGTGAGCACTTCCCTAATACCTTCTATCTAGAACATCTGGATCATGCACTCCCTGGACTTCCCAACGCCAACCCATTTGACTGAAAAGGGAATAAGAGAGAGAAAGGTCATGTCAGAAAGGCTTACTTTTGCTCTAGGTGCTAAAAGTCTTTTACATATTGATTGTGTAAAACGTACTGGGGACTCCAATATGATTCTCAATAAAGCGGATGTAGTTCTGTGCCTTGGCCGGGAGATCACTCCACTTTCTGGCTGCAGAGGTGTCAGTCTTCCATCCGGGGAAGGTTTCATATTCAACCTCAACTTTTTGCAAAACATCCATGTTGGCTATAAAAGAAATGTTAATCTTTATGAATTCAGCTATAATATGTCTGTGAAGGTTCTCAGTCATCCAGGACATCTTGAAGCAAAGGTTAGAGTAAAAGCATCTGGACTTAGTTTTCAAGGTGAAGATGTTTCGTCTCTATTCCAAGAGATATATGCTCAGCTCTCTTACCAGTTGAACTCAGAAGTCTCTTGGAATTAGAGACAAAACGTCTTCACCTTGAAAACTTAGTCCAGATGCTTTTACTCAAACCTTTTCTTCAGCTATAATATCATTTATTATTGAATTTAGACGTCAGATAACCTGGAAAGTGTGGGATTCTCTTTCCGTTCAGTTTATAGGCAACTCCAATTTTGATTTCGTCAAGCACATCCAGAATGTCAAGTTTTGTCAAAGCAATGCTGTGAAGAAGGGAAGGTGGAATGCTTATAACAGTATAGTATAGACAAATAATTATGACAGAACATACAATGACAGTAACACAAACTGATCATATATACTGTATGATGCACTTAATTTGATTTAAGTACTCACGCAGTGAAGCCATTGATCATGTGAGCATATCTGACAATAACAAGATCCAACCAGCCACATCGACGCTTTCTTCCTGTAGTTACACCCACCTCGTGGCCCCTGGACTGCAGAAGATCCCCTGTTTCCTGCAAAAGAAATAAGAAACATGGTGCTATCTGTTTGTGTCATACCACGCAAATAGTGTTACATCATATCTGATAAGAGATCCTAAATGTCAGAGGGTATTATTGAATAATGGTGACCTATGTCCAGTCGGTCAGTAACATAAACCAGACTAAAACTGTAAATATAACCTGAACCAGAACTCTGGCCCTAAATTTATCTGTGTGAACATGTGACGAGTATAAGAGGTAAAGTGTGACTGTGTCTCACAAAAGCTGACAGCTGCACACAGCCAGCAGACATGCCACCCCTCTCAGTCTGTCTGCTCAGGCACATGATCAGAAACCAACTTTATGTGTTAGGCTCAAGATCACACTCTTTCATAACATGCCAGGCATCATTTTTACAAAACACAAAGACACTTGAGAACATGCAGTGTACCCTAATGTCATACTCTTACATTTAGTTGCTCTGTTGGGAAGGCTCCGATTCCCACTCTGGTGGTGTAAGCTTTTGACACACCAAACACATCCCCAATATTCAGTGGAGGGATTCCCAGGCCGGTGCATGCCCCGCCCACGGTGCAGTTTGATGATGTCACAAAAGGATATGTGCCTGAAAAGAACTTTCAGTTTTTACTCTTCATTGAGTCCATATATATATATATATATATATATATATATATATATATATATATATATATATATATATATATATATATATATATATATATATATATATAAAGTATATGTTTTACCAAATTACCAAAGTCAATGTCAAGGAGAGCAGCATTGGCCCCTTCAACCAAAATCTTCTTTGGAGCCCCATGAAGTGCTTCATACAAGTAATACACCCCGTCTCTGACCATTGGGCGCATTCTCTCAGCGTAGTCCTGCACAACGGCAAGTATAAAAGGTTCTAATACAAAAAAAAACAAAAAAAAACAAAAAAAAAAACACAAATTGTCTGGCTGTTGTTGTCATTGCTTCATACCTTGAGCTTTTTTAGTTGGTCCTCCACGTCGATGACCAAGGATGGATACATGATTTGAAACTGGTAGACAAGGTTCTTGAATCTGAAAAGATGGCAAAATACTAAGATCTATATGATGTAAAAAGGGGTCCCTTTTCTTATATGTTAACATCCATACTTGGTAGAGAACTCCTTAAAGTCCCCCAGAAGGTCACATACACGCAGCCCAGTTCGAGATGCTTTGCTGGAATAAGCAGGTCCAATGCCCTTCTTGGTTGTTCCAATGCTGTTGTCATATTACAAAAAAAAAAAACAAATTTGTTTTGTATCTTTGGAAATATTTGGGAAGTTTAAGCACAACCCTGCAAGCTCTTACTGCTTTCCTTCTTGTGCTTGTCGTTCAGTTTCCTGTAAGCTATCAACAACCTGGTGGAAATCAAACACTGTGGAAATATACAAGAAAACTCGTTGACAACCATTATAGAAAAGAAAATGATGTGTGAAAAATATAATGTGTACATACCAATATGGGCCCTGTCTGAGACTATGAGCCTCTTCTCCCAGCCTTTCAGACCTATATTGATAGAACAGAGATAATGTATACAGTATTTACACTTTCCTATTACCATATTGTGCCTTAAGAGTACATATACCTTTCTTGTCATTTTTATCGCCCTCCTCGAACAGGCCCGGTAAATGTATGACCACACCATTACCTGCAAAAATAACTTAAAGTTTCAGACTCTTCTTCATTATTTTTCCAGAATGATGCCAACTGAGTCTTTACCAATAAATGATATGGTTTTGGGGTTGATGATTCCACTGGGGAGAAGGTGGAAGTCATACTCTTTGCCATCCACTACTACTGTGTGCCCTGCATTGTTACCCCCCTGAAAAATCAAAATGGCGTGTTCAAGTCTTAGTTTACACAGGAGAACACAGTAGACATACTCGCTGCTTTTTCTTTACAACTATTTTAACAGACTTGGCTGGAACACTGGTAGATCCTCCCGTCTGTTCCCCCTAGCTAAGACCTGGCCTTCTCACATAACAAGCCACCCTGAGAATGTGACCTCGCTCTAGCCCTGGGTGGGTGGGGTTCTTACCCCTCCTGAACACTGGGTGCTCTCCTATCAGTGGAGAAAGTGTAACATGGCAACAGGAGTGACATCTGGAGTTCTAACCGCTGTTTCTTACATAAGTCTACAGAAATATAACAGTAGGCTTGTGTTGTTTGTGAAGAACTGAATGAGTAAAGATAATATGGGAACATTTATCATATGAGCTGAAATCACGATGTTCCTGATAAATGGGAATAATTAACACAAATTTAGCACAAACCTATCTTGTCTACTGTTAAGCACAATTAAAAAGATACTGTATGTTATTCTTTTTGAGGTACTGAACTAACCTCAAAGCTACTTCTTGTGTTGTTAAGAAGCCAACCACCTGTTGCGTCCTCACAAGCAGCCACTCAGTAAATGGAACATTTATGCGTAAGACGGACATTAACTTGTGACCAAACTGTGAAGGGTTATCAAATCAATCCAAAACATTTACCTGGCATCTGCAAACAATGTCAGCCTCAGTCGCCAGCAGGTCAACCACTTTTCCCTTGCCCTCGTCTCCCCATTGCGCACCGAGCACTACCGTTACTTTGTTTCCCCCGTCGTTACGCACTCGCTTCTGTCCCGTGGCGGCGGGGGCGTTGGCGTTTTTGTGCTCTTTTGCCGACCAGCTATGCGACATGTTTGATGGTGGCTTTAGTGCGCGTCCACCTCAAGACGACTACTGCCTCCGAGACTGACATGGCCATATCTGTAACTTCAGGGGTGATGTCAGAGCCGGACGCACTGCAGAGCGCGTCAGCGGTCAGATGTCCACTCGTGTTAAAAAAAAAAAAAAAAAAAAAAAAAAATGCCTTTTACATTACACGCCTTATTTTAGTGAATAGCTGTAATGTTATATGCAATTTTATGAATATTTTTTTAATCCATTCAATGAATGAATGAATTTTAAAGTCCATTCCCTTTAGCGCCATCTGTATGACTGAAGGAGCACAAATACTGAACATGAAATACATTTTTATTAAAATACTTCCAACAATAAAAGTTACATTTCATTAATATACCATCTTTAGCAGTCTTAAAATTTATATTAAGATAACAAATGAATACATATAAAGATCTAAGCACTTTGACAAATAAAATTATATAGCTTGCAAACACTCTTTTGAATTGTTTGATATGTAAAGCTTTTTGGCAAAAGAACACCTTGACTGCATATTACAATACAAAACAAAGCATGTCTCTCTAACAGTGTTTAACCATCCATTTACACAAATAATATCAATGTACATAAAGTTACATTTTCATAGTGCGGTGGTGATCCCAGATGCAAAGCAAGATTCCCACATTTTCATCAAGGAGCTGATTTTCACTATCATTTTTCTCTCAATATAAAATATATCAGTCCCCCCCCTTTTTTTTCTCCCTTCTTTAGCTTCTTTGACATTTCCTTTTACCTCCGGACTTCCTTTTTCTGGGGTCACCTAGAGACAAAGAGACTAAAATGAATATAATGATTGAATACGAGCAAAATTTTGTTTAATAAGTTATGATACTAGGACAGAAGCATCATCACATTTACTTTAATATGTTAATACCATTTTCTTTTTTTTTAGTAGAAAGTCCCTTTAATGCATCCACATCACATTTTCACAACCAGATTCAAAACAAATGCACAGTGTACATTAAGCGCAAAAGGTTAGTAACTTTAACAGCTTCAGTTTCTGATTCTCAATGGACGAGAAAACATGGAAAGAGAAAGACAAATACAGTTAAAAGGTTTTATGACTTCACGATGACTTTCACAAACAGCAAGACTGTAAGAGGCCAGAGAATGTTAGATTAAAACTTCCCTGAACCCATTTATTAAAATAAAAGTGTTAAAAAAGCTGGACAACACATACAAATGTAATCAAGTTAGACCATAAACATGTGATTATGTTGTCAATAGGAGCGAGAGGTTTTGACAGTGGTTTTATTAAGATGATAGCCCTGCTAACACTTTCGCCATCCCATCCATTGTGACCTACCTCACTGCAAAACACAGCCTTTCCCACTGTTACCTTGTTTTTAGAAAATCAGAATGGGAAAAAAAATAAAGTTTAAAAACCGTTTAACATTTATGATTAAATATAATCTGAAAAATATTTAAGACCATATGCTAAAAAGCCCACAAATACAATATAAAAAGTAAAATGTAATAAAAACAAATAAGAATTTCCCTTTAGAGACATCAAGACGCTAGCATTTGAAACGCGATCTTTATTGAAGGGAAGGGATAGTTTACCTTGGTTACTCTTCTTTTTGTTGCGTTTAAAAAGGCTTCTTCTCTTTGGTTCGGGTTTAAGAGACGGCGCGTCAGATGCAGAGGGTACATCTTCTATATCCGCTCCATCTGGGACGTCACATACCTGGAAAACCTCACTCTTATTACATTTAGGAGCAGTCATTTTGGGAGTATCCTGGCCGGATGTTTTCTCACTGTTGCACTTCTGTTCTTTACCCCTCTCTTCTTCTTCAAGAGTCTCTGTTAAATGGCTTATTAAATTACTAGTTTCACCGTTGATATCGCCTTGACCACTCTGCCTAACACTGGACTCTATTTCAGGAATCGGAATTTTCTCATTCTGACTTTTATCCATCAATTCCTCAGATACCAGGCTGGAAGTTTCATCCAATACAGCTTCCAGTAGGTCAGTGTCAGACAGGGATGAAGGGCTGAGGATGCTGGCGTCAGTCGAGTCCAATGAGAACCCATTCGTTGTCAGGGGAGACAAGCTGGCATCCCCAACTTGCGTCACTTCTTGAGGTGCAGTTTCTGCCAGGTGTTCCTCCTGCTTTTCCGGCGCTGGAATTTTTTCTGGGGGTGGTTGTGTTGCTAGGACCGTTTCTCCTGAAGGCGTGTGTGCTGCATTCTGCACGGCTGGAGTCTCTTCTGATGGACTGGTGAGACCGTTCATGTCGCTTTTGCTGGCTGGTGGCTCCTCGAACTGAGGTTTGGTGGAAGCGGAAATGGTGGCTTGTTCGTCGGCTTCTTCGCCTGCAGGCTTCACATTTGACCCTGTGGAAGATAAAAGAAGGTATTAAGCTTAAAAAAAAGAACTACATAACATTGAAGTAATTCAGCTAAGCAATTGACTCTGAAATGAAGTGGTGTTAAAGCACAGAAGCCAGGATAAAGCAGCAAGGATGTGTTGTGGCTGGCAGTAAGAAGGACTTGGAGTGGCAAACTGCAGATGACAGCCACAGTCTTTGTCCTTACCAGGTGGGCAGGTATCCCTACGCATTTCACTAGAAGGGGGGGTTTCCGAATCGCACCTGGGCCTGGTCTTTCTAAGGCTGAAACCTTTTCTGATATCCGCCAGCAGGTTTTCAATTATGCAGCCGTCATTCTGAGACACAATGCCTCTCTTGACTGAAAAACAAAAACTTTGCTTAGAACTAGATGTATGGTTATTATCTATTTAAAAAAAAAAAAAAATTAAGTGACAACTTACTTATTTTCCCATTCTCTCCCTTCTGCCTCTTGGATTCATCTTCTGCCAGCTGCTTCTTTCTCTTCTCAGCCTTGGCTGCCAGGTCCTTTCTCGATTTGTTTTCCTGATGAACAAAAGAAGTGTCAGTTATTGTCAAGTACAAAATGTTCAAATGGATTTGTCGCTGTGTCATTTGAAGAGATATTTTAACGTCAGACAGTTTTTCACAGTATAAGTGACACCCATGCTTTGCACAGCAGATGCACGACTATCACATCATGCAAACATTTGGCACATATCCAGAAGTTTTCAAATGCGCCACCGGATTCTGTGTATGAACACAGGCAAGCCTAACCTTCAAAGCCTTGATAAAAAATCCTCGGAAAGTCTTGATTGTCCCGAAGAGTTCCTCTAGCGACAACTGATTGGCGTCTTCACATAAGTACACTGCCAGCTCACTCCTCTTCTTGTCGAGCTCGAAAAACCTGTCACATAGAACTCGGCAAAGCTCTACATTTTCCTAGAGTAGAAAAAGAGAAGGAGTTTTTGGAAGTGGCAAGACATTAAAATGACTTAATTAGGATGCTAGACTTACTTCAAGTACTTTTGCATATTGCTCTTTCACCTCAGCTACAGAGTTGGACACTTTCTTGACAGAGTCATTCAATCGTTTCAATAAGCCGTTGGCTTCCGTCTGAACCGAGTCTATATTGACACTAAGAAGAAACCATATTTGTAAAACCTTCTGACTAGGCATTCAAAAAACCTAAATAAGCAGGCGGAGATGTAAAACACTTTTACCCTGCTGCTTTTTCACAGATCTCAATTTCGACTGGCAGTGCCAAGAGCTCTGGGTGGTTTGCCTCTGCTTCCTTTGCAAAACATGACACAGTGGGTGATTACAGAAGTTCAAGAAAATATACACACATGGCATCTGGGAGCCGGCTTGTGTACCTCCAGGATGTGATGAAGCAGCGTTATGCGGCTCTTGTTGGCCTTGGTCTCTGTAAGCTTAAGCAGGGAGCTGATCTTAAAACCTTCCGCGTTTCCCGTGTGACTTCCCTGAAAATGGATGCATTACAATTAAAAAAATAAAAATTAAAAATGCAAGCGCTGGATGATGCAAGTAAAAAAAAAAAAAAAAAATAGATCAGAAAAAAATAAATAAACAGATGAGTCTCACATAGTTGAGAAAATTTCCCACGTCAAGAATGAGCCGGCAGAAACTTGGCATGAGCGTGCTTGTTCTAAGAGCTGGAAAACATAATCAAATTTATTGTTTTGTATTGTTATACAATATGGCTTAATGAAGCAAGGGGCGCAGACAAACCGTGGCAGGCCTCCTCTACCAGCTTCACTTTAGGTCTGAGTATGTCCAACACTGACGCCGTTTCCTCACACAACAGCATGCACTCAATCCTCAACTGATAACTGTCAAGGCAAGCGATGAAGAAAAAGAAACATTGTAATACTGGCAAATGTAATAAGATCTAGCACAACTCCAGGACACTAATAATTATTAAGTTTACAAGTATTTCCGATGAAATTACCGTGGCACCTCAAGAAGGGAGGTGTAGAAGCGGTCGACATTCGCCAGCTTGTCCTTCTCCCCTTGGAAGGACTTCAAATTCTCAATCTTTATTAGATGGAAAAATATTTTAAGTGCGTCTTATTTTACAAAGTGCCAAAACATGTATAGTACACAAGTATGCATGTACAAACCTCATGCTTCTCTGGAAGCAGCTTCAGAAGCTGTTTTAACACCTCAACATCAAACTTGGAACGATCTCCAGTCACAATCATAGCTACAAATTCATCATTCGAGCTGCACAAAGTAAGATTGTGTGATGTGTAAAAATAAAAAAATTAATAAAGACTAAATCTGTTAATTATTTCCTTACCATTTGAACTGTTTGAGGAATATGTTTAAATTCAAGTTTTTCTTTGGATCAATAAATGTAATCTGGAGAAAGACAGAGAGAGGAGGCTTAGGTAATTAGAAAGCATTTTGTCCCAGTGCTATGGCTCTGTGGCGCTACAAGTGTTGACCAAGCGCACCTCTTTAGGCTCTTTCTTGACAGGAGCAGCTGCCCCCTTGTCTTTGTGCTCGGTCACCGGGAGACAGAACAGCTGCTCGATACTGCTGTAGTCAGGCTCTCGAAAAGGAGGCTCACTCTGAACAGAGGCCCACATAGAAGGACCGTCTGGGTGTAGAGGAACAGAGTAAGCATCACGACCCTATGAGCTACACCTCGAGTGACTATCATAAACTTAAGAACAAAAAGTGTTTTGTTTGCCACAAACACAGGTAGGTTTTAGATTTCAGGTCAAACCAATGAAAAAGTACTATATCAGAGTGATTGAAGTTAAAGCCCCACTATGCAATTACTTGCTACCAATTTACAGCTACTACACAGCATTTACTATTTATAATCAGGAATAACTTAAATATTCAGGCATAAAAATTTCACCTGTAACGGCTCGTAGTTTCTGCCAGTTGAGCTTCTTCATCCTCAGAGTAGGGCATCGGTGTGTCTTGAGAGAGGCACTGCGTCCGAGGCTCTGAGCGCTCTGAGGCACTATTGTGCCTGGGAGATGGGGCTCCATGCCCAGTAAAGGAGGAGGCGGCGGAGGGCCCATGCCCGGTAAAGGAGGAGGCGGCGGAGGGCCCATGCCCGGTAAAGGAGGAGGCGGCGGAGGGCCCATGCCCGGTAAAGGAGGAGGCGGCGGTGGCCCTGCACCCATTCCTGGTAATGGTGGTGGTGGTGGGGGAATGCCGGGACCACACGGAGGTGGAGGAGGCAGCGGCACACCAGTCATTCCAGGTGGTAAAGGTGGTGGAGGTGGTGGGCAGTTGTTGGTCAAACTCGGAGGTGGAAGTGTCGGAGGAGGTGGAAGAGAGGCACTCAGTGGTTTCTGAGGAGACCTTTTGATTTTGCCTGGCTTCTCGTTATCTTGCAGCTCCGGGTCTGTTTGCATGCCTTTTTCCACTCTGATTGTTTGGCCATCTAATTCATGATGGTAGCTCTTTTGCTTGGAAAACATCAACCGCTGCATTATCTTCTCACAAGACTCCATCTGAGCTGAAACCAAAAAGAAAAAAAAACACTCACTAGAATTACAGTTATCAGCCACGGACTGTCTGTTTTACTGAATGAGCCCAGTATCTCTGAGTAGATCATTTGCTGGCCTTTAGCCCTTGTTTAAATGTATTGCATTTGCAGTGTTATCTCACAGTCTTGGACCAGCAGTATGGCTCTGTTGATGATGGCTTCCACAGCGAGCCATATATCAGTGCGGTCTGGTCCCAGGAGCAACAAGGCCTGGAGTATTGACAGCAGCTGGAGAGATGCCGGAGAACTGCTTACCTGCGTAGGCAATCGTCAAAATTAAATGCCACATATTGGCACAACTTTGACTCACATCTGTCACTTGCATTATGCTTACACATTACTTGTCAGACTTACTTTGTTAAAGAGTGCAGTAAAAACTTCTGAGTGATTGCTCATATCAATGCCCCCATACACTCGCTGCAGCTCTTCCTCATCTTCAGCCATTGCTTCTTCAAAGGCTTCGCATTGAATGATCAAGTCCTCATCCTCCTGCTCCCTGCACAATGCAGCGCAAATACATTTAATCATTTATATGTCACCTGAAACAACATAAAAGCTAACCTTTTGCTTTCAAAATGTCTGTTAATGGATGCTGCTGGGAAACAACTTGAAATAATTACAGGGTGTTTTAAAGTTAGCCCATCAAACTGGAAGGAAAAATGATAAGTCCAGGAACAAACAGAAATGCTCACCTTAATTTTGGAAGAATATCAAGAAGCTGAAGGCCTAAAAAAGGACAATAAAGCGCAGTAAATCCGTATCAGCAACGAAAGAACTCATAAGAGTGAAGACAATTCATCACAGTGGCAGACATAGATTTTTGGTAATTGGAAGGAGGTGGAAAGGTGAGGCAGGTGAGCAATCACTAAAGAGGAGTGGCCAGTCAGATGGCAAATTATCCAATGATGGAGGGGTTTGGGAAGAGTAAAAAAGAAGCGTCAAATATTTTGTCAAACTCGGGTAAATTTGGGTGTCTGCAGGAAGCTTGTGGTAAAACCCTCAATGGTCTTCTTTTGTTTTCTTTAGCAGCCTTTCTCTCACAAACATAAAACCCAGTATATCTTAATGTAAGCAGTTACTGGTCTAGTAGCATTCCCTATTTGGTCCAGCGCATGGGAATAGACTGCTGAGTAATATCTCAGAGAAAATAACTATAGAATCTGAATGGATGGGTAGTGCCTCTTAAAACTTGTCTCCAGGGCAACTTCATTGGTGTAAGCTTATTGTGAAAAATAAAATGCATTAATTTCAATATAGAATGCATGAGTACACAAGGGTGCATAATAGAGCATTTTGTCAAAGTGAAAATGAGGTCATTAGACCTATACTTAGACACACCCAGTGGCAGTGATATTTGTAACAGTATGCCTGCTGATGGCCTGCTTTTTCCTGCATTCATTTTTGACCACAATGGGAAAATAACTAATTTACCTCGGCATGACCTGGCTCATGATTTGTTTTGAAGGAATTTTTAATGTAGTGTCTGAACAAACCCACCAATAAACTCCTTTCTCATTCTGTCTCTCTGGCGGAAGTCATCTGTGCCAAAGATGAGTGCGTTGATGACACTGAGCAGCGTAACCATGTACGGGACATTATCTGTGGCCTGCAGCTCATTCATGATCACACTGAAGCGGTACTGCTGCACCTTAACACCCTGAAAAAAAAAGAAAGAAAATGCATATTTATGCAACATTGACTGTTTTAGTAAATGCAAGCCATCACTAGGGGGCCATGATAGACTCATCAAACCCAAACAAGTTAAAAAGCTTTTTCTACACTGCCTTTAAACTTGCCTTGTAGTGGTCCAGAGCATCCAGCGCCAGACGGTGACCATCGGGTGAAAACATACTGAGAGCAGCCAGTAATTCAAACACCTGCTTCTTCACCATGGTGTTGGAAGTATCCAGGGCTACGGAAGCATCATAATCACACACATTAATTAACAAAACTCCATTACGCAGACAGTCGTTCTGTTGTTGTTTTCACGAAGACAGCCTTCCTCGCTACACTTTCCCCACGTCTAAAACCACACAGTGTTTTTTTTCTGTCTTCTAATCACTTTCAAGTTGAACGTTGCCCCTTCTAGTGTAGTTTTGTGATAAAAATATAGAGTTTTCTGGAGGGTTGAATTGTGAAGGGTGACCCTTATTGATTTAACTAAGTATGTAAGAAAGTGTTTGAGAGATAACCACTGACTCTAGTGGACTATGAGCAACATATCCATGAAGCCATTTAAACGCACAATCAAAATAATATACTATAAAAATACTAATGAACTTAACAGATGGCTACAGCTTTAACTATTTAATTAGTTTACTGATTTGGTTATAAGTAGCCTATATAATTTTCATCTGATGCTTATCTGAATGGAACAGCATAAAATCATACAATGATTTTTTTATTTTTAATCATCTGTTAATGACTAGATAAAAGCAGTCCAATGTGTAATTAACCTTGGGAGAGCTTTCGAACGTAACCCTCATTTTCTATAATGAAGTGGATCCCGGCTGAGGAGTTCATGACCGCTCGGACACAGCTGACACAGGTGAGCTGCAGAAGTGCGTCGGCAATTCGAGAGCAGCCCCGTCCCGAGAGCCGGTCCAAAGCTTCGAGGAGGAGATCCAACCCACTGAGCTCGAGGAACTGGACCATCCATGTTTGGTCGCTGCCCTCCAGACGACGCTTCAGCCCGGAATAGTTGACCACCGTAGGCACCTGCAGCAGCCTAATGCACAGCTCGGGGTCGGCACTTTCCAGGTTGGCTTCCTGCTGAGTGTCCGAGTCCTGGGAGGAGCCCAGGCGACCCCGGACTGCCGCCCATTTATTTTTGCGATCTGATTTGCCTGACATTAAGGCTGGGAGATCTGTGAAGGAAATAAAACTTTATGTCAGGTTTGTTATAAGTCAATTATGGCGATATTTTTATATGTGATTAAGGAAATAGTTTTTTATGAACACAAATGGTGTATGCATTGATAGGTCCAGTATAAAATGTTATCCAGACCAAAGGAAACAGGCCAGAACAGGGCATTATCACAGAGGAAAAGAGAATAGGAAATGACAACTTTGCACATTGTGGAGGATTAGGTGATGTCAGCAATCTAGTCAGCGCTGCTTGTGCCATACATTCCAACTTAATCCTGCTTGAAAGAGAAGAGACCAAAATCAACTCACTAAAATTCCACAATGATAGGGTCAACATAGTCAGGAGTAGACACAAAAACGTAATACAAAATTACATTTGAGGTCAGCCTCTTGTAAAGAAAAACCATGAGGAACATAATCTCAAAAGCAAATCTGAGATGACCTGAATGAACATAATGGTCCCACAAATACTATTTTCTGTTATAGTCTGAAAGTACAGTGACTGCTTTTACAAACATGACACACCCTCCAATTCCTTTATTATTTTCACTGTGATCCATATTCCCACACTCCAAAAAGTAGGCATACTTGTGATGACCATTCTACTCAAGTTGTGATTGATTAAAAGGTCAACTGCTTTGTGTACTTAGCAAGAACAAGATATATGAATAAGGTGTTGAGCAATGTTCTGCCTAAATATATAATTTGCAACATGGTAATTAATCAAACATATCTCGACCAAACTGTAGCTTTTCTTTATTTTAAAAAATACCAATAATAATTTGGTGCCTGCAGTTTGCTACTTGCACGTATGACTCAGATTTCACAGGTAACAGAATAAACACCGTATGAAACATCTAACCAATTGGATTCTAAACCAAATGATTATTTTCCAGCAAGACTTCGCTGCCAGAGTGTTACCGTGGCAGCCGCCGCCGCCCGCCAGACAATAGCCTTCTACAAAAAGGCCTTCACAGTTCTCTTCAAAGAGCCGTGTTCAGTAGATACACAAATGCTCCTTTTCCATTGTTATGCCAATGAGCAATGGCCGAACAACAAGTTTTTCAACAAATCTTATAATGTACTTTCATTTCCTGAATGACTAGAGCAAAGGATGAGAATTGCTGTTGCAATGTGAGATATTTGTGAGTCATGAAAAAGTGTAAAGGCACTGGCTCCTGTGAAATTTATTGAGAATTGTGTTAAATGGTTTCAGCATCCTAAAAAGCTAAAGTTATGAGTCAGACTACATAAAAAAGCACTCCATGGCTTGAGAAGTTTTCAGGAGGAAGGAAAGGACTTTCCTGGCTCAGGAAACACAGCACAAGATAAACATGCGACTATGACAGCTCATGTTCCTCTTTAAAAATATCATTTTAAAATCACATGTTAATTTGTTTCCCCTGGGAATACATAGAATCTCCCAGACAGTTGTTATTGCATAATCGGCAAAGAAATGCATTTGATTTCTTAGTGCACTTCACCATGATAAGTTTAATTTGCTGACCTTGTCTGCCCACAGGCCCAACACTAATAGCAGGCTGATTCACAGCATTCAAGTCAAAACTCCTTCTCTTGTTGAGCCGCCCACATAGCAGCCCACTGCTCCTGTTCTGCATCAGCACATAGATATGTGCCAAAACATCCTCACCCCCATTTACTGGCTCTGAACATCTGCAGAAATTCCCGCAGGCATATTATGTGTTTGACAAATACCAATTTACTCTCACTTTATAATTTGATGGTCTGGTAATTACTGTAGAACAATGTAAGTCACTTTGGATAAAAGAGTCAGCTAAATGAATAAATTTAAATGTAAATGTAATTTGAATATCAAAGCCTACTCATTGACTGATCACAGTACATTTATTTTAGGAAACATATACAAAACCTATACAGCACATACAGTACACCATGAAATTAATTTTTAAACAAACAATATTTACGGAACAATAAAAATAACATTGACCATCTGGTGCTTATTTAACTGTCTGCCTTAACCATCCTCTCCTCCCCACTTTTCTTTTTAAGGGAGGAACCAAAATGTCTGCATATTTGTGGAGTTTACTGGAATGGCTTTGTAGAAGTAGCTGTTTCTCTAAGTACTTTCTCTGCTTTTGCCAGATGGGTATAAACATCTGCTCCAGGGCCGTGGCAGCCAGGAGTGCTAACATAAGGTTGCATGGAACAAGCTGTAGAACAACATTGCACTGTACATCTGATCAGTGGAAAATGTCATATTTTAATTTTTTTTTTCCCTTTGTGCTAACATTTCCTCTCTATTCTGTCCATGATGTCGAATACAACTAAGCATCCATTATCCTTATACTTTAGCTATTACATAATGATTATAAAGAACAGAGCCTGGACTTTGGGCTGTTTTCCCTTCTTGCCAAAAGCTGACTGGTCACCCACTGGCTAATGCACACAACATCAGAGGGAAAAAAAAGCAACGGAATGTCCCAAAATCACAACATTGAGCAAAACCCACTACACCTATACACGTGAGCACATCATGAATATAGACTGTTAGGATGCTTTACCTGGCTTTATTCCTTGAACATGCACATAAAGAATCGCGTCCTCTGGCGTTCTTTCAGATGAGATTGCCCTTCGGAGATGTACGCACAACCTCTGTTATTGTGAAAACATCTAACATCGGGCTGGTGAACGTGTAGGCACAGTGCGGCGGGTCAGTCCGTGTGGTATGCGGAGGGCAGCTCGCTCAAAGCGTTACAGGCAACAACAAGCCTTCAGTCACTTGTGAGAGATTGAGCAAGTCAAGCAAGCACAACGTTACGCACACTACCTGTCTCATTACTTTCAAAATAAGAGCGGGTTTGCGTTCGCTCACGCGTAATTGAAGACAAATAAGTTAAACGGCATGAGCTGTTTTGTGCTACACCCATGAGCACAGTGAATCCTATGCATTTTTTATGCTATTCCATGATTTATTTCAAGTCTAGCCTCTGTATGCCATAATAGGAACTGTTTGACATTATGAGTGCATTGAGTTGATGAGTCAGTAGTTTAAGAATTAGTATTGTAAGACATTTTATGTAATTCTCTATTGTGTTTTTAATGTTGATCCTGTGGCTTCAAAGAAAACACAAAATGTCCCAATACAAAGATCTAGAACAGGAGTTAAATTTTTAAAATTGGGCAAAACGTGAGTCATTTAACTCATAGAGCGTCAATTTTCTTTTCCTAAAGTGTCAAAAATAGAGTTATAATGAAGAGTTACTGAATTTAATCTTTTAGAGTTAAATTACTCAGTGGTTCTCAAACTATGGTTAAAGTTTCTTGAGTGGTACTCAGATCTGATATTTTCTTTTAAAGCTAGATATTTAATAAAAACATAAATTCATAAAGGAATCAAACTGACCAGAGAAATGATTGTATATGTATTTGTGGTTTACTGTGACTCCAATTTTATTTGACCAGTAATATAACACAGAAGAGTGGATGGTGTTCAGAGAGCCAGTGAGAAAACTCCCTATGGACTTTGCTGCAACTCTTTTGGAGTTAATTCAAGGCTCTGCCCCCTTTCCTCATCAGCCACAACTGTTGACTGCTATTGACTCAGTTTGGACTTATCTATCTAAAAAGGCAGTTTGCCACAAGTCGGAATCACAGGAAAAATATCATTCATTAAATGTAGACACAGTATTCATGACAATATTTTTTAGCATTTATTTATTCAAACACCCTCTCTGAGAGGGTTAGAGTAACGTGAGCAGCTCTTTATTTTGGAACGTGATAGGCTAGCTACATAATAGCCACAACATCTATTGAGATCCGCACTGTGCGCCGATTGGATCCGCGTGTTTGTTTGTTTTTCTCACTCTGCTACAGAGCCAAGTGTTTGTGTTGTAGTCTCTAATTACTTCACTGAGTGATGGACTAGGGTGTGGGAAACCAGAGGGAGGCGTCCAGGAGGCATCCAAAACAGATGCCCGAACCACCTCAGCAGATTCCTCTCGAGGAGGACATCATGCAAGTAGTCTATTATCATAGATAAGTTACTGTGCTTCAGCTGTTTAAATGAATGAGTGAGAATCCCTTTTCCAATTTAAAATCTTCAGAGTAATACTTACAGTCCATCTCAGTATTGCAACAGAAATTAGTCTCTTAATCAATGTAATTTCTTATCATGTTGTTTGTGTTCTTCATAACCAAGAGATTTTAAAGGTTCCATTTTTTATTTAAATCCTACTACTTGATTCATATACAGAACGCTCAAATAAGGCATTTACTCAAAATAAAAATAAAAAGAGCTCTTCTTCTTTGATCTATTCTATTGCTGAGCTTTCTTTATTTGTGTTTCTCTAGCTCTGAGATATGTCTGATGGTCAGACCGATAGTCCTTCTCTATGGTCTCACCAAACTCATCCCTGACCCGAGTTTCTGTCTCCACAACCACCGGGCTGCAGTCCAATTGGTCTACTGGTACAGCTGCCCCACCAACTAGACTTATTAGGTGTCCTTCTTCAGCTTGACGACATCCCGTACCTCCGGTGTCCACCACTGGGTTTGGGTGTTGCTGCCACAACAGGCACCGGAGACTTTATGGCCACAGCTCCAAGCATCCTCGTCAACAGTGGAGGTGAAGAACATGGTCCACACAGACTCAATGTTTCCAGCCTCGGGATCTGGTCAAAGCTCTGGGGGTTGATGATCTCTCTGACAGTGGACTCTGCCAAACGTTCCTAACAGACCCTCACAGAACATTGGGGCCTGCTGAGTCTGTCCAGCTTCCTTCACTTCACTGTGATCCGATCTAACTCACCACCAGGTGGTGATCAGTTGACAGCACCACCCCTCTCTTCACCCGAGTGTCCAAGACATATGGTCAGAAGTCAGATGAAACAACTACAAAGTCGATCATAAATCTCCAGAAGTCTAATAACATAACACCACTCGAGTTCATATTGTGGGGGCCATTCCTCCCAATCACGCCCTTCCAGGGTTCGCTGTTGCTGCCCACATTAGTGTGGTTAAAGTCCCCCAGTGGAACAACAAGAAGGCTGGGTACTCTGCACTGCCGTTTGGCCCTGTTGTTTGTGCCCATATGCACAAACAACATTGAGAGACCTATCTCCGACCCAAAGGCGCAGGGAAACAACCCTCTCGTTCACCGGGCTAAACTCCAACACATGGCGGCTGAGCAGTGGGGCTATAAGCAAACCCACACCAGCCTGCCGCCTCTCACCGCTCTCTCCAGAATAGTGTAGAGTCTAGCCTCTCTCGAGGAGTGTGGTTCCAGATCCCAAGCGGTGCTCCCACACAAGCTCAGGCTCCTTCCCCGCCAGCAAGGTGGCATTACATGTCCCTAGCACCAGATTCCATGTCCAAGGATTGGGTCGCTGCGACACAGAAAAATTGGCTGCATGGTCAAGTCACCAGAAGAAAGCCATTGATACACAAATACCACAAAGCATCCCACTTACAATATGCTAAATAGCACAGAGACAAGCCTCCAAACTTCTGGAACAAAGTATTTTGAAGTGATGAGACCAAAATTTTACAACCAAAGAATTTACAGGAACTGGAGACTTTTTGCCAAGAAGAGTGGGCAGCTTTTCCATCTGAGAAAATAAAGAGACTCATCCACAGCTACCACAAAACACTTAAAGCTTTCATTGATGTTAAAGGTGGCAATACACAGTATCAAGAACTAGGGTATGTAAACCTTTGATCAGGGCCATTTGAGTAGTTTCTGTTGTCATTATGATTTATAAAGTGTAAAACACAATTGATGGACAATAAATGACTTCACCCAACCACTAACTATGAGTGAAAGAAAGGTTTTTGTGTTATCATTGATATTCTCTGATAAATGGCCCAAACAAAATCAAAATTTTGCCAGGGCACTAATGAGCACAACTTTAGGTTCAGCTTTCCAGTTGATAAAAGAATTGATAAAGTCTCTTGGAATTAGATTTAAAATGTATAATTCAAGTACTGATTCTTTTGCTTTAACCTTTTCTTCAAGATGACTGAGAATCTTTACAGACAAATGAGGACATGTTTATGCGGTAGGCTACTGAGAGTGGATGGAACATCATAACATCTGATTGTTGCATTGACTGTTAAAACCTTTTATACTTTACTGTATATATTCTCAATAGCTTTAAGTAAATGCTGTCTTAATAAAGACAGTTGATTAAGAAGTTCTCCTTCAATCATTCAAACACCTTGGATCCTGTTTCACTGTTTCGAAAAAATAAACCAATACATTTACTGAAGACACTAAAATGCAAAAGATGACAGCAAAACTGAAATTACTCATTAAGACTACATGTCCCAGAGTGCAATGCAGAACACAGGTCAAAGGTGAACTACGTCATATTCACGCTGCTTGAAACCAACATCAGCATATCTTTGCGTCTTTTTGACCATTTGTAGGTTTCTGAAAACAGAAATGTCTAGAAAGGTGAAAGAACTTATGCAAATGGACCTGTATGGGTTACTTGCAGTGGAAAGCAAAGCGACACCGAAAGAGGTTTGTGAATTAAACACGCCAGTTAGCACTGGCGTAAGCTAGGTTAGCCCTATACTTGGTGGTAAACTCAGTATTATAACAATCGGTTTACTTAAACGTAAAACTATTTGAGCGAGTACGCGCATTTAAATGCTTTGTTTATTACAGTAAATTACCTTTATTTTTAGCGTGGTACTTTCTTAGCTAAGGTGGTTATTCGGTGTAATTTGTGCCAACAAGTGTTGCATGTAATTATCCACACTCCTGCACATAAGTAAGATTAATTGAGATGCAAGTCACATTTATGAAGCCAATATTGAGATATTTCTTTAAGCAGCAGAACAAACTATATCAGAACCTGTTAATCCTAAATTGTGTATTGCTCTGAAAAGGACACTAGATGGGGGTGTTTACCAGCTAAACAAAGTTAAACATACACAGTATAATTGACAATTGTTTTTTAAGTAGCAATACGTTAAAGTCGCAAATGCACAAAAATCACCTATAGAACCTGACATTTTCTTGTCACCGTTTCCTTTATCTTGCATTTCAAATGAAAATGCCAAAACAAGAAGTTCATTTCCTGGTTTAATTTCATAATCTGTCTTCTATAGAGGATAACTCTGTCGAAAATCTGTGGTTGTGAGGTCTGTTGGCGGTGGACAGAGTGAGGAGTTAATTATGTGCATTCTGTGTATGACATTTTTGATTCGTTTAGTTTAATCATGAATCTAGAAAATGTAATGGATGTCATCAAATGGGCTACAAAACCACCCAGTGTGGTTCACTTCTCCACCACCAATATCATGCATGTTGTTTATCACATGTAGGGGAATTTGCTCTTTCTTGAGCCTGTTTATGTGGTCTTAGCCACAGCTTGTCAACCACTGTGTTGACCTAAAGGATTTTCACTATGTGTCTCCGTCTGTTTCTATTTAGTGTCCATTATGACTGCTGTTGTCTTCCTGTGAAACTTGAATGGCTGATAAAGTGTGGGGGAAATGGTTTGACAAAGTTTTAAATGACTGGATATTTAGGGCTTTGCTGAAGGCTATTGCATCCACTTAGTTGAGCTTGTGATTATAGTAGGGCATGTGCAGAACCTGTGTAATAACCTTTACCTACCACAGAATGCTTTGTGTGAGGTATGTTCAGCTTCCACTATTACACAGTAGTTTTTTACTTGTGGACAATAATTGAAAGTTTATTAGCATTTAAGTATGAAGAGAAGAAGAAAAAAAAAAGTGTCTGATCTCATTCTAGGGTCTCTGCTTTTAATCAAGACTCGCTCCCTTTGAATCTAACTGGGTTGGTCAGAACAGGCAGGTTGTTGTGAATGACCCATGCTGCTGTGCTGGTAGGCCTTGTCAGCTTCACTATGTTACTACGTCTTCCATGATAATAATCCTTGCAAAAAAGATTTCTGTTAGTGATTGCCTGTCCAAGGTATTATTGATGCATCACTAGGTTTGCGCTAAAATCTAATACTATCAACTTTTGACTGGCATTCTAATTGTAATTTTGGGGTGACTCTATAATATCTTAAGTGTTGTATTTTCTAGAATTAACATTGTACAGTATTGCACATAAATAATTGCCCAACTCTCAGCTTTGAACTGGTAAGATGCTGTGTCCAAGCTGCTCTCTCTGCTCCTCCACAGATACTCATGTTATTGTTCCCATGCTGCTTATAAAGTTCTGTAAACGGCATAGTTTGGTAATTAAGGAGGATGGGCCCATAGCAGATCAGGCAGCTAATCAGCCACACAGTCCTGGCTTGTCCTGTGGCCGCACCAGGACTAGTTTGTTAACTATAATTGGCACAAAAGACTGCTGTAATCAATACAAGATGTGGACATGTAGTTAAAACTGTGGCAAGCGGGAATTGGGCCGGAACAAAAGACTGGCATTAATCATTAGGCTACTGTTGGCCTGCCGTTGTAAGTGGTGTCTCTTTGATGGTCTCCCAATTTATTCCATAACAAGCTAAAGTGTATTTTCAGACGTTAGTTGTCATAAGCATATCAGACATCACAATGAATTAATGGCATGAAATGTAACCACTCTATTGCTGTTTTGCCTAGTTTGTTTCCATGAGAGAGAAGGAGACAGGCAAGATCTAGTGAAGGACGCTAGAAGGAGAGGAAGGAGAGAGGAAGAAATTAGTGGTGAGGAGGAAGGTGTTAACAGGATCTTGTACAAGGAGTCTGAGACAAAGACGCTGGTGAATATGATAATCTGATTACACGTTCTGCTTGTCAAACAGCTTAGTCGGCTAAACATTGTTAAACATCTGGTAAACTTACTGCAGATTTTGAGACATGTTTATCTTTTACACTGACTGCAGGTGATGAAGAACATGAGAAGTATAGTTTATTTGATGTGAGGACACAGAATGGGCTCTTAAAGAAGGAGAAAAACGTTTTCTGTTAAGTTCCTGTTGCTTTAGTGCATTCTTTGTGTGTAAAAATATTTATCTGAATCTTTTTTTGAACTTGCGTGCCAGTGTGTTTAATTTTATCCAACAAGCATAATTACATCATTGATCTAATAATCTGAGGCAGACTATTCAAATTTAACTGCATTCAAAAAGTATTTACAAAGATCAAATACAGTAATATAATGCAGACTTGATATCCGGAACTCATCAGAACAGCAACACTGATGTTCTAAGGAAAGAAAAGATTGTTGAATGATTGTTAGATATGAGACAAAGTTATGTATATAGGATGGAAAAGAGACAAAAGATACCCTTCGTAAGGAGGCTATAAAGGGATGTAGGTTTAGACGAACAGTCCACATAGATTTGGCGTTCATCCACGGCATTGCGTGTCAGTATCAATCCATAAGACGGCTCTGCGTGCCAAGCAGCAAGACTAAATATCCCTTAATGATGTCTAGTCTGTTGAAGACCTCTCAATGAACCACACACTCATTTACGTTTGGAGCTAGGGAGAGAAAATGAAAAAAAGGGGCTTGTGGCATTTAGAAGCTACAGTCAAAAGAGGTTTGAGTAGAAAAAATCAAGTGCTGTGTAATGTGTGTGTTGCTAAGCTGTTCTAAACAATGGTTATGTTCTTTAATGTATCTAAGTTGAGTGTCATAGAGCCTCATTGGAGTTGCTGTTTAAAAGGTTTGGACACTGATGGATTATACCGTTCTGCTCAGTTGCCTCGCAGTGCCCCCACCCCCCCAGGAAAGCCAGATTTGTATGTTTTGGCAGCAATACAAGAAATAAAATTGTGCAAAAGATTGCACAGGGAAGCACTGCACACGCCAGAGGATAAGAAGTCCAATCCAAACGTTTCCCAGACATGAGGAAAGGAGCTCCCAGTTTCTGTGGCCTACAGAGCTCAGGCGGGAGACTGATTTGTGCTCTGGGGGGTATGTGAACATGTGCGGAACGTTGGCACGGATGATTAGGGCTGGTGAGAAAGTGTATATCTGCGTGTGTCTGAGCCTGCATGTATGATGATTTATGAGCTGAAGCTTTAGCATGCGATGCACATGAGCGTGTGTTTTTGAGGTTTCTACAGCCCCTCTGGTCTTCATGGCAAATTCTACTGACTTTCTTACATTCTCTAGTAGAGGTCTAATAAAAAACACCTTGTCATTAACTAGTCCCTAGATGCTCAAATGAATAGTTAGAAAGTATATAGTTTAAGCAGTGACATGAAATTAATGTAGACTTTAACTGTATAAAACATTGCAATACTCAGAAGAATTGACCATTTTTTTTTATTTTTTTTTTATTTTTTTATTGAGCCTTCTCAAAGAATTTGGCTGCCTGCCTAAGATATTACACTATGGCACTCTGTTTAGGTATGGTGCTATGTCTTTTTTTTTCACTTTTGAATGAACATTTACCAATAATAAGCCGCAGCCCAGACTACATTTATCGTTCTTACTGGCAATGTTCCTCTGAATAGTTTGCGATTGTTGTAAGAGTAATTTAGTGTGCAGTATAACAACCTGTCAAAAAGACATAAAGCAGAGAATCGAGTCAGGTGTTGATTTGGTCCAACCATTACAAACCATAATTTTAGAACAATTTCAACCACATGTCACCTCTGTACTTTCATGTCAGACTTTATTTGTGCCATTCCTTCAAAGAGAGCATTATTTTTGGAATAATCTAAGTATGATATGAAGAGTTGTTACATGGTCATAATCGGTCTTTCAATGTATAATAAGTTTTGTTTGTTTTCAGATTTTGTTTGTGCTTCTCTTTTGCAACTAGATCAAAAAAGCCTATAGACAGAAAGCTTTGACGTGCCATCCAGACAAGAACCCAGACAACCCAAAAGCTGGTGAGTTGGCCTCTAGATGTTTTTTGCTTTTTACTTTGAATTAAGCAAGCCATTTCTTTATTAATTATTAAACTGATTTAACTAAAATGTATTTATTTCTTTATTAAATATTTACTGTTTCCCAATAATCATATTTGAAAGCAAATACTTCTACCAAATCCTAGGGCACCAGTAGTGTACGTCACCAGAAAGTGCAGCCCCAGCACTCGTAAGGAAGTCTAACCAGGCTTTTTAGACAGATGTGACCAGCTAAACACCCACATGACCAGCAGCAATTCCACACTGTGTCCCTTGTTGGCTTTCTGAATCCCACTATGGTCTGTCAACAACCAGCATGTCAACAATTTCACATTACATTTACTTTACATTTTATTTTGTAGTTTTGGGAGGAAAATGTACCCTCAACTAAAGTCTGGTCACGATGAGGCATGTTTTCTAGTGAGGTTCGTGTGGTTGCTGCATGGTTCAGACAAATCCTAATTTGAAAAAAAGAAGGGATATTGGTGGTGTTGGGGGGTTGAGACGGATAATACAAAAGCAGGGGGTCGGTTTCCCAGAAATGGAAAAGAAGTGGTTTGGAGGGCCTCAACACTTGAACCAGCACATGGACAAACTTGGCCTCTATTGCACGAGAGCAGAAAAAGACGTGGGACTTGAAGTCCTTCAGGGGAAGCTTGTGTGCCTGTAAAAGGTGAGCTGTAGGTCACAAGACCATACTAAAGTCAGTCCTCAGCAGCCCTCATTTTCCTCACCCCCCCATGTTGTGATGTTGAGTTCCCCACTGGTCATGGCAAGTCTCCTCCAGTATGCGTGCAGGCAACGTGAGTGCGGCTGCTGGCAGTGTGATCTCTAGAGCCTTCTGTTAGTGTGTGCACTGCCAGTCCCTATAGGGAGTAACTGTATCTGTCTGCTAGGCCCCCCATAAGTGAATGATTAAGCTGAGCTACAGTGCAGCAATGTGGTGGTTCCGTGATGTGGAGTAGGATTGTGGTCTTCTGCAAGTATGTGTGCGTGTGCGTTTGAATGACACTGGGGAGATGGGGTCTTGCGGCAGTGGCCCCTTGATGTGCTCTAATGGAAGATAGATGAGAGAAGCATAAGGTTTTGTGGAAATGCCAGGACTTTGCCATTGAAAAAAAAAAAAACAGGATCGTTAGACGCCATCCAAACAATGAAAAAGATTATTTTTGGTCTTCTTTTTTCAACCTGGTATATGTCCCTGAGAACGGTGTTCCCAAGAACTATGTACCAAGAACTAAATGTGGTCATAGTAGATATGTAGTTGTCATGTGCTGTTTAAATGCATTAATAGTCTATGTTTGTCTTTTCCAGCTGAGCTCTTCCACCAGTTGTCCCAGGCTCTTGAGATTCTAACTGATGCTGCTGCCAGAGTAAGCAAATAAATAGCCATGAAAGTGTTTTCTTTATTATATTTAAACATGGTTATTTCTGTGTTCAGGCTGCATATGATAAGATTTGTGCTGCTAAAAAACAAGCTGAAGAACGTAACAGAAAACTTGACGATAAAAGGAAGAAGATTAAGCTTGGTAAATACTGATAGCATTTCAGATATTTATTTTTTTCGTGTACTTTGTTACAGACTTGTTACTTTCTTTGTTATTTCTCTTGCTTTGACAGATTTGGAGGCGAGAGAGCGACAAGCTGAAACTCACAAAGAAGATGAAGTGCAGATGACAAGAACGCTTGAAGAAGAGGTACAAATTATTTAAGCAAAGAATAAAGCAGCCCACTGTATCTTGAAAAAGATGTAAAAAATTTGTATAAAAAAATAGAATGACTATTTAATAGACACTACTCTTGCTGTGGGAGAGCTACAGCCCAGAAAACTTTGAAGCATATCCAGGTGCTTACATTCTGGTTTTTGTCAGATACTCCCATCTTACTGAGATGAACATCTTCCAATGACTTTGGCCTGGAACAAAGAGTTTCATTGCCATATCATAATTATCAGCAAAAGTTAGATTCCATGACTTGATGTACTTAATGTAGGTCCAATACTTAATGCACAATCAGGATAAAGAGGTAACCAGTAGGTGTCACTAGTCCCATTTTACCTCAAGGTGTTGTGCTTTAGATTACACAATCCTGTCTAAATACGTGGATAATATCTTGTACTGGGAAAGTTTATATGCAAGGATGTCTGCATCTGCATTTTATTCTGTTGTGTGCTTGTCTTCTGTGACCAGATTGCACGTTTGAGGGAGGAGGGATCCAGACAACTTGAAGAGGAACAGAGACTCATTAAAGAGCAGATTCAAAAGGAAAGAGATGCACTGAATCACCAATCTGCAGAGTACAGTCAGAGAAGTATGTTCACTTTCAAGAAATCCAGGGTGACTGATTTATTTATTTATTTTTGTGTTGCACTCAAGCTTATTTAAATATAACATGGTCCTCTAGAGTAGATGACCTCAGCTGAGCAGGCGAATATCCAGGCCAAAGCTGTTAGACAGCTTATTAACCCGTGGTTTACTGAATAAATGAATTGCTAAGTAAAATTTAATTATCATAAGTGTGTCTTTAGAGGAGTTGCTCCTTGTTTTTCGCTCTTGACTAGACCCTATAATTATCCATGCATATTCAGTAATCAAGATGCAATGCTTATACCTGTTTTTTACAGAGGGAGTTATAGATTTCCCACATGACAGTACTTTTAAAAAAAGATTTGCATCTTTTCCTTTTGTATACTATTATTTGTTTTAACATTGTCTCAGTATTTTTATTTCTTACCTAATTCTGTATTTTTTCTCTCAGATCCAGGGATAGACAGATGTTCCAAGAGCAATGTGACTCCTAAACTGAAGGTAAGTGGTGAACATGACTCCAAGGGGGTCAGAAAGTTCACCAGGCAACAATGCTGATTTTAGGAGAACTAATTTTTTATCGGACTTAAGACATTACTGATGAGTTTTGTGGAAACTATATATAGACTGCCATGACAACTGAGCAGTTGAGTCTCAGATGCCTTTTTAGAGAAGGCTTAATGTTGTGAGTAAATGACTAAGGCAAACAAAAACTATAACAACAATAGGTTTAATAAGTTTAAGAGTCTTAAGAAATTTTGCCGAGGTTACAGCTGAAACTAAATAAAATGTATTTTATGTATTCATTTACAATTTTGGATTTAATCTTACACTCAAATTAAATTGTAATATAAATTATATTTGTATTAATTTAAACTAAAGTTGAATGTGTTTCCAAATTGCAGTGAAAGGATTAACGTAATTAAACGTATGTGTTAATGTGATTTTTAAAGCACAGAGCTCACATAAAAATACTTAAAGTGCATTGTTCCAAATCAAAGGATTATGAGGGTTATCACAAAGACTGCTCTTGGATGAAAATGTACATTTTGACTGTAACTGCTGGTAAAAGACATGGAAATTCCCAGAAATTATTTTTCTTTGACAGTGAGCAGTGCTGGAGCTGTATCAGCACTCAGTGCTTGCCATTTATAATACTACTTTTAGCATTTAGTCTCTTTTTGGCTTGACTCCCTTGTGCTTTGTGTTTGGATACTTTAAGTTGCACAATTTCTTTGTGCGCGAGTACAGGAGGTTTTAAAGCCTGGAAACACACTGATAAAGTATCTCATAGCCCTTTGTGGAAGCTGCTTATTGGGGCTGTCTAATCTCTGTGATTTAAATAGTTGTCCAGTACATTTTCATGTTATAGCACTGTTCAAAATGAGAAGCACATTGGGTATCACCTTGTCAAAACAGTCTCTGGTCTAGGATTGTTGCATCCTTTTGAATGATCTGTTCTGATCTCTTAGTTGGTTAGCAGAGTCAAGTTTTGTTAAAAAGTTTACCGTTCTTTTTTCTCCAGCTGAAGTGGAAGTGTAAAAAAGATGATGAGATGAATGGAGGTTACACTCAGGACATTCTTATTGGTCTTCTCCAAAAGGTAAAAATCCAGACACTATGCAATATTGCAATTTGTTAAATTAAAATAATAACAATGCAGACATCTCCAGTATGCATGTGTTTTCAGATTCTTTATTGAAAACCATTTTCACAGTAGATTTCAGTGTACAGTATTGCATATCATCCCCAACAACTCCCATGTCAACAAATCCATGTGCATATCACATACGTGACCACAGCGCTGTCGATAGTTTAATTCTTTCCTTTTAAACAAGGTCCATTAAATTTTGTTGCAGTGAAAGTGCTGTGGGCAATGTTGTAGTGCCCTTTAAAAGCCATGCACGCCATTGTTTGTGCCCCTCTTACCAGGTGATTAAAAACTGCCAAGGGAGGCATTAGGAAATGTGCTCTTCTCATGCAACCCAGAACCTCCTCCTCTGTTATGAGGGCCTTTGGGGGAGGCATGCATTGCTGCAAAATGAGGATATGGCAAGTGTCAGTGACGTCAAGCAGCATTTTGAATTTCTCCATTGCACGCAATACATTTATATGTAGAGGGCTGTCTCAGGGTCAAAATTGTGATAATACGTGCTATGCTTTAAATTCTCAAGCAAAGGGAGTGAATCTGAGGCCAAAGCTGTTTTAGAAGGCAGGCTGCATCGAGTGACAGTTAATGGTTTGGACAAGTAGAAATAGCCACCACTGTGGGAAAGTTAATGTGGTATGTTAGTTCATGCGTACGTGTTAGAACTTGTGTACTTTGGACCCTGAACATTAATACATTTACTTTTAAGGAAAGACATCTTATTAAGATATTTATATTTTATGAAACCAAGTCCTTTTGAGAGTCCCCTTAGTCACTTTTGGCTTGCTTCACAGTGTCCTTTTATGATTTAGCATTCCTGGACTTTCCCGTTCCCAGAAAGAAAACATTTCACACAAATGAGGATATAGGAAATAGAGGAAAAGGGTTGAAAGAAAGAATAAATTAATATTTGAATGAAGACACAAAAAAAACTTTATTCTGCTAACAACTCCTTGTCTACTATCTACTAATGTCTGTAAATAGATACAATTTACCAAGATAAATAATAAATAATATCCAGTATTTTTTGCCTTTGATTTTCTTTGAGATGAAAGTGAATTTTATTTGTTGCCCCAGAATTAATTACCTTTTTTTTTATATATATATCTCCAGTACGGTGATGTCTTGAATGTTATTGTATCGAGTAAGAAGAAAGGAAGTGCTGTGGTTGAATTTGCAGAAGTGAGAGCAGCTGTAAGTACCTGACTCTTTTATAGTCACTGTCTTTATTTTGTTTGTCTGTGTGTGTGTGTTTGTCTGCTTAGAATTTAAAATGTGACACTTGACATAGGCTACATGAACTGTAAGAGACTGATAAAATACATTGCTCTGCTGATGAGAAACAGTGGATGAAGCTGTATAAGCTCATTGTCTTATTGTTCCACACTGTCTGGATCCTCAGGCGGTTTGTCCGGATGTTGTTTTTTTTTTTTGTTGTTGTGGTTTGCCAACATGCTGTGTGGTTTTCTCCAGAGAACATGCCTGCTAGTCTACTGGGCATCTGTCTGCCCATCTCCAGGTTCAGGCCTTGGGATTTAGGCCTACTTCAAATATGTGTTCATGTCTACATGTGCTATTAATTTTGTACCAGCCAGCACACTGCCCAATTAAATATTAGGTATGCAGCAAAAGATTTTGAGACGGCATGAGGTAATGAAATGATAAAATATTAGAAATTTGGCTTACAGGTTTATTTTTGTTTTAGGAGCTGGCAGTTAAGAATGAGAGTGGCCTAAGCGCAAATCCCTTGAAGATATCTTGGCTTGTAGGACAGCCAGAAGTTGGTCTTCCAACATATCAGACCGACCACTTCATTTCGACACAGGTACCAGTTTAATCACTGTTCTCATCATTCTTTCTCACCATTCCTCACTACATTTTCAATCTTGAAATATGTCATGTTATAAAATCATCCTATATACAGGCATTCAATAAATCCTTCACACAATACTGTGTCACACAAATACCTCTGTCACTAAAAGAGAGCTGTGTAAACTTTATTTTGTATGATACTTGCAAATATTGCCTCACTCCGCACACTTTTCTCATCGGGCCTGAAACAATGTGTGTGGGTTAATGGGCCCCCAGTTTATTTCTTTTGGACTGTTATTTTGGCCACTGACCCAGTAGATCCTTGGAATGCTGTGTAGCCATGCTCCATAATAGAAGGGCATGTAAGATTGTCTAAATGACCACAAAGCCATTGTGCGTGCCTGGGATTCCGTGTCGCTATAATTAAAGTTTTCCTCTCACTATATGTCCAGAATTTGGAATTTGTACATTTGTTTGAAGTCCAGTGGGGATTGTAATTTATTTGCAAAGTTTTATTGTCTCCTGGGGTTTCAAAATCACAGTAGACTGTTACAATCTGAGCTCTTTTTATTGATTTGGCATGACTTATATTTTGTCTTAGCGTAGGCACCTGCAGATAGCATATGTGCATTAGCTTCCCTTCCTGTCCCAGCATAATCTCATTTTAACAGTATCTGCTGAGAATACAGGAGGCTCTGATTTCTTGTAATTATATTAGTATAAAGTAGTGTTTGTGTTCTCTGTGTCCACTTTAAGTCTCTTGTGCTGTAGTTTTATCTGCACAATGAAACCTTGGGTGGGATTGCAGATTACATAAATTCCCCAATGACTTCCAGTATTTGTATCTTGACTGCTGAACTGTATTTCACCCTACAATTCAATTTTTAAGAACCCCTTGTCAGCCTGTGGGACTGCACACTGGGACTTGTCACTCTAATCTATTTAAGTTATATTATGGTAACCCCGTTTGCCAAAATTGATTGCTTCAGTGTTTTTTCTCTGACACCTGAGAATGAAAACATACTGAAAGCAGTGTAATTCTTGCATTAGCCCTCTGTGAATGTACCTCTTACTATAGTGGCCACATATGACGTCATTCATATCAGTATATCAGTGTTGCTCTTGGTAAAGCTGATCCTCGGCCGGCCTTGTGGGGCATTTGAGATGGAGGGAGTAAAAAGAGTCATGAGAGTTGTGGTGGTGTGTTAGAGTTTAAAATGGGCTCCATCACTTATTGTCATTTAGCTCACCAACACTATCTCAACTCATTCCACTGAGGGCCTCATCAATCCAAACATTAGTGCTCAGAGAGTCAAAGGAATGGAAAGATACATACATGACCCCACATTTCAGTTTCAACTCTGTCAGTCTTATTAAATGACTGTGGGGCCATCAAAAAAGGGACCACAAATTCACCTAGAAGATCCTCCCCCATTTGTTTCCGTGTAATGATTTCACTGCTCATAGGCACGCTGAAGAGATCTGGTGAATGTCAGTGTTCTCTTTAGTTCTGCTTTTCTAAAGAGCAGATATAACCTGAATGTAGTGGCCCTGTGTTCTTACACTATGGATATTAACTCTAATAAATTTCTCAATCTAAAACATTCCATTCACAACATTTCACATAGTGTAAGGTTTGGTTTTCTTTTTTTGGCTGATTTTATTGAGGCTTGGAAATTGTTACAATAACATGGTATATAACATGGTACTCGATTATGTAGTGTCTCATAATATTGGCTCATGCCTTAACAGGAGCCAAACACAATGACATTTTGTACATGGTTTTATAGAGTTCATTACATAATTGCTGCATCAAAATGTGATTTCATAAATCTGGCCAATGGGTGGATTTCACAGAGCTTGACTAATGATTCGCATCTCGTGTTTGTCATGGATATAAAACCACTATCTAACCATCTGCCTTTGTTGTCTGATTCTGTACTCCATCATAAATCACTATATGAAGATTTATTGTTTATTGTTTAGCATACTGCCATTATAACCCATAAAGGATTTAGGCCCAGGCTTTCAACGCCTGCTTCTTCTATAAGTGGAGAATCATGACAAGCTTGTCACAACAAAAAACAGATGCAGCTATTCTTGGAGTGTTTTTTTCAGCTTCCCCGTTTGCTAGTGCTAAGTGCACTCTCACTTAAAACAGCCCTTCAGTCTGGAAGAGATGGGTTGTATGTGTTGTGGTCATGCAGTTGGCATATCGAACTCTGGCGTGACCCTTTTCTAAGTAGAGATACACATGTGGGAGGAAAAACAGTTTTTGGATTATCAAAATCAGGATTGACAAATCATGTCTGGTGTTCTTCAAGACAGCACGAATATAAACAAATACAGTCCTGTATAATCAATACAAATGAAATGAGTATTGTGATTGAGATATGTTCCATGTTTAAGAATGAGCAACAGATGATTATATATCTTTTTTAAGGTGACATACGTGGAGCTATGGTTTTACAAAACCATACTTTTGTATTTTGTAGCATCAGGATAGACTGATGAAATTACACAACAAAGGCAAATACTGTATTTTCTAAAACAATATTTTCTTATTTAAGTTTCTTTGACAAAATAAATTCCCCTCTAAGAGCTACTTCTTGGTCAAGATGACAGGATATCTGTATGACAGGTAGTTTAGATTTTAGGCAGGAGAAGTGGTACCAGATGTGATTGGGATACTTCACAGCTTGGCTGGTTTGAGCAGCGTAGACAAGATAATTTGTTCTCAAATATAGGCTTTTTGTTCTCGCATCAGTCATTTGGCTGAACACTCATCGGATGTAAATTAATGCCATTCTTCACACTCACTTGTGTAGACAGGAGTCATAAGGCCAAGGACTCATGTGCTAGGGGTCCTTCTCCAGAAGGACCAGGATCCTAATTGTAGTGTTTGCATTAGTGGGTAGTGGCTGCTTTTTATTTAAAATGTTATTTTCCAAATTATTCAGTTTTTAAGGTTAGTTTATGTATTGCTTGTAGTTTGTTTCTAGGAGTCTGTCTTCTTCCCCTATTTATCTTGTGGACAAAGTGTTTTTTGACTGCCCAGTTAAAAGTTGTTTACCATGTATCTTTCCCTTCAAAAAAATGCCATTAAATTGATTGCGTAGTCTGCATAGGATGTGTCACACTGACACATAGAAACCATGACTGTCTAATTTAATTATTGAATGTTCCAAAGGCCTTTTTATTGCTTCCACAGTTGCTCCTGATTTTTAGCCCGATAAATAGCCAGCAGTGTATTGCAGTTTTATGCATGTCTTGCCACAGAACTATGTTTTTTCTAAATCTTTCTTAAACTTATACAAAAACTGGACATCTTTGATAAACTTTTGTTTATGAAAAATTTGAGAAACATTGCCACTGGTGAGAAATGCATAAATAGATTAGATTTTACCCAAGAAATATTTGAATCTATTGTAGAAGCAAGATACTTATGGTCTGTGTATTTTTCAGCTTGACCTAAGTGGCATCATGGGAATTTGCCTCGTTCTTGATTTACCCCACAGCCTTTTTTGGCAACCCCACCACATACTTCTATAAAGTGGACAATACACAGACATTCTCTGGCAAAGTGCACTATGCATTTAGATTTGATCATGTTTGCACGCAGGTTCATTTCTCTCTGCTGCCTCCCACAGTATGCCAATGTAAAGATGTGTTTTTCACATGTCAGTGTCAGAAAGTAAGGGTTTAAATATCCATCAGGACCTCTGCTGCAGTAATGGATGTCTCTGTCTCCCCACCCATGACACCCCCCTCATATGTGGAAGTATCACATTACTCTTTACCACTTTGCTTCTCGTGCGCCACTCACCAGAACATTGGACTCTGATTTGAAGCTAAGAAAACACGCTACATTAGCTTTTTTTTCTATTTTTGAGGTATTGGACTTGTGGCCTGGCTTTGTCTGCAGCCCAATCTGCCACTGTAGCCTGGCTTTTATTATAAGCAGAGCTAAGTGTTTGTTTTCACGGCATTGTTGGGAATAAGAGATGGGGGGTACCTTGGTCTACCTAGGAGTAGGGCCTCTGGGATGCGTGCAGAGAATAAATTGCCCTCAGCACACACTAGATTGGCAAGCACGCTAAGAGCCAAGACATCACAGCAAGAGGACCTTGGATTCTAGCCGCAGCTTTTCTTTTCTTTAAACACAGCACTCTTAAGTTTTAACATTCCCTTCCAGTGTTGTATGGTGTGGTGTAGGTTATTATAACAAAGTTAAATTGGGTAAAAATTTACAACTTGGAATGTGACAGAAGTAAAATGATTAATTAAAAATGCACCCCTTTAGTCATGTCTAAAATAAACATAAGTCATCTTTGGGTCAATCACTTTGGTAAGCCATAAAAAGGCAGGAAGGCTCACGCAGCGTTATAGACTTAAAGCCTGATTCAGCACTCCAAGTTACAATATTGCATGTTTGTCCTCCTGTAATGATTTACTACTGTCTTTAATTATGAAGCTTGTCCATCACTTGTAGTACATCATCCAAGATGGAGGGGCCCAGGTCGAGGCTAAAGGAAAATCCACTGTCCTCATCATTGGGCATTGTTGGACTTTTATAACATGTGTTGTTTGTGCTTCCACCCTCAGTGTCGAAAACCATATTGTCCTGTTCTGGGCTGCAATTCTGACTGGAAACATGATTTTCTCTTTGGTAGACCTGCCCTCTTTCCATTTTCCCGTCATCACTATCAAGCATTGGCATTGAGTTGCATTTCTTTCTCTTCTGTGATCTCCATTCTGGGCTCTCTGAACCTTCGGCCTTGTCCAGGTTCAGCCGAGGGGGCTTTGGAGGAGGGGAACAGGCCATGAAAATGTTCTGCTCACTGTGGGAGCTTTGCAGCAGAAGTCTATGGCCCATCTGTAGGAAGGCCAGGTCTCCGAAACTGTCTCTGTGGGCGTCATTTCTGATGTGTGTGATGTGACGGAAATCGGCTAGTGGTAGGCTGATCATGTTGACGGACAACACATCTTTGCACTTCCTGCTGCACAAGCGGCTGGAGGATGGTTTTCTGTACATGGATGTTCTCAGTGGCATTGTGGCAGGTCTAAATGAGATAGACTTGGAGGTGTAAATCCTCAAATTTTTCTTCTTTTTTCTGTAATGGATCCTCAGAATGTGGTGAAACTGCTGAGTGCTGCCATCTACAAAATAAAGCCATAAAAAAGAGATTTGCAAATAAAAATTGCTTGTAACTAAGTCATGGACAGGTGGGTTGTAAAAGGCTGTATATTTTAACTCTGTGTCAGCTAAGACTTGATATGTGCGGCAGGTCTGTGCATGTGTTGAAATTCAGCTCCAGATGGAAATACTGGACTGAATCTTTCGACCTGAATTAGCAACCATTGTTTAGTTAGCGATTGCACCTGCTCCACTTAATTTTGTCGTAACAAGATACAGCATTTTGGCAAAAGAAGACAATTCAGCAATGCTTCAAAGCCTTTATTTCTAAATGTTTACTTCTGAAAGCCCAGTTCTTTCCATAAATGCAGGTGTGGTCCGCTGAAAATTCTCTAAAATAAGTCATTAGTCCTTTACATGACATCTACCAACAAAAGCATCAAACACATTCCCAATTGTTATCCATCATGCAAAGAAATTGTACTGATGCACATTTTGTTTTGAAACAATAAAAGGCTTTGAGTTCTCTCAATAGTCAAATCAGTTGCTGAAATTGGGAACACATGCATATTTGAATGGGAAATACAAATGGCCAGGAAGTTTTCATTATTATTTTTTTTTGTTGCAGTGTTATTTTTTTACTTTAAATGTGGAAGTTAATAAAAAGCTTTCACTCCAGAGACAGGATTTAGGTTTCAAAGTAATTGATCCATGTCACATAATTTAGGGTGTATTGTTCACTTCCATCTACACAACACAAACATGAGTTTTGGCGTTAATAAAACCTGCAGCGCTTTCCGTGACCTGTAATCATTTGAATGAGTAAAAACAAAACTCAGTTCATCAACGCTGGCATGCCGCTTAGATAATCTGCTCAGTGTCTGAGATTTTACGGTCTCGCAAACAGCTTTGCCTACATTAGATCTGTTTTCGTGACATGAAACACTCACTCTGTAAATTTGTAAGCCACTACAGCAAACAGGTTTTGTTGGCCTGTAAAGGTTTTATCGGTACTTTAGTAACAGCGGGAGATTGCAGAGCTTGGACACAATAGCATTCCTTTCTAAACATGTCAGTTTGGCCAAGGAGGAGACTTGGGATTTCAGCCATGAGTATTACATTAAGAAAGCTTGTTATAGGCAAGTAAAATTAACAAAATCTATTAAAATTGATTGTCCAAACAAACCTTTTTACATTATCCTTATTTAAGATGGATGAGAACGCTCTGGTTAAGTACTTGACAGAACAGTTGATTGATTAAAACTGTTCTCTTTTCAGGTACATAAATAAACCGCTGAGGAACATAAAACTGACTTTCCTTACCTGTATTGGTGAGCAAATAGAGGCTGTTCGAATCCTACACATGCACACACCTTTCTGCCAGGGAAACTGACTGTGTCTAATCCTTGCACATTCTGACAAATGCTTCTCTGACATGATGGGGCTTGCTCAGCTTTTACTGGTATTGCCTCAGTAAACAACTTTTGAAAAAAAAAAAGACACAATAGAAAACGTATTGTTGCCTAACACTATAATACACACAGTACAAGCTTCAAGACACCTAACTACAAAAAGGTAATTTCTTACCTTTGTTTGAACTGCTGTTTTATGTTGGTTATTAAGACGCACTTGCTAAAACTTTAAAATTGAACTCCCATTTGCATCCAGGTGCATTGTTGGTGAAAGTCTTTTCTCTACCACATTTAAAAGCCAGCTGAGGTTAAAGTACACCAGAGATGAGGCACTTAAGTGGAGTCTGGCAATGATTGAACAGTGGGACAGACTCCAGTGTTCACATTCGGCCTGATGGTTGGATGTTGTTTGAGGCAAGCAAAAGGGTGAGAATGTTTTAATAGGTCATTGGATGCATGAGAGCTTTATGGAGTTTGTCTAAAACCTAGTGCAGTCTGTGAGCAAACGGGTCAGTCTCCCAGAGGAGGAAGGGAACCAATGTCTAATCACCATGTCATTGTCCGTCCTCTGCTGATTTCCTGATGTCCGGACTGCTGTGGGCTTGCTTTAAGCCCTCCATGTCCAATCCATTCCACAGGGCCTTCTGCCTGACTGGAGGCCTATAGCGTCCTTGTGTAATCTTTGCATACTGTCACACACAGACATGTATGCACAAGCAAACGGAGTGGCACAAGAGAAAATACTCGCAACAATAAGAGCCCCGCCTCATCCAGATATCTTCTGCTTTTGCCAGTACAAAACCAGATTTATTTACTCACGCAAATGAAATGATTACCATAACATTTACCGAAAAGGAACAACCCCGTCTTTCTTTACCCCAGTGTAACACATCTTTCATGCTAGTGGGCAAGTGGGGAGAAGAACATGTCTTATCTGTGGAATAACAGTGACCTCACATAACCGGCTGTCTGCCTCATTGTGTTGATGGTGTTGTCGAGCTATGAAGCCTCTGGGCAGATGGGTTACACTGCAGTTGGATATTGTTCCTAAGCCCTGACCATAGTGGCTAGTGTGGTTGCAGCAGCTATGCCGACTCTGACATTTGGGATACTGCATGGGTTTGTCGTTGGAGGATAAAAAGTGTTTCCAGGTATTGCTTTGGCTGGCTTGAGTGGATATTCTTTTGGTCTTCAATCTCCTGGGATGAGGTGGTCAGCATTTTAGACTAGGACAGCGGCTGATAATTTTTATATGAAAGTAAAACAGGATTACGGCACAGTCTTGCTTGTGATAACTTGCATGAATACTGTTTTAAAGGATGTGTCACATTTTAATTAGTAAAACTGTCATTTGAATGTAGTGACTAAGAATTTTACCAGCATGTGTAATTATTCCTGTCGTCACAGTTTGTCTCTGAAGTGATGACTGAATGATGAGCTTTGTGAAGGAGCTCCAAAATAAAGAAAAGGACAGAGTCTTAATTGCATCAAGCCCACATGACAAAGATCTGACAACAGCCAAAGCCCAGGTGTCACACTCAAATGGAGACATGTCCAGTAGTCTTTATTGACAGCCTCTAATCAACACAATGGTTAATAGATGAGGACTGTGATGACTAGTTTTTGCTTACTTATAATTGTTGTACAAAGTTAAATGCAAAAAGCACTGCTTTGTCTCATGTTAATGTAATGGATCATTGATAACTATTAAGACGGAGGTTAATTTAGATGATTTTGACTAAACAGTTCAAAAAGAAGGTATAGCATAATGCAGTTCCCCAGCTGTATGTTTTTTAGATTAAAGGGTTAAAAAAGGAAAGACTGACAGTATGCACGCAGAGATCTGAAAGATATTAATGGTTTTGCAACCTTGATTTCATTTTGATATTTTTTTGTCACTTGGCCCCTTTTGACTTCCTCAAGGCATCTACCTGTTCCGAAACCAATTTGTATTAATAGGAAATCTGTTTCAATCAGACAGCTTTTCCAGGCATAATGTTGCATTTACTCCACTATCCAACAATGTATTGTTGTATAGTAGCCAAACCACTGCACTTCCCCATTTTAAGATCTCTTAAGCTCATCAATCAAGAAGAGAAATGCCAGGGCACCTCAAGTTCAGGTCTTTTCTGCTATTTCTCTTTCACTGTTTATTTCCTTTTACTTTAATGATCTCCAAAGGTACTCTCCATCTCTGTTCAGGACCTGCTCTAAAGCTGACCACATTCCAAAGTACACCTACATCTGCACTTCACATGCAAATACAAATAATCTCGTATCATTTTCTTAATTCCCTCTTTAGTCAGTCTATTTTTTATTTTTTTATTTTATTTTTTTTGTTTTGCATTCCTTGGTGTGTAATTGGTAAGAGTTCAACCTAAGCTGGAGACTTACTAATGGTTACAAAATATATTGTGTTTATCTGTAGTTACATTTATCTCATTCTTAACAGTATTTTGTCTAGACACAGGACTTTTACCAGACATTTGCAGGACATTGATGTCAAAGGTTTGAACTCTGAAAGTCAATTTAGACCGTAGGTGTATCAAAAGTTATTTTCTTCACTTACAAAAACACCCTAGACAGACCTGTGTAGTTTTATATCTGCTCATTGTTTGAATGAATGATGATTAATCCACCATCATTTAGAATAACAGAGTTTTGTCTGTGCAGGAATTTCTCCTTGGCTTGAGTCTTGCATGTGGAGCAGCCCTGCATATGGCTTGTTTGTTTAACTTAGCCTTCAGACACACACACACACACACTCCTATACTACTGCCCAAAATGATCTCCAAATAAGTGTTCACCTCTCATAAATCACCAACTTCATAGCTACTTGACACATATAGAAAGACCACCACACACACTGCAGACAAATAACTCCTTGATTAACTCTGCCAGAGTACATTAGAACCACAAATGTTCTGCCTGGACCAAAGAATGCACCTTGAGGCAGCAAAGCCACTTTAAGGGTCAAGGAGTATCCAGTTTAGAAGAAGGGCAGTGGTGTTAAAATGAATCTAGTTAGGAAAATTGTGGTCACTCAAACTAAATGTTTAGTATTGCTGACACTTGACTGACTAGTAGCCTAGTTCAAGATTTAAGAGCCACAAAATAACTTGTATTACAAAATAAAAATTATCTTTTTTTTCTTTCTTTCTTCTTTTTTTTTTAACTTGTCCCCCAAAGTCACTGTATGTTTTATTTTTTATTTTTTTTATATGAGGCTATTCCAGCCAAAATGTATCTTTTCCCCACATGTGAGTTAAATCAGATGGATCTTTTTAAACAAGATCTAGGCCACTTCCATATTTGGTCCTGGATCACATATAGAACATAGAAACCACACTGACACGCTGAAGCCCTAGATATTATTTTATATCTGATAAGAACTTGAATGATTCATGTATTCAGTTGAAGTGATTTGTAAGCTTAGAAATATGTTGACTAAGCACACGATAAGCACTACGTGATGCTTATCATGGTATTGTGATCAAATGCGTTTTTTTTTTTCTAGTTGTTGGTTGTTTTTTTACATTCCATAGAGTCTTGAATTCTCTTGATGCCATTGTGGCATCAGCCATGTATTAAAATAGATTTTAGTGGCTGTTCTTTAGTTTTCTAGGAAGAATATAACAAACATTCACTGCCTAGTTTGAGTGTTGTGGCTGTCTCTATCCTAGAATTCACACTAGATGCCCACGTTCCTCGGTTGCCAATTTTCGCATGCTTGACACTCTTCCCCAAAACTCACATAAACGCACACAAAGCAGTGGCGTCATGTGCAGCTGATCTGACAACTTGTACCAGGGAAACGCGGCAGCCACCTGTGCTGTGCGAGGCCTCATGCCATCTGCACGCTGACTCACTGCACTGGTGGTATTCATGATGTCATTACTGGCCTGGGGTCAGACCGGGGTGTGGGTTTTAGAAGCTTAGCCATTTGCTGATGTCACATGGCTAATACTCTGTATGTGTGTGTTTTACTACTATCCTGCCTCAGCGGTGGTCTTGCAACCCCCTCTCTCTAGGCTTCATTGGGGGCCCATTGTTTTTGTTATGCGGTTTCCGACTCACCCGAGCCCCTTGAGTGTCTACAACACACATACACGCGAATGCATACATATGTACACAAAAACAAATGTTTAGTTACAAAGTGACGAACTGGCTAAACATGTACATGGTAAGCTAACACCGCAGGCAAGGAAACAACCAGCATCATCCAGGGAAGCAGTGCGTCATTATCTGTAAAGCACCTGTTAATGGTCAGAATTCCCCTTCATTTAGCGCCGAGGACAGTCCTCCTGTGGTGATGCTTTTTAGAGCTGAACATTCACTCCACCAGAGTAGCCAGTAGAGGGTAGAGAAGAGCGCTGTATTAGTTAAACGTAAAAGAGCTCCCACATACTTCTATACTCCCTTGCATTTTGTTAATATGTGAGGGTTGTTTATTTACCTAATGGTGTTTGCGTGATATTTCGTAGTTATGTGTCAGACAAGAACTTGAGCTCACATTACTGGAATGATAATAGCAGCTTTCCTAAATCCAGGGGTGGGTGGTGTGGGCGGGTGGAAGGAGGTGGGTTAACTTCTTCTCACTGCTTCCTCACACCAATCTTCTCTGTGCACATGGATGCTGGAGTCCCCTGTGATCTTTTCCAGATGCAGTGATCACATTGAAGAAGCCCACCATTCCTGTTTTCAGACCTCTTCGTCTCGCCGCTCTTCATGCCAAGTCTACTCTGCAGCTTACCATTTTGTCAGAGTGACACTTTCTTGGCATTGACTATTTAAACTTCCTGAATATATACTTAATAGCACGTACACTGACTGTAGATGACTTGTCTTCAGCGCTGTAACCTGTGACTACATAAGGTATAAGGTTACGTATTGATTAAATCCTATTGTATCATTGCAAAAAACATCTTACATTCATACTTTCTTCCTTTGACTGAATGTGTTTGTGACATTTGACTGCCTGTGTGTCAGACTTTGGCCCGTCATCCACCGTGCTTGATTAGCCATTAGCCAGTGGCTGCCCTCTCGGACTCCCCTCAGAGTAAGGGGATCTCTAGCCAGCATCAACCAAGGCCAAGCCCTTCAAAGCAATCACACACACATAGTGAGAGGCTGGGTGACTGCCAGACCTTATCCTAACCCACATTTTGGGGTTTAGTGACCTCAGGCTGCGGAATTACCCTGTCACCGTTTCTCTGTGGGCTGCTTATGCATGTTCTCCCGGCTGCCGTGGTAATTGTACAGTTGTAAGCAAGATTAGAGAATATATCACTGGCTGACCTGGCGTTGCATAGACTGGTTGTGAAAGCAAACAGGCAGTGGACAGAGACATGGTGGTGTCATTTGCTCCATATGCTGCTCTTCATAACATGTCACAATACAAAGCACAGACATGACTTTTCTACAACTCTATGTTTATGAAATGGCTCATTACACATTTTCCATGGATGTTGAATGTGTAACGACTAGGTATATGTGGTATGCATGTATATTGTTTTAGAAAGAAAAATCTTAATTCGTTTTGGAGAAGGATACTTTATCTAAACTTGACTAACTTTTTGTGTCTCCTGCAGAGCCCCCTGACAAAAGAGCGTGACTATGAAAGCATTGTTATGATGAGAATGAGACAAGCTGCCGAGCGACAAAAACTCATAGAGCAAATGCAGAGGGAGGATGATGGGGAAGCAAGCTCATAGTTCGGCAGCCTACAAGTATTTTACTGAATACTTTCTTTGGACTTTCTTCATTTTCATAAAGCCTCTTTCTGTGTTCTCGTTTACTGTATTTTAATGTATGTCCAAACAATTGTAAATAATAAATGTTTTAATAAATGTATGTATTTTTTTATTGAGAAGAATTTAGGAAGATGAAGAGCTAAGGCAAAAGCTCAAGGCCCATTTCCCAGAGGTCCGAATAAAGGATGTACCACAAGTCCAGACGGAAGTATTTTGTGTGACCATATTGTATTAATATCAATCATACATTTTTGGTCAATTATAAAAGACTGACAGAGATTGAGAGCTTCATGTCAGGATGTAGCCATAGTGTTATGTTGAGAGGGCAACACTTTCACATAATCAGTGTTATTGCTGTTATGTTGTAACCTTCATCTGTTAACCTCTGGCTGGTTAGCTCTGACATTTACCACATATTATCCTGCTACAGGGTGTAATGTAAAAAATGTGCTTACCCGTTCAGTAACACTGGAATGGGACGAGTGATGTAGCAATCCAAACCACAGACCAATGTGAATACATGGAAATCATTTCACCCCCATGTTAAACCCGTAATCAGACAGAGATGGGAGGACTAGGTAGGCATGAGAATTCTTGTGGCCTTGTGTGATGAAAAGTGAATATACTCTGGAGGCCCTCCATTATAGATCCAGTGGTTTGGAGGATTGTTCTCTGGGTTTGTATACAATATATCTAAAGTCCTACTCCAGACTAAAGAGACTTTTTGGATGGCACAAATCCACTGCTAGTCATTGAACCTTTAGGTTTCGATTGTGTGTTAGATATTTTATGCAACTGGAATATTTACAATATACTGTTTTCCAGTGTTAAGGTCTAGGCTTTTTAAGGCATCCAAAGTCAATTTATTACACATAATATACCAAGAAATTGTGCATAACAATATGGTTGGAGTATTTCTAAGCTTTAATATAACCTTTTCTTAACTTCATGTGTAGCATTGCTTAGAAATTACAAAATTATCTCTGCTTATTAACTTAAATGTGTAATATTGCTGGAAGTGGTACCAAGATTTTAATGTAAGGGTTAATGGTTGCATTAACTTTCTGGAACAATGTACCCATACCGATTATAAACAACTGCTTAAACTGAGAAACATGTTTGTTGCATTCACAAATGTTTGTGCCCTTTTCATTGATACTGATCTGAACCTTTTTCTTATTAAATTATTGTTGTATGCCTTTTCACAATAAGCTTTGCAACAAATAGCCACAAGACACTTAAGTGACACGCTACCACTCAATGACATCCATCTATTTGCCTGCCTATGGCCGTGCCTGCATTTGTAAGCGTGTGTGCCTACATTGTATTTATGTTTTTACACAGCATCTTTGCAACATCCAACCTTGCCATCCATCTCCCTGCCAGCGGTGTGCTGCATTGCTGTGGCTATGTTACACAATGTCCAGCTGTGGAGCAGGGTGGTGTGGAGGGAGACATCTGCTCCTCTCCTCCTGCAAAATCCCCTCGTCACATGCTTTTGTTTACCCATAGTCTTTTTCATATCCCGGCAATGTCAAAAAAGAAAAAAAAAAGGGCCAGAAACACATAAACTCTGTCCAAATGACAACAGAGGAAATGCAATTACAGGAAACACATTTACCACCAACCCTGCCCTGAGCCTACAGTGGCTTGTGCTGCATGCAAACAGGAATGGAAGGATGAGCCTGTCAGTCTGTCTGTTCCACAAACAATTACAACACATCCTTGGAATCTTCCTAGTGCTGTCTTCTTCTCAAGCTTTACATTAGCCATAGAAAGTCTGACCCTAGAGTATATTGCTCCATTGTGACCACACTGGGGAGCACAAGCATCGTTTAAGCTGGAGTACAGAGGTGGATGTTAAGTCATGTGTGAGGAAGCAGGTCTGGTATAACTTTGGCTGTGATGTGCCTGGCAGAGGCTCTCCAGGCTGGCCCCAGACATGAACTGGCAGACCTGGGACTGGAACAAAACCACCCAGAGGTTTTGGCTCTAATAGACACCTGGATTTGAGTGCTTGCAGTGCTACTTGCTCATCTTGGTCAAATTGATAGTGCATGTTTATAAAGTGGATTATTGGCGTATCAAGAAGCTATAGAATGTTTCTGATAAATAAAACGGCTGCAAAATGTTTTTATTTAATACATACACAAACAACCAACACCCTTACATCATATAATAACAATCACAATGTGACACAATACTGTAAGTAAACTTATGTTCATAATCAGTAAAAAGAGTGGAAACTGAGATATTGGTCATCGTTTCTTTTCTTACTGTATTAACAGGTTTAAACATCTTCCTACCCATTTATAGACCTAAGTAAGAAAGTATATATTCTCTAGAATGTATTATATATTTCTCTCTGTATATTACCTTCCTTGTCTGTTTTGTAGCTGCCAATAATTGATCCAAGTCTTTTCATGCAGACATGACATCTAAAAATGATTCATTTACCCATTCAAGGCACTGAGATACAATACAGAACTGTAGAAATGTAACATTACATAGTCAGTGACTCTGTCTCCTTGTGGAGGCACCACACGAGTGTCTGTCCTACTCCAGTCATTGTCAGCAGCCGGAAGCCAATCTTCTCCAGCTTGTCCAGCACCAGGCGGGGTGGGTCATCCACATGGTACTCAGAACTAAATGAGCATAAACACAAAGTAATTGTACTTTACACGCATATTTTTTGACTTTCACTAACTTTGTTTGGAGCATGCAATGCTGTTAATTGTTCTGGTGCTTGTTCACTTCCTTCCACACCTTGGTTTATTTCCCGGCAGCATTTGAATCAGATTGCCAATGACAACACTTTCTACAATCTGTATTCCATCAGCATGAACAGTTTATTCTAAATTTGCAAAGCTGCATCCTTCCCCAACTGCAGTTTTTTCTTCTTCATATGACCTTATCTCAACTTTGTGGACACTATATATCCAGTGTGGGCCAAAAGGTAAGGTTAGAGTACACCTGGCTGGGAGTCCATCCCTGTGTCCATCTTTGTAATGCTCCTGAGGCTAGTTTGGTGCACTGTAATGCACATTTAACATAATCATACATTTTTTAAAGAGACCGAGATTGAACGTATTTGGCTATTAATATTTATCTTTTTGTCCCTTGCAGCGTGACCAGACATTGACTTTATTGATACTTACAAATTGTTTCCAAGCACCGTTGTTTTTCTTGCTCCCAGGTAATTCATAACAGCTGGGTCAGAATATTCATCTCCAACATTTGTAGGACCAGTCTCCTGAAAGACAGCAATTTGCAATTTTATCCATATAGCCCACTTGACTTTCAGGTGCTTGAACAGTATTTGTCACTGGCTGCACCTGCATCCCTCTGACAGGTGCAGAGCTAATCTCTAATAACTCTGCAGCTTATGAATAGACCAGCCTATACTCTGAGGCTATAGAATAAGCTTGTTGAGATAGCTTGTGTTGCAAATCCTCAATGTACATGCGCAACAACAGACTGACATGTGGTTTCCATTTAGGACAACGCTGCTTCGTTGCCAAGACAGTGTGTTATTTTGCTTTTTTTATTTTTCAGCCTAAAGAATATGTGCAATACAGCTGAAACATTTCATTGGGACATTGTGATCTACGTGTTCATCTCATAAGAGGCTAATGTAAAATATTCAACTTCTTTGAAAGCATGACATGTCCTTAGACTACGCACCAGTCGGATCTGCGTGCTGATCATCATGAAAGGCATCGCTTCTCGCGGGCTTTGGACGGCTGTTCCCTCGGGAATGAATGAACCAGGAGTCGCGACAGTCCGCTCTTGCAAACGCGTCTGCTGATGGCTCTTCTCGAAATGCGGAAACACCCACCCTCGCGAACCAATCAGCATCCAGTGCTGCGAGCCCAGTACACAAACTGTTGCTCAATGTAACCCATTGCTCGTTGACGTGAGGAAAAAAACAGGGCAATGTGCATTCAGGAAAGTGAGTTATTTAATAATTCTGTGAAAACATTGTGAAAGATTTCTAAGAAATGTTAAAAGACCGCTACTTCTTACATTCTACTTTTGTGTCTAGCCCTCCATTTATTGCTTCCTCCTCGGAGCATCGATAATAACGGCGGATAAATCTGGTGACTGAGAGGGAAATGAAAACCATGGACCAAAGACAAACAACAATGGAAGGGAGCGTGATAAAAATCAGCAATACAAGTGTAATGTCCTACTGCTGCCAGTGCCAGGGGATCCTGACAGCCACTCAGCCAGACTATGTCGTGCGCTGCGGGAAGGGAAGCCTAATTTAAAGCCTGATCATAGCCTGCTGTGATGGGAGGCAGACACGGATCCAAGCCAACGCTTATTTCAACATGCCATTATCAATTTTACACATCCAGTCCTCCTGTAAACTAGGTTACCATGAAATAAGAAAATATCTTTATAGCACATTGTCACAACCGATCGTACAACTGTGGCTTGCAGCATTGTGAGGTTTAGACTGTTTACTGCAGAACAGGAGGGTAGTGTTCATGTATCATTATATTTCCAAATGATCTGGACCTTGTCATCTGCATACCAGATCCTAACGCACAGGTGTTAGACTGAGAAGATTGCCACCTACTGGCTTCTAACACAAGTGCCACCCATCAACATTTTCATTGTTTTTAACTACTTTTCAGTGGTAGCCTATAATTAAATAATTAATTAATCAATCGTTTATCACCTTAAAAATCCTTTGTGAGGAGAGTCTGCTTCTTCCCCATTCTGTTTCTAATCATCACCATCCACACTTTTCAAACCGTGAAGTAGGCCTCTCTCTTTCATCTGCCCTGTTAACTTGAAACCTACTGCTGGAAAGAAAACAGGAAAACAGTGGGTTTGTTGCTAAGGGCCAAGGAACAACCCAAAGACACCCTCTCCCTAAAACAACACTCTGTGCAAACATGTTCTTACCAGAGCCACTTCCTGTGCCCTCGCCGACTCTTCCTGCGCCGGCTCATCTGCAACGGGTTATTGGTGTCTGGGGTCAGCTCCTCTGTGACCTGTAGTGACAGTGGAGCACGTCTCTGGTGGGCCCACAGGAAGCGGTTTGATCTTTCTTCACCTTTTCTTCACCTTCTCAGAAAAGAGTTGACAGTCTGTGGTGAGGACATTCATTGAATCGTCATGTGGCATACTGACTTATAGTTTATAAAATGCAATTACAAATTGCTTGTGTTCAGTCTGAGGAAAAACACATTCCTCACACATGCCATTCCATCTAACGTGTCCACAAGATTTATTTCCTGTGAATGTGTGAAGCTCTGAGGCAGTGTGACTGTTAAAGTGACTATACATCCGGGGCGCATGATAATTTACTGTAGGTTTTCTAGCTGCAGTGATATTTCAGTGGAGAGCAGGGAGACGGATATGAATGAATGCTGCAGAGACAACCGGCTGATAGATTGGCTGTTAAGGTTACTTATCATATAAGTTTACACAAGTTTAATTGTGATAAATGACATCTGTGCTGAACTGTGTTATTTCACTCTCAAGACCTTTTATCCTTGTGCATTCATACAGGTCTCTTTCTCCTCAGTTTTCCAGTGAACAGCTCCAGAGCACCCCCCCCCCACACACACACACACACACACACACCCACGCCTTTTCCTCAACTGAGATATATCGCCGCCCTCCTTTCCTTTCTGTTTTCCAGATTACACCTTTCAGTTTACACAAAGTGTCTTCTAACAGAGGAGAAATTACCCAGCACCCCCTCTGCCTCTCCTTCCACACTGATAGGAGTCACATCAGAGCCAATTGTTCCGCGGGCTGTCACCAGGTTAGTTTTTATTGAGAAACACCAGAATTCGTTTTTTCTTTTTGTTTTTTTTTTTTTTGCAGTCGTGCACAGTGAAGGAATTTGTTTAGGAAGACTTTCTTTCTGTGATTAATGTCGTCAGAAAGTTGGAGCGACACGATCTTAGAGACTGTGTCCTTTCTCTCGTCGCCTCAATTCATTCCCTGATTTTGTGCGAGAAGCCTTTTCCCCATGGTTTACCGCAAATGAGAGCAATAGGGCGATAAGTAATGGGAAACAACATGATGCATAATAAACATGAAGGACAGGTTTAAGACGGCTTGGCTGTGCTTGTCCTAGTCTTCTTGACCACAGCAAAAATGCACATTCAGTGAGGCTAATTATCATAATGAGAAAAACTAAGAAAATGATCAAGACAGAACAATGCTCATAAATTTAGTTTTTGTTTAGTTTTTTGTTGTAAATTTAAAAATTCCTTTCAAGATAACTTACAATACTAAATTATGTGCACATGCAAGGGTTTTGGCTTAATTTTTCTGTTGAAATTAAAAGAAATAAATTAACTTTTGGTTCCTGGAAAATAGCCATATTAACACCCACCTTTTTACAACACATTCATCAAGTTTTATTTTCTCTCAATGTAACCTCATTATTCAACTTATTCATTTTATTTATTTATTTAGTTCAAGTTGTTCAGTGTAATAGCAAAAAAACATTTATTGATATTAAAGTAATATATTTAGTGGGGTTTGTTTGTTCTCGGGACAGAAAAAGGAATAAAAGAGGGTAAAGTAACGTGAAGAGGATGTATAATTAGACACGATACATAATGACAACATGGATGCATACTGCCGGGACTGAGTCACATCAAGCTGCTCATAAAGCCTGTAGTTATTATCATGTTTTGTATTATATGCTGCAGCATGTGGTTGTTGTTTACAAAAAGCCCGGCAGAGCTAATCTGCTCAGTGTATCGCCGCATCTTCAGGCGCAGGGAATGGCCGCTCCTCTGACAACAGTTATGACTATGGTCTTGGCAGGAGCGAGGGGCCAGCTTGACTTTGTTTCAGTCATAATGACACTGAGAGAAGGACAATGAAATCCAACATTAGCCAGACTACTGCAATAAGAAAAAAATGATTCCAACTTCCATAATTACTCAAAACAGTGACTGGTCATCCCCCTTTTTAATGTTCTTAAAATAAGTTATTGCTTCTGTTGTAACTTCTAGAGCTTTATTATGGCATTTAAATTCTAAAAATTGCACAACATGGTTTTCCATTAATAATCCAGTACAAAATGAAGAGTCCAACTGTCTGTGAAATATCCGGTCTATATGAACTGAATATTCAGATGCATTGCAGTCTGTAATGTTGTGGGCCACAGTTGAGGCTATAATCATGTAAAAGAAGGAAAAAAAACCACCTCAATAGCTGTGAGCTATGCTTGCCCTAACAACATACGAGGAAGGAGAGCAATGGAGTATGAGAGTCGATTATGTGACAGTGATGTCATGGGACTACTGGCGCTGATGAAGGCCATATGTCTGTGGGGTTCCCTGGGTGTTCTCTGTGCCTCGTGTGTTTACATCCGGATCTGGGATTCTTGACTGAGACTGACTGGCAGTGCAGGTGACATTCACAAAATGTAACAAGTTATATAATGTTAGCGCAAAGGTTATTGCAAAACATCTCTTTGGTGTAAAAACACAATCCATTATACATCTGGCAGTGTGATTTTAATGCCTGGTTGTGACAAACAACATGTAAATGACTATCTTGGGTCTGAATCCAAGAAGGGAATGCACCCACAATTCAACTATTGAACACGTTTTAGGGTTTCTGAGGTACTTTTACACTGGCCATGCAGCTAATGTAAGTAACTCAGTGAAAAGAACACATACAGACAGACTTTTACAGGAAGAGCGCTTAAAGGCACATTTTCAAGAGCAGTGTGGTCTAGGTGGTCGCTGTGTTCTTAGATCAATAGCTTCCTGACCCTCATCTAATTCATAATTTGCTGCTTAATTATAAGCTGCAGCTGAATCGCATGATAACCGGGGAGACATGGACTCCCACGGTGCTCTGTTCATGTGCATGTGCACTATATGCTTGCATTCCCATTCATTTCTCTGAGCGTCTCTCACTGTCACTCGTGGGTGGATGAGTAATGAGGCTTAATGAATAATCCAGGCCTCCCTTCTTATCTTGGTCTGTTCTTTTCTTTACTCTCTGTGTCCTCCTACCTTGGCTTACTCACTCTATATAATAATCTTCAAGTTTAAACCCTGTTGCATTCCCCATTTGAGTCAGATGCTCCACATCACATCATCGCCCCTGTCCATGGGTCTCGGATCCTGCACTTCTGACCTGATCGGAGCCGCTCATAGGATAGAGGACATATCCATGATGCCTGTCCCACCACTATCTGTTCAAAAAGTTGCTGCTGGATTTGACTACATTTAAATTAATTTGACAGAAAATCGGAAAAATGCAGGATTTCTACTCTATTAGACTAACGAGTGATAAATGAGTGGACCTGGAGCAAACAAAAAATGAATATTCACAGACAAAATGTTAACTTGCAGCTACTTCATTCACTTAGATTGAGGTTGATTTTAGCTTGATGAACATCCAATTTCATACAAGGTGAACTTTGTTGGAGCTAGTTTTTTGAAGTGTAGTTGGCAATTTAAATGAGTAACCTAATACACAACAAAAAGCTAAGGGCTTTCAAATGCAAAGCAATGCCGTAGAAGTGTATATAATAATATAGTGTTATAATATTACAGGCCAGAGCTATCTATTTGCAGGCACTGGTTAGATTTCTTAATCAAATCTTTAATCAGGTCTGAATATATTTATCTTGAGTGTACTGTTGTGGCATATGTTTTCCAAGTGTTGCTGCTCTTGGACAGGATAGCCTGCCGAGATGTGTTCAAGATGACCTCAGCGGGTTTAGTACATTGCATTATTCTCTTTGGTGCTGAATGCTCTTGTAGTGTTCCGGGAAAGATGAGCCTGTCTGGGAGCTGTTGTACTGTTGATTCTAAGCCACGGAGGCTCCCCTTACCATTCCTCATTTCCATTTTGGATCCTTCCTTTCCGTCACGGCCTATGTGGCTGCTTTCCATCTCTCCCCTTAGTATCGGTGCACTCTGCAAACGCACCAGCCCTGGGTGAGTGGCTGCTTCTTATTCCATGTCAGAGTGATCCCAAATGGGCCACAGTCTAATGAATCATTTCCTCCAAGACACGGTGAGAAAATCACTTTCAGAATTTGGAGCAAGCTCTGGATGCAGTGTGAAGCTTGTGTTCTCTTGATTTCTTCTCTGCTGATTGTGGTGGAGCCGCTTTGTATACACGTGTGCATTCAGCAAGTCGTACATAAATACAGACAGACTTGAGTTCTGTGTTGTGTTCTTTGTTTTATACGCAGCTACTTGGGCTCAGAAAAGCCACAAACTTGATTTAAATGCCAAATGGGCATATGGATATCAGATGTTGTGTCCTCTGTCTTATTGTGCTGTGTCTCCCATTCTATGCAAGCTTTCTAAACACTGCCACTCATCATATAAATGTATATGTCAACAGGATTCTCTCAGAAACCTTCCATTTTTGCCCCCTTCAGACCTGACATCCACATTTATACACAACCTGCTCTCTGTCACGTACCATCTCCCTGTGGGCTTCTGGACCTCCCTGCTGCTCAAGCTGTGTGACTTGGCAGTACATACTGAAGCACAGAGCACAGCCCAGCACCCAGGAGGTCAGTGAGTGTGTGTGTTTTAGGGATACGAAGAAATGAGTGCAGTGTACAGTATATGATGAGGGGGAGTGCATTCATGTGTAAAGCATGTTTGTGTTTTTTGTACAGCATGTTAAGCACCATTAAACAGGTGGCTCCACATGAGCACTGCTACTAGACCTTGATTTCTCCTCAGAGGAAACACTCCTCTGAGGAGCAACTCCCAGGTTCCCCTCTGGCTTTTTGAATTGAATTACTTGATACTGGTCCCGTCTTGGTCTATTGCTTCCTTGCACTTTTGGCTGATTGTGTTGTCCTGTTACCCAAATTTTAACATGTTTTGTCCCATCACTGTGATAAAAAAAATAAGGTTTTCTCCATCATGAATGCTAAATGTTGCACTGGAGCACATCTACCTCAAAGTACCACTCCAATAAACTAAAAACCATAGCGAAAGAATTAAGTCAGAAATGCGTGATAGATAGCTTCCCAACTCCTATCTAAAATAAATCTTTTCCAGAAATGGGATTAATAATACTCTTTTTTGTTTTGTCATACCCAAAATATCTTACGCTCATATCAGATGTATTGTTTTTTCATTGTAAGATATTTGACCACAGTATGGCATGCAGTGGTTAACGGCAGTATTCAAGGGTTTTCAAATTTCAAGCCAAATGCAAAGAAAATGTCAACTAAAACTTTCTTTGTCTTCCTTCCAAATTCCTGAAAAGAACACTTCATATTTTTGTTCCCTGTCTTATATTACTATGGTAAAGACCTGCCAAAATGAAATATGGCTCCTCTACCGTTCCTCTAAAGAGTTATTTCCTTGTCGTGTCCCACAAACCTTTTGACTACTCAGTTGTCAATTGTTGGCTGCAGACATTAGTCGGCTCTTGTGTTTATATATATTCTCCATCCAGTGATAAATGTCCCTGGCCATGGAATTCTATCAATCCTAGCCTGGTCATTTCCTCATTATGAGTTTGACTGTTTCCCATGTGTGTTGTAGTTGGCAGAGTAAGCCTATATCTAAATGACCATCTGAAAAATTAACACTCCTCCTGCAACACAAATGTGTGCCACACCATGAATGAAAGCAGTTCCCGGAAATGTGTTGGGAACTCTTCTGGCTTTCCTTAACGTTTTATTCATCCAGCCTGCTATTTGGTAATCCTCCAAATTTAAAAAAACAAAACAAATAGCATTGTTAAACAGTGCAGATGCCAAATGAGCTCTGAGCAGAGTTTGGTTTAGCATTTGACTTTTGTGCCTTGATTACTCCTAATGAAAGGATGGATGGCGTTCTACAAAGCTGCTATGCATTTATTCACTGTCTCCCAAAGCCTTCATTTTGGATGGTATTGTTTTGCTACATTTTATTTCACAATCTACTAATTTGACTATTTTTGTGTCTTAATAGACTGTTTAAAAAAGACAGGCTTATCCCCATACGGGGGTTGCAACAACAAAGTAGTTCACGCGAGTAGCTTGGCAAGGGTTTTACAAAGCCAGATGCCCTTCCTGATGCAAACCTCTCCACTTTTCCTGGGCTTGAGACCGGCACAGGCTGGGACTGTGGTTGGAGCTGCTCTTTAGGGGAACCCCCAATTTCCTGCCCTGAAACCTGGTGCACTAACCTGTCCACCGCAGACGAATTAAACTGGACTTGCTTTAATAAGGGATAATGGTTAACAAGCTTTGAGTGGGGAAATTGTCATCCCCGAGTCACTGCAGCCGTCAGGAAAACTGCTGCCTTATGAGATGGGTGCTTTTAGGAGGGATTAGCTCATGTGGCTCTGCAGAATGTTTATGTGGCAGGATTTACTATAGCACAGTGGAAACAGGGGCCGTAAATAAGTAAATAAGAATCTATCTAAACCCTGTACAAATCCAAATGCATCCTGTTGAAAGTCATATCAAATAAGCCAAATAAAACATTGCAAAGGGCTGCATTTGGCCCCCAGGGCTTGAGTTTGACATGTGTGCTATAGAGGAACTTGTGCTAGCTACTAATGTACATTTAGCGCCAGACATCATATTTTTTAATCTATTTCTACTGGCTCGGGAATCTACAAAGACCAATAAATAAATAATAGATAGATTAAAAAATATGATGTCTGGCGCTAAATGTACATTAGTCATCATTTGTCATCTTATGTCTGACTTTGAGGTTTTGTGTAAACCCTTGCATTTACAGTTGTGCTCATTAGGCTTACATACCCCTGGGATATTTTGGCCACTTTTCCTGACAGACCCTTGCATCTTCAATCCAGTGCTGGAGAGACGTTTATGTTTTCAGAGACATGGGGAAAGCAAAAAAAATTGTCTAACAATCTGCGAGCAAAGGTAATGGAACTGTTTAAAACAGGAAACAGGGATTGAGAATGCTAATCAGCAGTGTTCAAACTCTAATAAAGAGGAATTCTGTTGAAATCAAATTAAGGTCAGGTAGACCAACAGGAAAATTGTTCGGAATGCAAAAAAAAGCCTACAAATAACTTTAGCTGAAATACAAGACTCACAAAAAGTGGTGTGGCTGGTTCAAGATGCACAATAAGGAGACACTTGGAGAAAATGGACTGCATGGTTGAGTCGCCAGAATAAGGCAATTATTTTGCAAATACCACAAAGCATCCCACTTACAATACACCAAACAGCACAGAGACAAAACTCAAAACTTCTGAAACGAAGTCATTTGGAGTGATGAGACCAAAATTAAACTTTTTGGCCACAATCATAAACCTTAGATTTTGATAGGAGTCAACAAGGCCTATAATGAAAGGTACACCAGTCCTACTGTGAAACATGGAGGTGGATCTGATGTTCTGAGGATGTGTGAGCTACAAAGGCACAAGAAAAGATAAATGTAGCATGTTATCAGAAAATACTGGAGGAACATTTGCACTCATCAGCTTGGAAGCTGCGCATGGGACGTACTTGGACGTTCCAACATGACAAGGCCCATTCGACATGTCATTGGCTACAGCAACATAAAGTGAAGCATCTCAGTCTCCTGACCTCAATAGCCTCTCTGGGGAGATCTCAAACGTGCAGTTCATGCAAGACAGCCCAAGAATTTACAGGAACTGGAGGCTTTTTGCCAAAAAGTATGGACAGCTTTACCATCTGAGAAAATAAAGAGCCTCATCCACAACTACCACTAAAGACTTCAAGCTCAAGTTATTGATGTTGAATGTGGCAATACACGGTATTAAGAACTGGAATATAAAAACTTTTGATCAGGGTCATTTGGGTAGTTTCTGTTGTCATTATGATTTAAAAAGATTAAAACAAAATTGTTTGACAAAAAATGGCTTCAAACAACTACTAACTATGAGTGAAAGAAAGGTTTTTGTGTTATCATTCATATTATCTAATAAATGGCCAAAAAAAGGTAAACTCATGAGCACCTACTGTATGCACCAATGCAGTGGTGGGCTTAACAAATTAGGGGACCTAGGCAAAGCTTTGAGAAGGGGCCCTTCCTCATGTTTCCCTTAATGTAACGATAGGCCTTGACGCTGAGAGATTCTGTAGCCTCTCCACAATTGACATACAGCAATACTTCAAACCAGCAAAATAAAATATTAATTTGGTTGTTTTTTTATTAATAAATGGTCACACATCACCAGATGAAAGCTATAAAGGTTTAATAAAGGTTTAAATCCCGTCAGTTGCTTGTTGGGGCCCTTGCATGTTGGGGGACCTCTTGGCTAATGGCATGCCACCGCAACAATGGAAGTCATTTTATTGAGTTATCATCATGAAAATAACTGATCCTCAAACTGGGCTTTTCTCCACTTGATGTTCTTCCGGAGTATTTGCACTTAAGCTAACACGCTGGACCTGGATTACTCCTACCTTTTACGACTTGACAAAAATCAGCCCTCTGATGTACTGCATGCTAAATTCTTCCCTCGCTGAAAATTATGAAATGAGGAGTAGGTGTTGGTGTAAGATCTAGGCCACATGAAATGGGTGCCAAGGGACGCCATGATGAAAATCTATATTTCTTGTCTTTTTTCTTCTTCTTTTTTTTCTCTTCTTTACGTTGAAGAGTGTGTCGTGTTTTCTCAGCTGGTCGGCCAAGTCGGACTGAGACAATTGGAGCTGGACCTACAAAGACACGTCATTCAGATAGAGTACACATGCATTTCTGTAAATACAGTAAAAATCGTTGCTGTTTGTCATAGCAGCATAGCAAACAAATTTTGATGCTTTTCAAAATGCAAAATGGAATACAACCTGAATTTTTCTTTTTTTGCAATTAGCCCTGTGGGGAAATTTCTTGTAGGCAGCCACCACCAGGAGGGTGCCCAGCATGTTTTTGATGTTTGAAACTGAATGCCGTATACACAGTGTAGTATATATTGTTGATGAACTGAACTGCTGTGACATTAGAGGTTTGGAAGTAGTGGTTTCTGACAAGTATTTGACTGTGGTGTTCCAATTTGTGGTTAGTTTTTATGGTCATGACTCAGCGACATGTCCCCACAACAGGACTCAAGTTTAATGTCAATGCCAAAGCTTGTTTTTTTACCTCAATTTCTAATGTACTGTTGTAGCAAGTTAAAATATAACCCAATTTTTCCTCCCCATCAAAAACTATAAGTCATCTCTGCCAGTGAACACACTAAGCTATTAGAACGAACATTGCTCAAATAGCATTCGTCTATGTATACATTTCTCAGATAAAATAGATTTTTCTTTTAAGTAAAGGGAAGAAATGGGGCAGAGTGGAGTGTAGCTGTTGGCCGCAGCATCTGGCAACTCTCAGACCGCTGCGATTCTCCAGGACTAGTGTTGCTAAGACGGGATGGGGAGCCAGGCGGGAGCACAATGTCTTATTTTTGCTGGCAGTGGAGAGAAACACTACCTTGGAGGCAGTCCTGCGCAAAGGCCTATACATCTTGGCAGGCCGAGACGACGGGGGGTGGGAGGATTGAAAACAACGGGATTGGAACAGGACGGCGATGGGATGGGGAGCGGGGGTTTGCATGATGAGGGGCCTAGGCAGCTGGGGAGTCAGCCAAAGTCCAGGACTCACTTAATGTGTTCTCCTCTGCTAAGTGATCCCAGTTTGGAGAATTGGAGCAGACACGCTGACTCCTGTCTTCTTTTGCTCTGTGTACCACGATGGGGCCTGGCACCACGTGAAGGGTACCACTGAAGATGAAGGGTCACTTCCTACAGACTCACACTGACAGAAACGTAGCCGCCTGTGTTCGCTCTGAGCAGTCTAAATCACTGGCTGTCATGCATTCCTGAGCTCACGATTCCTCTGAGTCACTAAATAGCACTTTACACATTGTTACTCACCTCAACAAATGCCACTTGTAGCTGGATTCAAACCAACCTCTTGTCAGGTGCTGTTTTGGGGATGGATTACAGAGCCACAAGCTAGCATGTAGTTAAAAGTGTTGTTTAGGAATCTTGAATTACTGTTTCCACTATTTTCTCAAGCTTTATTATCACCACACAATTCCTTATTTTATTTTTACAATTTTCCTTTCGCTAATCTACACAGCTATACTGGAACATGAGAGGAAAATTAAAATTAACTCTCCATTATGCTGTTATGATTTTAAATTATGCCATTTATCTTCATCTAACAGGGAAGAGATTAGATCTTAAAGCCATAAAAGTTTAGGCTGAGTTGGTACAATTTGCACGAATAAGTAATTTTCTTTGAAAGCTGAGCTGCAGCCCCCAATTGAGGGGTCCCACCACCACAGGGCTTCAGACTGATCAATAGTAGCTCTCTGCATATCTTAACTCCTTCTGTGCCTAAAATGAATTATGTAATCACCAGTACTTACTATCCAGACTGATATTATCACATTCTCTAAACATAAAAGCTATGTCAAAACACTTCACAAATTGTAACTTAAGAGCCTGGGGTTGCTATGTGACCAATAAAGTTGGCTATGAGCTTAAAAGACTATTTCCAAGTAAGGTAGGCAGAGAGAAGAGTGCTGCGTGCTCAGCGGCATGCACCTGAACGTCTCGCTTGCAGACTGTCTAAGGATCTGGCACGGGCACTTGTGTCTTACATAATGCTATGAGATCATCATCAAGATTTATTGCTGTAACCTTGATTTGTTCTTACTGCACGGCTTTACACACTTTCTTTCCCATTTGCAGACCTTAGAAAGTGTAAAATAGCGCCAGCTTATGACATTGACATTTTAAGTGAAACATTTGGCTAATGTCTAACATGATCATCTTGTGCACATTTCCCTTTCTGCTTGTCTTGTTGAACCACTGGCCAAGTCCTTTAATCCTGCCAGGCTGAGTAAACGATGTCTCCGGAACCTCGTGTTAGTCCTTGCATTTCCATAAGCACTCTTCATCCCACTGTGTTATTCTTTATGATCCACAACCTCCGCTAAGGCTCAAGCAATTTTCCGGGACCTTTTTCTGTCCTGGAGGAGTCCTAGTGTACCCACACAGACCCCTTTTACGTTCACTTTTCAGAAGGGTCCGTCCTTAGCTTGCATTCAAGATGCATGTAAGATTTCAAGGACTGTTTAAAGGGAATATGCCACTGAGATGACCAGTTTACGTTATATGATTTAGTCTGTGTCTTCAAGGACTAACTGTGATTACAATTAGCAATGTTTTTACCCATTCTCAGTGAAAAAAACCCTGTATTGACTGAACAAAACTAGCATTTTAGGATAAGAAGAGCTTTAAGAGCCCCCAATGTCAACACATATAGACCATATTCCAAGTCTGAACACGCAGTGGTCAGCTCCAGTTAGCCATTCTTCTCACAGTAACTTGGGGAATTCTGACAGGCAATCACAGCCCACTACAAAAGCATCACACAAAAACAACTGAAAATGAATCCTTACAAACACAAATAGCTTTTTGCTAAATTGTTTTGGTCTGGCTGGAAGCTTTGCCAAAAAGAATGCTTGAAGTGGGATGTCGTCAAAGCGAGGGATAGAAGGAGAGGGGTTCCACTGCTGTACAGAGTTGAATTATGGGTAGCATGAGAAATCAGTATGTTGGGGATCTAAATACATCAGCAAAAGTTTCAAAAACAGCTACAATGTCAGTTTGTTTGTCAGTTATGACATAATCCAACCTATTTAGTGTTTGTTCATCATAAACAATGATGATTAATTTGTCTTCTGTTTTCTGAAACAATCGCTACAGGATTTAGCTTTGATTGGTCATGATGTCCATCATTGTAATATGCTGCTTTCAGTCACATAAAGTATTATATGCACTATGGCAGGTGGACTGCAATACATTTTCAGTGGATAAAGGTACATTAGCCGCTATAAACAGCAACAACATAATAAACCAGATGATTCTGGCAAAGGACTGACTGCATGTGTGAGTAGATAGAGGACATTTGTGAGTAGCTTGATATTTAGCGGCTCTCTACTGTATTTATATACTTTGGGATTACACATAAAGGCTTTACTTCCTTATCACATGTCTCTGGATGCACCCATCTTTTCTCATCAAAGCCTCACCGTGATCTGCCTGATGAGATTAGCATGCAGGTTGTTAATGCTGCAAAAGCTACACATGGTAAAATTCAAGTTGCCACTATAATACATAAAAAGCAGTTTCATTTTTTTACAACTAAAACATACAAAATAAGCTTTGTATTTCAAGCTTGTCTTTTCACTGCCTGCACTTCCATCCATATTTGGCTGATTTGAGCAAAGTCTATTTTTGATCAGCCTGTTTTTGATATTGGATGGTTTTGTTGTGGAAAAGTAGAATTTTGTAGCTTTTTAGACAAAACCAATAAGAAATGTAAAAGTACAATTTGAAAAGAGGTGTAAAATACTTTACTGTAATTCAATTCAATTCACTTTATTTGCCATTTGCAGTATAAAACCACATTGGAAGAAAATGTGCCAGAAGCTCAAAGTGCAAAGTACAAAGTCAGACATATAAAAGACATAACATAAAACAGACAAGCAAGTGCCACATAAAAGCTCAAAAGTAAAATTCTGTATTAAAAATCAGACATAAATATAAAGTGCCTAGTTTAAAGTGCTTTGTTTAAAGTGATTACAGCTTGGGGAAAGAAACTGTTTAAATGGCGATCAGTAGTACATTTGATCGATCGATACCTTCTCCCTGAGGGAAGCATCTTAAAAAAAGTCCTTGCAGGATGGCCTGAGGCATCGACTGTAATCCCCACACCCATGCTTTTGACTCCACTTTAAGAACATCACATTACACCACTTCCTGCTTTGGCAGCCAGCATCACTATTGGACCTAAATCATAGGAGACAGGCCTGTTCATTTTCCATATCAAACAAAATTGACCACTTTGTGTGAGTGACTGCGCCGGACTCTGATGTTAACTCCCATTTGTGAACTAAAACCACATGCTGGCCTTTCGCACTGACCAACACGGAGCACTTCCTCAAAATAGGTCAGTGTTATATGGAAAGTATTGAAACAAATGGAATAAAATATTGTGTTCTTTTAAATGAATGGTCTTCTCCTTGCCACCATTCCAAAACAGAATCCTAACACAGACATACCAACAAGCCTTGGATGTCCCACCCAGTATTAATGATCATTCAAAGAGGTTATTTAATGTCTTTAGGTTATGTCCCTAACTAAAAGGTCAAGGGTTATGAGTGGTCAGCTCAAACAGACTGAAAAGTGGCACAACTTTGTAATAATTTTAAATGGAACAACATTGGAGTTCCTGTTCTGTGTTTATGTCTATGACATAATTCCATTTGGGGTTTTCATGACAGGGGAAACAAAACACAAAAACTCTGGAATACATTAGATTGCATCCAAACGCAAAGTGAATCTATTTTCATTCTCCATAGTTCTTTGTCCTTTGTGAACAGCAATGAAGACACATGGCTATTTCAGAACAAGATGCATCTGATTTGGATGCAATCTGGTATTTTTGTGTCAATTTACCACAAACAGTTTTCTCTAATGTTTGCTTCAATTCAATTTGAAATTTGAGTAATATTTGATCTTATTGTAAATGTAAACGTTCTTTGGGTAAAAGTGTATTTGTTTGCACACAAACCCTTGTTCCCAGAGCCTTTTCTTCATCTGATTCTGAGAAAAGTTTATTGGGTTGCAAACATATTTTCACAAAAGGAACAATAACTAGAATAACAATCTTCACTGCTGTTTGGGTTTTTTTGTCTGCTGTGGTTATTGGTGTTCCAGAGCATAGTGCAATAGTAAGGAATAGTTAAAACAAAAATATAAGCACGATCCAAGCCAATGCTAAGATTCAATGTTGGCGTTTGTTTCCGCAGATGATGACAGTGGACAGCACACATTTTTGTATGTAACTCTACCTCTACTGTGTGTCAGATAAATTTGGATGAAGCACTGAGCAGAATCTGGCCACAGTGTTAGAAAACATTGTAGGAGGTCACTCTGCACTGCTGCGTACGTGCAGAATGTGCCTTAAAAAGTGTCTGCCTGTACACATTTTGTTTTCTTTTGAGGAGTGAAACTCCACAGGTTGTGGGGTCGCAGGGTATGTGGGTTCAACACAGAGTGCCTGAAAAGGGAGTCTTTCAGCCCGACAGATTTCCCTGATGTTTTGGGAAACAGTTATGGAAACGGGGGAGGTCAAGCAGACCATTCCTCCCTTTAGAGTCCTTGTGGTGTTAAGTAATAACAGTAATAGTACAGAATGTCTTTAGCCTGCTCTGTGGTAAAACCATGAAAACAAGCCTCCTTCTGAGTTTATTCACAGCGCTACTACCACAAGTATGCAGGTGGACCATTCGCCAAGGCAGGACTCCCAGGACACAAGACTGGGAGACTAATGAAAAAATGGATGATGATCACACTAATAGTCCCCAGTAATCATACACAAGAGGAAAAGTCAAAAAAATATCTCACGTTATAACTGCAGAACCCATGACACTCCAAAAATGTGAACACCCATGAGAAGCTATGGAAAGGCTTAATTACTATGACAGAAACTAACAAACACAGGTGGCCCATGTCAGAATGGGTCATGACTGATGCCTGGGAAAGACTCCTTTACTTTAAATGTCTGCACACAGTGTATGTACTTGTTTGAGATGATAGAATGTTTATATTAAGTAGCCATTATTAGTTCTGATGTCAGTGTTTCTCTCTTCAATAATACTGCGGTATCAGAATGTGTTCCTAATAAAGAAATGACATCAATCAGAAGGACAGAACAAGCCCTATTAAACTTTGATGAGAGGAGCTCGTGGCGGATTGCGCTGAGCCCAGGCTTGGGTTAAAAAACAAGAGCATACATGGCCTGTAACCCACATGATTCTTTTAACAACAACAGAAACCATACATCACTGTCTATTATTATCTCTTTGACCTCCATTACTTCTCGACACTTTGTCTGCTTTGACTTGCAGGAATTTCGACAATAACATTATATTTATTTTATTTTTGACATTTGTTTACACTGTTAAGTACACATTACATACATTACATAAGTCAGTCTTTAATGGACCTATTATTATGCATACAGTTAATTCTGTACATATATAAATATAACTAAAAAGTAGCTTGTGATTACTATCAATGGTTCCATGCAACAACATATAACCTATTTTGAGACATGAATTACAAAAGAATGAGCTTGTCTTGAGTAATTGAATAACAAAACCCAGCACATATAGTTTAATATTGCAATTTACTGTGACTCAGCTTAATAACCCCCATAAAAACAATAGCTATTTAAAGTTCTTTATAAAGGTCCTGGTTTCATCATCACAGTAAAGCTTTCATTGCAGTCAGTGCAGTGCATCAAAAAAGAGAGATTGTCTTTGTCATTGTTTGTCATACATTGAACACTTTGTAATGTTATTCACTTGTCAGCAGATGAAAAGAGCTTATCGTGAGCTCAGTGATATACGATATGTGCTCTGTGATTAAACACAAGTATTTACTTTAGGAAATATACCTTTTGATATATGTTCTTTTGTCAGAATTTAAGCAGCGTTTTATTAGACCTTGAGCAAGTCTCCTCTGAGCTTGGCTGAGATTTTGTAATCGAAAGGCTTCAGTGATAACCCATAAGAGCAGTTTAAAGATAGGTCCTCAGTGGGGCACTTCTCAAAAGTACATTGGTGCAGTAGAATGGCAAAAAACAGAAAAATCTCGACTTTGGCGATCTGGTCCCCGATGCACCGTCTCTTCCCTGCAGAGAAGATCATGACGTTGTTGGTGATATCTTTGTCGAGGAAGCCGTTTTTATCCAGAAAACGCGATGGGTCAAAGACATGAGGCTTCTTCCAAGTCAAAGGGTCGTGATTGATGGACCACTGGTTGATGAAGACCACCGTGTCTTTGGGAATGTGGCAGCCTTCGATGATGACATCTGAAGTTGTGGAGTGGGGGATGGTGAAAGGGACAAAGCTGGTGAAACGCATGGTCTCATAGATGAATGCGTCCAGATAAGCCAGCTGACCTCTGTCCTCCACTGATGGTAACCTATTACGTCCCACCACCTGATCAATGAGTTTGTGGAGTTTGGTTTGCATTTCAGGGTATTTAGCCAGAAGAAGCAGCAGCCAGTGGAGAGCAGATGAGACTGTATCAAGACCTGCGCCAATCAGATCTGATATTGTCCCCTCTGTGTGGTCAGTGGTCAGTCCGTGATTACTATCAGCCTTGTCAATAACACCAATGAAGGCATCACTCATGTCCCGGGTTATCTCTGGGTCAAAGGTTTCTCTGTGCTGCTTCACCTTGTCCTGAACAAACTTGAAGAACTCTTTATTGAGGTTTTTAAAATTCTTAAAGACGCTGTGGACTGGATTAGGGAAATATTGAAGCCAGGGCATCACATCTACTAAACTGCCTGCCCCTACTGTCTGTCCAAACTGACTGGCTTTGTGCAACAAGGCTCTAAACTCAGCATCGTCATGTCCGTAGCGCTTACCAAAGCACAAGGCACAAATCACATTGGCTGCAGCTACTGTCAGCTCATGAGCTGGGTTGAAATACTGGGCCTGAGTGCTGTATTTAAGGAAACTCTCTACTAGTTCTGTGGCTTCAGCCACAATCTGTTGCTCAAAGGCTTTTTTGGTTTGGCTGTTGGCCGATGAGAAAGCTCTGATTGTTGACTGGGCAATTTTCCTGTGAATCTTCCACTGTTTGCTGTAATTGGTGAAAGTCATACTCTTGCCCCCAGAGATGACTTGGAAAGAGACAAACTTGGGTCTGCCTGCAAACTTTGTGCTGTGCTGAATGAGAGCCTGACGTATGGCCTTGTCTCCGTTTAGGACCACAATGTCACTACAGCCCAGCCGGATCTGGTATACATTGCCATATTTCTTTGCCAGCTTTGCTAAAGTGATGTGGGGCATCTGTCCGAGCTGCATGGCGTTGCCCACCACTGGCCAGGCAAAGGGTCCAGGTAGTCTTTTCTTGAGTCGGAGGTTTCTGACCCACAGACAGGCTTCCAAACAGAACAGGAAAAAAAAAGTGGCCATAAGAGCAGGTTGGACCTGTCCACTCCATTCTCTGATGAGGCTGCTGCCCTTCAGACCAAACTCAGTGTCCACTTGAGCCATTGTCTTGTCCTTTAACTGGAGTTTACACAAAGCTAGCTGTCTAAAAGAAAATGAGAATGAAACTCAGGACTCACATGTTGTTCCCAACTTCTTTTCAGAGCCCTGTGAGAATGACCTGATCAGGTTCAAGCGGTGCAGTACCAAGTTCGTCGATGACCACTTTGGTGAAGTGTGGATCTAAGCCTTAACACTTCGCTTTTATGTATCTCCATCGTGGGAGGGGTCAACAACTCAGGTTTTTACTATCACACCCCTCCCATTTGATCACACAGAAAACCATAGTCCTATATTCCTCCTCAGGCCCCCTTCAAACAGTGTCCCTTGACACTGGAGAAAGCAGGCTACTTAATGGAGCCTGCTGCCAGAAATTACAGATTTCATGAGTCTGTTTTTGAAAAAAAAAAAAAAAATACAAATCACTGACAAAGTCCAGATAATTTAAGTTGGCTTGTAAGATGTTTGTCAGATGGAAATTTGTAATACTACACAATATACTTTTTCTGTCATAACTTTTTTATTTTAGTTTTTAAGATATTTTTTAGTCCTTTTAGACTTTATTGATAGTTGAGAGGAAACGAGAGAGTGTTCTTGCATACTTGTGAGTGATCTCTAAACTGAGTTAGGGGCAGGGGTGACCCACTGTCTCATGACTTTTAACAAAATGCTCTCTTTGCTCTGTTCCCTGAGAATTGTTTTGTTATTTACAGCCAAACTGTTGATTGTAATAATGGTCAAGAATGATAAATGCCTTGGGACATCACCATCCAAGTGGTGGCTCATTTAAACAGCTTCATATAACGTGCATTATATGACTGCACATGTTTTAACAGCTCACTTGTGGCCAGTTCAGTGTTGGCACAGGACAGGCAGGCTTTCTAATGGGAGGGGTTAAGACAATACTCATACTGTAAAGTTCATTATCTAAATATGATTTTATAAAGACACAGACACTGAATAGATCAATCACCATACTTTATTACTCTACTTTAATTAGATACTTTATTATTTTCAGATATAGCTTATTTCTCAGATTTTCCAACAAAATATTCCATTTGATGTATATTAAACATTCAATGGTTATCAAGAAGGGACTGTTGCCTTGGCAACAACAGAAAAACATAATGGTGAGAATAACATTAATTTCAAAATAGAAGCAAAAACATAGATATATCTTTGTTAGCAAACCTCATGTGGGCTTTTGGGGGTGTGGATGTTTGGCATGATGTACAGTGAAACTACACTCTGGATACAAAAATGTGTTCTTTCCAATGTGGTGGATGATTACTAATGAGTCCTTTCCTCTTTCCCAACTTCACAATCATGCAAGTAATATACTATATTATATTTGATCAATGGGCTTTGTAAAAAAGTTTTCATATATTTAAGGTACAGTAGATACATGACATAACATTATATTTATACCTGAACATGACATTATATAAAAATATATTGTAAAGTTTATTATGACAATGGTTAAATATATCTCTACATATTACCTTTTAAAACAGAATCAATAGCAAACATTCAGAAACAACAATGACATTTCAATAAATGGACATTTAAGTGGTGGATTTAAATTCTGCTTGCATTGCATTTGTGGATTTAAAACATATGCACAATTATGTACACAATAAGATCAAGTATTGAACATTATGTGATGCAGAAATGAAATACTTTCACTGACAGTCCATAAGCTTTATATTTATTTTAAACCTTACCTATCTCAGCAATAGTTCAAACACAGATCCCATTTTATTAAATATCACCGTTAAATTTGAGCATTTTACAATAATAACCTTTAGTGCAGATATGTCTGTACTCACTGGAACTAAATGTCATTGGTGGGAAAGGGTCTGGTCTTTGCTGTCCTGGAGTCACAGTATAGGAACACGCTGTTCAGGCTGGGGAAACTAAGCCCAGCAGCTTTCCCCTAAGCTTGGTGCTGAGACAGAACTGGAGGGGTTTCAGCGCCAGGCCGTAGGAACAGTCCAGAGTGATGAGCGCAGAGGGGTCGCTCTCAAAGCTGCACTGATGCAGCAGTATGGCGGTGAATAAAAAGACTTCCACTTTGGCGATATTTTCACCAATACAACGTCTTTTACCCGTTGAAAATATCATGACATTGTTGGTTAGGTCTCTGTCCAGTGCTCCGTTTTCATCCAGGAAGCGCATGGGGTCAAAAATGTGAGGGTCTCTCCACTTGAGAGGATCATGGTTGACTGACCACTGGTTGATGAAGACCACTGTGTCTTTTGGGATGTGGAGACCCTCAATAGTGACGTCTGCTGTGGTAGAATGAGGTATAGTGACTGGGACAAAACTGGTAAAGCGCATTGTCTCATAGATGAAGGCGTCCAGGAAGGATAGGCTTTGTCTGTCCTCGACTGTTGGCAGTCTGTCTCGGCCCACCACTTTATCAATGAGACTGTGCAGCTTGGCTTGAATCTCGGGGTATTTGACCAGGAGGAGGAGGATCCACTGCATGGCTGTGGAGACTGTGTCTTGACCTGCTCCAATTAGATCTGTGACAGTTGCCTCGACAAACTCTTTGGTCAGTCCACTATCCTTCCCATGCTCAATCACATTTATAATAGCGTCGCTCATGTCCCGGGTCACCTCTGGGTCAAAGGACTCTCTGTGTTGCCCCACCTTATCTTTGACAAATGTGAAAAACTCCTCATTGAGGCTTTTAAAGTTTTCATAGACACTGCGGACAGGGTTAGGGAAGGACTGTAGCCAGGGCATGACATCCACTAAGCTTCCGGCTCCTATTGTCTCTCCAAACTTATCCACTCTTTTCAGCAAGGTCCTGAACTCCAGGTCATCATGTCCATATCGCCTTCCGAAGCACAGAGCGCATATGATATTTGCAGCAGCTACTGTGAATTCATGTGAAGGATCAAAATACCGTCCATTAGTGCTTTGCTGCAGAAAGTCCTGCACCAGCTGCATGGCCTCTGCTGTAATGTGCTGCTCAAAGGCTTTTTTGGTTTGACTGTTTGCCGAGGAAAACGCTCGGAGGCTGGATTGGGCAATTTTCCTGTGTGCTTTCCACTGTTTGCCGTAATTAGTAAAAGTCAAACTCCTGCCTCCAGAAATCATCTGGAACGACACAAACTTGGGTCTGCCTGCAAACTCTGTGCTGTGCTGAATGAGAGCCTGACGTATGGCCTTGTCTCCATTTAGGACCACAATGTCACTACAGCCCAGCCGGATCTGGTATACATTACCGTATTTCTTTGCCAGCCTGGCGAAGGTGATGTGGGGCATCTGTCCGAGCTGCATGGCGTTGCCCACCACTGGCCAGGCAAACGGTCCAGGTAGTCTTTTCTTGAGTCTGAGGTTTCTGACCCAGAGACAGGCTTCCAAACAGAACAGGAAAACAAAAGTGCCCACAAGAGCAGGCTGGACCTGTCCACTCCATTCTCTGATGAGGCTGCTGCCCTTCAGACCAAACTCAGTGTCCAGAACCATTGTAAGAAATGTTCACACAGAAAAAGAAAGGTCTCTAATTCAGTAATAGTGCATTTGGGAGAAAACAAAGCTTTTAGACATCCAGAAAAAAACTGAGCTATTTTAAAAAAATGTCTGAATGAAAACTCTGAATTGCTTTGTTAGATTGTTGTCCTCACTCAAGATTTAAGGCTTAAGTGCCTGCTTTTTGCTTCTCCCCAGCGTCTTATATGTTTAGCAGCTGTGGGCAGGGCTCAGGATAACTTTTATACTCCTCCCATTGTGGGAGCCCCGCAGACCCCTCTACTTTATCTCCGCGCTATCGCTCGGTGTTGGAGGCGCGCGCTTCCAGTGAGCGTCGAGGGACTGCTGTGAGCGTGCAGGGTAACAGACTGCTCTGCCGTGCGCTTCTCCGGAGAATCGACTGGTGACCGGTTCAGAAGGAAACGCGTCTGGCTTTGGCTTCAACTAATTTAAGGACAGCACGTTTTGTTTTGAATGTTGTTTTGTGACTGCGTAAAACTTGCGCTCTTTGGATAAAACTATTTACGCACGGTCTGTCTGCCAATTGTTCGAGTGAGTTTGCACTGTAGTTGTGTTTGGCGTATTGTTTGTATATATCTGCTCTTGTTTACAGTTTACTGTTGAACGTTTTCGTATGGACGTGGCGTACATCTGGGATAGTTTCTGTAATAGTTGGCTTAATAAGATCTGAGTGCACCAATGGAGTTCAGTCAATACAACTCGTGAAGTTATATTCTGTTTCCTTAAGGGAATAGCCTATAAAATCAATAGAAACTCGATATGACAAAGTATATTATTAAAGGGACTTGATAATACTAAATAATTAGGTCACAGGTTTATAATAATAACAAACGTTTCCTTGTGAAAACACAGAGGAAAATGAGAATGAGTATTTATGATAGGGTTAGCTAATAATTAGGGGACCGATTATTATCAAGCTGTTTTTTCAAGTTTTTTTCTTATTTAAATGAACAATGCTTATGGAGTGAGATTAAAACTGCACAGTGACATTCAAGGTGTCCACACTATCAAATATTTATATCTGAATTATTTCCACTTGGAACACTCAAACTTAAGGTTACATCATAACCTGTTACCCTGGGGAGACTTTCACTTAAAGCCACAGCTTTAGGATTACATTGAAAACATATCATTCAAAGTGTGAAAGAAACTAGTTGATTTTTTCCTGCCCAGTACCTTGGCAGTATTGGACTTTAGAGGCATTTTGCATTCAGACAACACATGTGAAAACCCCATTAAAGCAAATACAAATGATCAGATTCCTGAAGCCAAGCATTTTATTCCTAAGACTACATTTTTTGTTTGAAACAGTTAAGTTGATATTTTATGGCATTTAATAACACACAAATAATGGTACTTAACCATTTCTGAAGTAAGTCAGAGGGACAGACATTAGCACACATTATCAGTGAGGGATGAGAAAAAGTGGTAAATGCATCAGACACTTTTTTAAAAGAGTGTACGGCATAACATGGATTGTATTATGTAAGAAACTGCACAGAATAAATGATGTCTTCAACATACAATTCTATATATGGTACATTGCATCATTCAGAATAAATATCAAACCCAAAATAGTCAAATGTCAATTTATTTTGTTTTCCTCTGGTCTGTGTAGGTTTCCTCAGCACCAGTAAAAAAAATCTGGAGATGGTCCACACCTGCTGCACACCAATCCATTTGGTTACTAGAATAGTTCATAAAATGCTAGCAATACTAGAAATGTTCATAAAATGGCTTCTCTTAAAAAGCACAATATAAATATACATAAATATTAATGTGTAAGCTTAAGAAAAGGGTTAATCCAGAGTTTGTGACACTTGGGTTCCTGAGTCTGAGCACTTTGGACAATATCCAATTATGCATTAGTAGTGATATATTTGTTTATCAAGCATGTAGTAAATCAGTTTCTGTCATTCTTTCACAATAATGTCCTTTAAAACAGGCTTCGGACCCGCACTTTTTTTTAATACCCCATAGAGCTGTTTGTCTTGAGAAATGCGGTGTGGCTGAGCACCAAAAGCCTCCAGAATGATTCCTCGGTTAACCAGAGACATAGCTATGTCTTCCAATACCCCCCTCCCATCTGCCATCAACACCACCTTCTCTGCCTGCTGCTCATACACATGTGGCCAATCGCATCCCCATCATGATAATTAAGGCCAGGTTTGTGGTGGGACAAGGGGAAGGGGCGGCCGGGGGTGCGTGTGGCTGCTGTGTTTGCCTGTGATTGCCCCTTTTGTAACCTGGCTGTGAAAGGTTGGCCCTGACCCTGTGTTGACTCTGGCTGAGGGGGTTGGGGGGGCGCTAGTAGTCGAGGGGGTCTATTCCCTGCTGCTGCGTGTGATGTGTGCGCTAGCGGGCTGGCGGGTGGGCGCTCCCTCTTCCAATGGCAGACTAAAGACCAGGCTCTGGCTCTGGAGCTAATCATTGTTTACTAGTCTCATTTCCACTTCTCAGTGAGCTACTGTCACGCACAGCACCAACAGGGAGGAAGGAAGAGGGGTGCGCTGGGGGCAGGGGGGATGACAAATCCAGGAGTCTGACAGGCAGTTGGGGAACTGGTGGAGAACAGAAGAGCGGTTAGAAAGGGGTTACTTAATTTTTTTACTTTCTTAATAGAACATAGGTAAAAAAAATAAAAAAAAAGCGGCAGCCAAAAACAATGCAGACAAGCTCATAAACAGACCAACAAAAACACTTCCAGGCAGCCAGGACCTAACCACAGGACAGTGCTAGTTAAGGATGGTGATGTGTTGCTATGAAAGTCCTGATGCTTGCCAGACCACAATGTGAGGAAATGTGAGGATAGTTGTCACTGTCAATCCTGATTGGTGTTCCCGGTTTAATAACACATAAAAATGATGTACAGCCGAAGTCAGTTTTCAGTGACAAGAGTGCTAATAGAAAGTGATGCAGCACATTGACAGGCCGGATATATGTTACTAGCCTATAATGTCTGTGACACTGGTGTATGAATGTGTTGGCGGTGCTTGGAAAGGCTGTTGGTCTCTGTCAGTTTCTACAGAGGTAGCTTACCACCACATTGTGATGTGTGATAAATGGGTGAATGGAAGCTTTATAAAAAGCGCTTTGAGTGCCCAAGAGGGTAGACAATTAGTATAACTTTTTCCCATTTCTCTGTTGTGCCTGGAGACGTGTTGCTGAAGGCAATATCAAACTGGCCACATGAGAGGGAAGCACTAGGTTTCTCCAGAATGCTTTCTTGGAACAATTTAACATCCTTGGTTACTCTGGGGAAATATGAATGTAGACTCTTTTCCAAAAGCATGATTTTAAACTTTAGCACAATATGTCCTTACACATAGTGGACTTTCATGCTGCGCTATAAGCCCAGGCAGTGTGATCAAGGTCAGGGCTGAGATTCAAGCCACTGACCACCCACATTACAAACATAATTTCTTCTTTAAGGCTTAAAATAAATTAATAAAGGTACCAGACCTCTGATTTATGATAATCTCTGATTCATTCGGTAAAAGTTCCACCAAAGTAGCCAACAATCACTGTTTTTTTTTTTTTTTTTTTTATCATAATAGCTGTATATTTATTTCTTCTCTTTATGTTTAGAACATAAATGTGAACGTGTGGAACAGTGGACATGACGCTAAGGGGATGAGTTTGCGTGCTGGGGCAGCTTGGCATGCACACGCAGCTCAGTCGCTGAACTCCAGCTTCCCCAGAGAGCAGTGGGCACAGGGGGGACCCGCAACGGAGACATTAAAATGAGATGGAGGGGAGGAAGCATTAGAAGAAATGGCTTCCAGATGACCCTGAGTTTGTGAGCTCAGCAGTGACACAGTGTGAGGTTCAGTGAGATGCAGCTCTTTATGCTTGTGTCTCATATACTGAACTTGGTCTGTTACTTAATATTTGACTGTTGGCCACTGCAATATACGTTATACTGGGCAATGTCAGAGGATACATCCCACAAAAGATTTGATAAAAGATATGCAGTACCACTACTCAAGTTGAAATTAAAAATCAACCTTAGAGGAGGCAGCTTAGGAAACACTTATACATGGATGTTCTTTTTTAATGTTTCACATGAGCCTTTCTCTTACTTTTCAGAGCGACAGCTGTAACATAATTCCCTCTTTATTAAGAGAGAAACAACTGAGGAATGTTTGTTTAACTCCTTTAGTAACTTTTTGACATTTTAGGAGTGTTATTGGAAATAGATGCATGACAGATAAACCTGTAAGAGTCCATTATGAACAATGTCCTCACATAGATTTATGCAAAGCCTCACACTTCCTTCAACTGCAAATACTGTACCCCAACAATGTGTTTTATTTTTTTATCTGTAAAATATGGACATTGGGAGCCTGAATAGAATACAATTTAAAAAAGAAATCACTTGCACAGAAATGGCTTAAACATCTTGTGACATAACTGACTCCCTTGAGCCCTTACTCATGACAACCAAGAAATATGAACTGTTGTCACACAAACTGTTTTCATGTTTATTGTTACAGTGCAACAAAATTCTCATTATAGCTTTGCTTTCCATTCTCCTTTGGAGATGGTTAACCATAAAAGCATCTTTCCTTCTTCCTGATATGTCAGGATCAAATCATCTGTGGAGCATCTGTTCACTTCATTGTTGCAAGACATGAAGAACAGTATTTCTTTGTGGCTATGACAGGATGTGCTGTTTTTCTACTTGTAGTGACTCATGTATCTCTAAGCTCTTTATGAGTGTGTCGCTGAGAGCCACACTCTTCCAGGCTGAACCCTGCAGGTGGGGTACTGCTCTCCGCAGGTGGATCTGAGTGACTCTATTGGAATCAAGGCCACACTGAGTGTTACGTGCAGCATGGATACCAGCAGAGGGCTGCTCTTCTCATTGTGTAATTGGGCAGATAATGTTTTGTGATTCCCTCTCTTTTGCATCTACATATGTTCTGCTTGAGCAGCGTACTGCATTTTAGTATCCTGTGCAAGAGGTCAGGTTACCCCCTTTATGGCCACTCCAGAGGGACAGTCCACTTACTGTCCAGAACTCAGCACAAATCTGCTTAATAAAATCAATCCACTGCTGCAAACAAAAATAAAATGTTCGTAATAACAGCAGGATTAGACATATTCATGCTTTTAAGACAAACTTGACTTTACAAATAACACATTATCCCGGTAAATAAATGTGAATTATCCACTAGTGGCATTTGCAGTAGTATTGGTAGAGTAATAGTATTGCTCCCTCGTCTCTTCAAAAGCGTGACACTACTGCTTGTTGCTTTAGCTCTTCCATCTTCTTCTCAGCACTTGGACTCAGGGGTGTGGGGCCTCTGTGGGCTCTTGGAAAAAAACAATCAAAGTATAAAATGTATAATGTAGAGTATAAAGTATAAAATATTAACAAGAAAAAAAAAAGAACTCTGATGCTGTTGTAAAGGCTGCCACAGAATGGGCGCCATGGCTCATAAAGCTCAATGTACTTCTATTGAGTTTTGAAACTACAAAAATGATTATAATTTCACATTGAGACTGCAGTTGCATGCCACACTGCTTATTTACCAGCAGTTGTTTTTTTACTTCACATAAGATTCATTATTCAACTGTGTTCTAACAATTACCTTTTTTGTTTTGTGTCTTTTTTGCAGCTCTCTAACTGAAGACAAAACTCCAGACCTCTTCCACTCTTTCACTGGCACTTAAAAAGCTAAAGTGTTTATACATGTGCCGAAAAATACAGAAAGAGTGATTAGAGCTCTTCAAGTTCCTAACAGTGGAATCCATGGAGATGACAAATGTTGGGCTTTAAAGGGGCTTCCAAAGTGAGAGTTGGATTTAGGTGACAGATGACCCTGATTATGGACTTGAGAGGGTTCAGCCAATTGTCAGGAAGTATTCTTAAGCCACAGAAAGATGGGGATGGACAAGCAACTATAGCAAATAAAAGTGACCTCACAATTCATTGAGGAGCCTGATGGAAGCCTCTTTTTTATATTACATTGCTTGTAATAACTACAAGCGCAGATTTAACAAGATTTTATCCTGGCCAGGTCATTTATTTATATGGGATAAATGTAAATGCTACACTGGATGGATTGTGTCTATATAAGGCCTGAGCCTCCTTGAGTGCTACAGACATTTATGAGGGAATGTAAACACATAGCTGTTAGCAGACTAATGGCCATTAGCTGTTCTGCTTTGAGAAGAGCAGAGTGCCCAGGCAGGGAGGGGTAATGAACAAATATATTGGGGGGGATTGTGGCACCTTTTGTGTACTTTACGATAAGCTAGTAAAGCTAGTGGCAAGAGAGAGAAGTGTTTTAATGGGCCTTGCAGACATGGCTGGAGTAACCAACATTCTGTCATTGTGTTTGGGGTTTCACAGGCCAAAGCAATGAGGTCCAATACTGGCTCTCCTTTTCACAAGAGATGATACGCCTCTTCCACTCCATTTGATATGGTTTGGTAATTCCTTGAAATGACTATAACAAGCACCGGAGCTGAAGCAGATGTGAAAAAACAACCCTTTATTTTATAAAAATGCAAATCTATAGTCTCAATAATTTAGGTTTGATCTGCACGGTAGAAATCTGAACTGCATATCTACAAATAACAGTGTAATATGCTTCTTCTCCTCGGGCTTCCCACGGAGCGGGATCTAGACACAAACAACCGAAAGTGTGACCTTCTTACCCTGCACCCGAGATCCTCCACTAGGCCCTGTTTCTCGCACCCCATGTCGAAGGTGATACATTTCAGTTCTGTTTGTGTGCGAATTGTGAGGGCTGCGTCCCAACCTAAATAGCTTAAGAGAAAACAGTCTGAGAAGTCCCTCATGTACAATATATTCCATATGCGCTCCCACAGGCCAAGAGGCACCCTATACCTCACATCTGGTGTGGACCACCTAAGGTAACTGACACGAACGTCCTCAGACCATCAGAACAGCTGAGAAAGGGTTGTGCGTCCTCAGTGATTTCTTCCTCTCTGCTGTGTTTATTTTGTAACTTGTATGAAGCATTTTTGATGAGCTAGTGTTTATTATTTCATTTGATTGAATTGATGGTCCTAAATTTCCTGAATATAACACTGCAGGGAAATTGTTGCGTTAACCAAAGAGTGAAGACAAAGCACTTTGAGTTGGATGTATTTTAGTTTAAGCCCTGTCTGTCTCCAGGTCTAATATCATTTACAAGACACACAAAGTCTTGTTAAAAGACAAAAGGCTCCTCCAGGGCACATTGCTAATTTGAGTGATCAGCAAAGTGTGCAAAGATGCTAGCTACACTGTTCTTGTTTATTAACTTTCTGCCACTTCAATAAACCAAGGCATTACAGAGCTAATATGGCGCCTTTCTTTGGTTCAACTAAAGGTATTAATTTGGAGACTCTGGTCAAAGTAGTGGAGCAACGGACACACAACAGGACAGATGATATACTATACAACATGGACCATCCCCTACATTGGGCTTTTGAACAACAGAGAGCAGCCAGTAGACGTCTGAGATCAGTGAGTAGCAGGACGGAACGCCACAGTCTATGGAAGATGAAGTCTGAGTCAGCTCATCTGAAAAGACCTAACAAGTGGATTTCTCCTTGGGGATTAACAAAGTGATTTTGAATTTGAATTCTCTGGAGAGTGTTAGTGTCTGAAGCAGCAATTTGTCAGCCCTAGTCCTGCGATGAAAAGGTTACTGTCTCACACACTAAACAGATGGGACATACACCATCCTCTTGTGACTCTTTAATATGTTTTTAAACAGCAGAAATTGAATGAATTAATGAATCAATGTTTGTAATGCGGTTTATGGGGGAAATTGATTGAATTAAGGATTATTACACGAATATTAAATGTAGCCTACTTCTATGGACAGGACTTAAAACAATAAAAAATGTAAGAGGAGGAAACAAAATGTGAACTAGCCAAAAAATATTTAGCACTATACTCTGTGCCCTTGTTTTACCATGAGAAACTACTGTGCTGCCTCCTCACTGTAATCTCCTCTGTCTTGTCTTCTTAGAGCTGCTTCTCATGGAGGGTTACCCGAGGACATAGCGTGTATGAGTTTGAAACTCTTGACTACTCAAGACTTTTCCGTGCAGAGATCTGTCACTCCGGGGTGCACAAAGGTCATCCGACTTGTTCGCTGCAATCCTCTGATGTGAACAATATATCCCGCCTTTCACTTCTTCTCCTCCTCATTTGCCCCATCGGTTTATTACCCCCGTCAGCCCTAATCTGGGTTGATGGGGTGGCTGTTGCATGACAAGACATGTCTGGGCCTCTGCGTGAGAAGGCTGGCTCTCGCTTGCTGGGCTTGTTTTCTTTGCGTGACCATATCCCTCCCTCTGTCACTCCCGGCACCTTCCGGTAAGCCCACCCTCTCCATTCCTCTCCATCCCTGTACGTGGACTCATTAGCCGCCACGTCACTGGTTTATTTGCATTGGCCTGTTGCCCGTGTGAAAACCACATTTGGACCACATTGGGACGGGTCAGCTCACAATGACAGAGGTGTCAGAGGAGGTAGCGCGGCACCGGACAGGGTGTAAGGATGAGCAGCTGCCCTTTGCATGTGGATTAGGAATGTATACAACTAGTGCAACTGAATGTGTATGACCTTCCTGCCTGGTCAAAGGAAAACACAGCACAACTGCTTTTGGGGAATGACACGCACATGAGGGTCACTCAGAGTTTATCGTCCTAATTGCACAGAAAACAAAAATGACACAAATCTACAAGAGAAGTAAGGCAAGGGCTTTTAAATATCTCTTACTCTATCGCATGAACACTTCATGGGAAAATGTAGCAATCTAAACACACACACAGGCTATTGCATACATTTAGTTGGCACACTGTGTCTGTTGTTTGACACTTTAAAAAGAGTTTCACAAACAATGCAAACTAATCCCATTTTTCAGTGTGGATTCATGATATTTATCTTTGTGCTTTCATTAGGGCTGTCAGGCTCTGAGCCTTTTCCACCTGGATCTGCTTAGAGTCCAGCGAGCCCCTTGAGACGTTCGAGTGCAGACAGAGAAATGGGGGACTCCACCTGACGTCACTTTCAACTAATCCTAAAATTCAGTGAAGAGACACGGCGAACGGCAGCGAGCAGAGGCCCATAAATCAGGCAGGATGTCGGGACAGCAGGATAACACTGGCCGACATAGTCACAAGTATGTTCTAGATTAACCTCTGCCACCGCCTCAGTCAAACGACTACCTCTGCTGTGATGGAATCACTCGAAGTCGGGACGTTGAATAGGAGTCATGCTTTGGCTGCAAACTGCTGCATGTTACTTAATATTGCTTACACAGAGTTTTGAAATAGCTCCCATTTCTCACATGATCAAACCAGCTCTTACTGCATTCACAAAAAATGTCGCTCATACATCTTAACCATTTTGTTTTGGTCTCTTCAGTTGACGTTTGTGATGCATATTGCCCAATAGGCTACACAATGCAAAGCCACATCCTTATGTTCTTGCATGAAGAAAAAAAAATTGAACCATTCATTTCAGATTAAAAAACAACCATGCTCTTTGAGCTTCCCAGAAAGCAACTTAAACTGCCAGTAATGTGACTACAAACACAAAGATACAAACAAAAAATGATTAGAGCTGGCACGAGAGTGGATCTCTCTGTATTTGTCTCCCCGGGTTTATTTACACAGCGTAATGTCTTCTCACACTTAAAGTGCAGGGGAATAGCCGTTCTCACAGATTTTCCGCCACCATTGATTCAAAGTTGACCAGCTGTGTAGACCAACCGGTCTGCATCCCTGAATGAATGAAAGCAATCCCTTTAATATTACTTTATTATCCCTGCGGGAAAATTCAATGTCGACAGCCGCCAGGTGGTGGCTAGCATGTTTTGATGTTGGTGGGGGAAACTGGAGTACCTGGAGAAAATCCAACCAAACATCTTCTATGTTTTTGTTTGTTTGTTTATTTATTTAAACAGGGACAGTGTAAAATATACATTAACCTTAATAAGGAGAGATGCATTTTACCAGGTTATAGCACATGTGCTAATTTACACCTGCAGTCCCTGGGCAGGGAGCATGCCATTGCCTTGAATCATCTTAAATGCATGCTTAGACAGGATCTCATTGTTATGACAATGCAAGTAGGTGACAAAACATGTTTTCTTGTCACAAAATGGAAAAAAAGCAAATAAGTAAATAAATAAAAAGTGCAAGTTTACATTTTCAGTAACCTGCGGGGAACTTTGGACATGCTTGGTCCCACTTAAGACAGCGCTCCCCAACCTTTTATGAGCCGGTCCAATGACGAACAATATTTTCATGGACCAGCCTCTAAGGTGTGGCGGATAAATACACAAAATAAAAAGATACAAGCAGCATAAAAACTGCAGGGTGCTTGGTCTCCAGCAAAGCAGTTTTGAAAGCTTCATTGACTCATTAGAGAGCAGGCGTTTTACGTTTCACACGTTTTACATATGATGTGTGTGGCTTTAAATAAAGCTATTAATCAAAGTGGCTTTTCAGTTCAGTTCATTTGCTTATGCCATATTTTGCATGGCATTCCACATTTTCAAACATGTGGTGAAATAAAACTTTGCTACTTCCCGTTTATGGGCTCTGAAACTAATCATAGTCATAAAATAGGACTAATTTATGTCTGTGTATTTTTCATATTAACTGAAAACAGATTAAAGACCATGAAACCACGTGTCAAAGACTGCACCACAGATTTAGTGTGTGTTCTACCTGTGAAGACCTTTCTGCTGCTTTAAACCAGCGGGAGAATCAGTCCCTCTAATAAACTCTTTATCTTTGTGGGCAGCTCTGCAGAATTTGTGTGAAGGAAATCCCACAACTTCCCCAAGTGTAAATTTTAAAGGCCAAAAAACATCAGCTATGCCAATAGCGAGTAAACTAGGCGCGCAATGAGTGAACCCAGACAGCTTTAGCTTCTTAACCATCTCCTTTCATGTCTCTTAAGACTGGGACCAAAGTGGTAGTTATGAGGTCTGCTGAAATCCAGATGAGGGAAAAGCTGCTGGCACTTAAACATAATATACTGATGCATTTGTTATTTATTTATACATAAGTCCCATCATTGAGAATGACAACTTTATTCACCCCAAATTCTAGTGCTGCCACTCAAAGCTACAGTTTTATTTGCTTGTCTCAATTGTTGAAAAATTGCCTTAAATATTTTGAATGTCTTCTTCCTCATGATGGAGTGATTGTGATGAACCCGCTGACGTTTGACAGACAGTTCTAAATGCCGCGGGACTCTTTATGGCTACACTCCACATCAGGCTGTCTTCCTCTCACAACATCCTATGAGTGATGAGGAGCCTCAGAGGTCACTGGGGGACACAAAAAAGCCCATTACGTGACATAAAAGGAGAATGATCCTTCCTGCTGCACATGACGTGAGAAGGAGAGACAAGCAACCGTAGGGAGGACAGGCTTAAAAAAATCCAGAGGTCAGCTTTCCATTCACCTGATGAAAGATGTTGACGACACTTTGCACGAGACAGTTTATCTCACTCAAGTGTTTTGCACTGTGCAAGCATCTGGCTTTGTGTTGTTTTCGTGGAGAGATTCCCATGTCAAGGCCAGTAACCTGAAAGCACCTTGGATTATGTTTTTCCTCAAGGAAGAGGCCTCCTTGCATAAGTAAGACCAGTTTCTCTGACAAGCTGCAAACGCCGTTCATAAATCTGCACACTTAACCGCAAGCCCTTCCATTCTATCAGAGCGTTGAGAGTCTGGAGCCACTCGCAGGTACCCCCCCCCACACACACAAAGTCCAGACTTATGGCTGCTGCACCCCCACTCTACAGTCACGCAATCGCTGCCCCGTGCCTGGACCTCAGACGGCTTTTACTGCAGCCAGCAGGGAAACCAACGCACACTGGCTCGCAAGTTTCATGAGCCCACTTACTAGGAAATAAATCATTTTGAGGATTTATGGAAAGCGAGAAAGGAAAGGGGGGTGCTAGGAAGTGAGCTGCCTTGACCCAAGAGAAAGTAAAAATGGCGAAATAGAAATTTGGTTCAATTAGATTTGAATTTTCTTACCTGTGTCAGCTGCAAAGTTCACATTTGGTTTCAGGAAATATTAATGGCTGTTCTTTTCATAAACTCATACAAAAGTCACATTTTGTACAAATCTACTTTACCAATCATAGATTCCTTTAGACACGCAAGCTTCCACGAGCAAGACCTCAGGCCTTACAGTTCATTTGAGATCTGCAATTTAGCTTTTTACAAGGCAAGCTTCTGCCAAGACTTCATTACATAAAACACATGCAAGGCCGATACCGCTCTAGATATTTTTTATGGCACCTGAAATGCGCCAGCCATTAAAGCGGACCTCTTCACACTTAAACTGTGATTAGTCACACTCATCATTATATACTCCGATTTAGCTGGAGACTAATGATATGCCATCAAAAGTAAACCGCAGTTAGCAGAGGGGTATTTACACTCTTATTAGGTTTGGCTGGGTAGAAATCAACAGTCGTTTATGATTTAAATAAAGCTGTGGTAAACAATTTGTGCAACTGTGTTGAGCACATATATTATTATTAGTACGATCATTCAATTAGAATTAACATGGATCAACTCAGCATTTCTTTTTACAATGTTTCATTTTATTCTCATTCCCCTATTCTCGCGGACACAACAGACTATTGTGAAAGTGGACTAGTTCTCCCTTTTGCCCTTTGGAAAAAAAATTGTATTGACTCTGTTTCAGTGTCTACACGAGGGACTCCCTTTACACATTTCTGAGAAATGTATAGATTTGTGTTTCCAGAAAAAATATGTATGTATGGATAGCATTTCAAAACCTAAAGATCTTTATGCTTTGCGTTTTGAGTGTGTGATTTCTGGTGTGTGTATTTGCAGCTTTCAGTAAAACTTGTAAACTGGACGCTACAGGGGCTCTCTGTGAGCCGCATGAAAGCCCTGTTTGGGGTCTGCATCAGTCAGAACGGCACAGCAGTAATTACCCTAGGTTGTTTATTTATTTAATAAAAAAAAATATTTTTTGCTGGCATACTGTGGTCATTTAAAAGATTAATTAGTCATAGATAAACATAAATTTGCTCTTTGAATGTGAGGCCATGGGTCCCAGAGTTCTGCACAAGGAAAGACAAGGCCACATTCACACGTTGAGGATTTATTTTGTCATAACCAGTGCTTAATTTGTGGGGGAACACAGGGCAATATATTCCCCCACCTCCTGAATCAGGACCGGGACTTGTTTGACTGGATACAGCTCTTCTTTTTTTTCAGGAGAAATTTCTCAAATTAATTGTTAATGTGGCCTGTAATTTAGACATGTTTAATTCTGATTTATAACAGGACGGAGCCTTTGCCATAGTTGCCCCTTCTCTCTGAAACGCACTCTCTCCACAAATCCGAACCTCTGACTTACTCGAAACATTTAAGAAACAGTCAAAAACTCACCTTTTCAAGAAATATATATATAAATTTGAAATATTATTATTATTATTATAATAATTATTATTATTATTATTTTAACTCAGTGTGTAGAAACAACTCTTTAGTTTGTTAAAATGGCGTCTTTTAGACATAACAGCTATAATAATAATAATAATATAATGTTCTTTTACCTTTTTTTCCTTCTTGATGCTGGGGAAATACTTCCCCTAAATATTCTCTCTGTGTTCCCCTACCTCCAGCTTTACAAATTAAGCACTGTCAAAACTTGTACTAACAAAGATTAAATTGTGAAGATACAACCAATCAATAAAAGGCTGGCACGATGTCTTCAAATCCAAACCAATTCAAACTCAAAAGTGGCAAATAAACATTCATGTGTGTTCACACACATGAATGTTCACACTGACATAAAGTTATCTGATCTGAGCAATCTGTTCTAATACGTTAATAGAATATTACCAAGCATGTTCTGGAACATTAAAAAAACAACAACAACACAAATACAGATTTCCAAATTAGATAGTCTAACACACTGTTTACACACCATAAACGTAGTCATATTTTAAAGAGGCTTTTAAACGGAGTGGGCTGAATGCCCAAAAGCCTCCACTATAGGTAGCTATGAGCTCATTTCTTGTTTGACTCGCTGCTTGGTGGATACTGCTCTCTGTAGACACTAGGTAATTATGTGCAGGCACGCAACACACTATAGCTGCCTCCTTCAGCTCCCCCAGTGCTCAGTGTGAGGGGCAAGACTTCCAGTTTTATTTGTTTTTCCCTGCATCCTGTCATCTCCAGGCCAGATGACAACTGCATCAGTCATAGGAGAGTGATGTTTTTAGCACTGTACATTCCACTCGGGTGTATGACTATGGAGATGGCTAGAATGTATTTTCTGTGAATCACAACTTTTTCCTGCGGTGTGCACTAGGACTAAGATGAGGCTCTTGGTAAAAAAAAGGAAGTCTGTGACTCGCAGATGCCTTCCAGGACCTGGCGTGTGTTTTCTCAATGAAGTTACAGTAATTCAATTCAGGGAATCATTCAGTGAAGGGAGGCATTTTAGATGTAGAGCAACCCTCAATGAGGAGGCTTTACTGAAGTGAAATGTTGCCCTCTTGTGTCTACATACAGATTAAAATGGCCACAACCATTTTTGTCTGTTACTGAGGTATCTGAGGTAAGTGGTATGCAAGAGTGTATAATTCCAAAATAGATTTATTTGTTTTTTTTTCTCTTGTTTTACTACTAATGTCATAGGCTACTTTACTATATCTGCCAGATGACCAGCCATAGGTAAAGATGAACCCAATGGCAGTCCTCTCACGTCATGACTGAAACATAATTGCATAATTGACTGAAACATACAAATATGCAGAGATGATTGGTAAAATATTTAGTTAAAAGTGTAGGCTAACCTGTCATATGGACTTACAGCATTTGGTTGTTCCAAACAAAAAGTCAGTCACAGCTGTAGATTTAAGGCTGATATCGGCCATGCTAAAAAGTGCACATATTTTTTCTATTATACTATTTAGAAAGTAGTGCAGTGTCAGTTATAACAATTTAACTACCATGTGTGAATTCATGTTTGTTTTTTGTGTATGTTTAAATAGCTTTAAGAAGACATTCTCCAATGACCCCAAGCCCTATAAAACGGGATTCCCTAGAGGATTCAGTCAAGGTGAAAAAGGGATCCTCATTTTCATCTTCCTCTAATCAGTCAACTGATGGCTTCAGCTCCTCCAGCTCTGAGTCATCAGAGCAGGAAGATAAACAAAGAAAAAATAGGAAGAAGAAAGGAAAGGAGAAAAAGAACAAGTCAAAAGAAAGAGATTCAGCAGCAATACATAGAGGTGAGAATGAATGAAAATTAAAATGAGAAGGAAAATCTGACCATTTTTGTTCTGAACTGCAATTTTAAACTTGTTTCAAAGAAAAACTTGTAGATAAGCTTGTGACGGTACCATTATCACCTCTATCTCACTCGGTTCATTGTATGTGTAACTATTATATATGTTCTTTGCATTGCAGCCCAGCACCCAACTCAAGTTGTGGCTCGCTATAAGAAGATTCTGCGGGTTTTGAAGAGAGGAACAACCATGTCTGCAGCATTTAAACAATGCCATGTTGACCGCAACACTATTGTGGCTACAGCTCCAGTAGCGGAGTTATACATTGCTGCCCCAATAAAATATAGCGAACTGGAAAAAAATGCCCCTGGTAAACTACTGCAATTTGCAGCTGAATGTTCTCGTGCAATTAATGAAGATCAGGAAATAAAGGCTCAGGTTAGGTCCTTGAAGTCTTCTGGGCAGTTGCTGCCATTAAAAACAAGAGCAGAAAAAATTTAATATTTTACTTGTTCAACCCTGTTGTTTGTAGTTAGAAAAGGGTTCACTGTTTAGCACAATGTTTAACAGTTGTATTTATGATGCCATGAAACCTGTAATTAGGATTTTTTTTTTATTCTAATTATCTTAGTTCTGATAATTAAAATACAATGTCTAACAATGACATAAAAACCCAGTAAACCAAGCAAAGGTCAAATATTTATGTGATTAGGAGCTGTCTACTACCATCTGGTTTTTTATACTTTTGTTTTGACCCTACCAACAAGATTTGTTTTTTTTTATTAGCAAAAAAAAAGTTTTTCAAATCTTGTTTTCAATAAGAAAAAAAAATGTTTTAACCCATGTTTTCAATAAGAAAAAAAATTGTTTTAACCCAGTCTCTTATTGTTTGTTTCATTTGCATTATATCTTTGACATAATAGTGCCATATATAGTGTATGTAGTTAATTTACATTTATAAATGATTTACAAAACATAATTAGCCCAACACTTTAGATGAGCTCACGCTACGGACTTTATTAACGATTAGTAGATGCTTTATAAATTCCCATTATACTTTACAAAGGTTTTATTAAGCATATATTAACAGTTTATTAAAAATGGAATTAGTTGTACTGGCGTTTGGTTAAAATCCACATTTAAAAATTCAAATTATTTACTTACTTACTAACACTTTGTTACGGCATATTAGATATTAGCTATTGAGTATGTATACATTGTTAATAAGGTGTTATTAAGGATTTATTAATGATGATTCAATTTTTATTAAGCATAGAGTATTTCAGTCTCTACTTATGCTTTGTTACAGCATAAAAGATGACGACTATTAACACTTTATTAATGATTAGTAAACCTTTATAAATGAATAAAAAACATTTATTAATTATTTACAAATTGTTATTAGATCATCTGTTAATGCTCTGTTAAGGCTTAACAGTGTGCAGTTAATATAAAGTGTTACCCATAATTGTTATCAAAATCATCAGTTTACTGTACAGTTTAATAAAATCTTTCTATCTAGAGACAGGTGAGCAAGTCAATCCAGTACTACCTTCATCTCCATTGTCATTGTTATAACTAATAGTCAAAGTATTATTAATGGTGCAATCCTGTAACTATTCACATCACTGTCCACAAAAACAGCACAAGGCATAGTGTGTCAATATTAGACAGCAGGGTGTATCTCAAATGTGTTTAACGTACAGCAACTCAAAGTTCAGTCCTTTCACAGTGTCTTGTTGAGTTCAAGAGTGGGAGTAAAGGGAAATTCAACAGTCTAGTTTACAGTATTTGCAGATGTGTGGAGAACAAATATAGTCAACCCTTTTTGAGAAGCTTAAAAAACACAACAAGTACACATGATAACTTCACATAATAAGAACACATGGTAAGTAGTAGTGCATCACTTACATACTGGTCTTCTCTAATATCAAATAACCAAAAGAGGGCAGCCTTGTACTGCTTTTGTGTTGATACTATATAGTATAGTAGTATAGTAGTATAGTATAGTATAGTATGGGGCTCACCATACATTCCCAGTTCACACTTGACCTGCAAATGCAATGAAGCTAACAGCCTGCAGATGGTAATCTGAATAATGATGTCTAAACTGCAAAAGTCCAAATCAAAAACAGAGCAAATCTGGATCTATGTTCACTGTATTCCCTGCAAGTTACCTACAATGTTCTTGTGGGTCTTAACTTATGGGAATTGCCAGAGCAGAAACTCAGTTATTGTTTTTTTCACTCATGATCCCTTCTGTTAAATGCTGAAACTTCGAGGGGTAAGGCTGCATGTGTGTCTCCTCCTGTCACCTTGTACCTAAAAGTGCAGCTTAGATAGGGCCTAATCACAATTGTCTAACCACAATGTCTTGCCTGGAAAGAGCTCCTTTGTTCAGAGTAATAGCAGTATTTGACAACATAATAACTCGGACGGAAGGTGCAAACAAAACTACTTACAGTATGTTTTATTTTTGTTTTGATTCACTACTATGCAATTTTACTATGCACAGTATACAGTAGCTGTAATACTAATAATAATAATATTATGGACAGCCTTATCCCACTGCTGATGTGAATGGCTTCAGAGAGCCAAGTATCCACCTGCAGGACAACTAACGTATCAATAATTATTATTATTTATCATATTTTTTATCATATTATTATTATATAGGCAAAGCTGCTGCATTGAAAAACATGACCACACAAGAAAACACCCGCCACAATCATTTGCTATGTGTATATGCTGCTGCAGAAATTCCATGAAACAAACCTCTGTGCAATGACATGTAAATTTTTCTTTAACAATAAATAATTAGAAACCATTTTTTGTCTTATTAATCAAGTGAAGATTTTTTCTGATGAATTAGGCCATGTATAATTGTAAACCTAGATAAATTGCTGTAGATAATGAGTGAAATGCACTAGAGCGCAGTAGACCATTGGCTGATAATGTGGTTACAGATGGCCTGCTAGTCAGCTAAAGCAATTACCGCCCAACCAGCAGCACTAAACACATTTAAGACCTGATCATAACCTGCGATAGGCCTGGAGCTTTTATTGACAAACGGGAGTTAACCGAGTGTATTGAACCATGCGGTCAGCTGGATGATGTCATTGTTGTCATCATTAACAACTGTTTAGTCATTAGCGTGTTGTTAACACTTCATAATCCACAGATCAGATGCTAGCTTTGCCCACAGTGAATGTCATGTGCAAGACACGACAGCTATTAAATTAATGAAGCTTGCACAATGGGTTTTGAATGCACTAAACAATTTGTTTTACTCTGCGGGCACTGAACAAAAGAAACGGTTTCTTCAGTCTGCATGAGGCTCCTTGCTGTGCCATCAGTGTTTATTTTGAGGTTTGATGCCTGATGCCGTGGGACTAAGCTCATAGCTGGGTGCCGTATGGCAAATTAATATTTGATGTCCTTTAATGGAGCAGGCACCCTGTGTTGTAGCTCAGTATTTACCACCTCTATGTGGTCGGCATCCATTTTGGGTCTTCCCTGGTGAATTTGGTTGTATTTCTAGACAACAGCTGCAATGGTTTCATCACATTGGTGAGGCGTGCCAATATCACCAGGCTGACAACTGGTGATGCACAGGCAGCGTGGTGGAATATCAGGTACCAAATCTGCTCACCACCTCACCCACCCAGCTCTAACATATGGCCCCTTTGTGCACTTGTCATTAGCAAGGTCAACAGATCACCTGCCCTCTCTGGCCGGGGCACAGCCTCATGTTACACCTCCTACATGTTCTATATATATCTGTCAATATTTATGTCCATAGGGCATAAAGAATTGTCCACAGTGAAGATTAGGATCTCAACCTCTGAGATATGACCCGACCTGTCGTTCCAATTACAAAAGTGACAGTGACACAGAGCATCGATGCATTTGCCCGGTGACCTCACCCTCTATACATCACAATCCATATCTCTTTGACAGACCATTACCTCCCACCAGTGTTTCTCTATAGGCATCACTCAAAGTGCTTAGGAGTGGTGAGCAAAGGGAGGAGTGGGCTTGGCTTTCTCTAAGAATGTGGGATATATCAGAGAGGTTGCGTAACTGTGTGTGATGGTGGCACCTGTTATTGCTGTCTTTGCATGTTTGAGCTTGTGTACACACTCTCATTATACAGCTGCCCCTCGCATTACACAGCTATTTCTGATCTATACTCTCTGCACCTGGGGCATGAGGGGACAGCGGGGTCACCAGGGTGGTAAATAATACAAACGTACTCTAACACGTCCACACATAAACGTGGTTTTATTTCTATCCTTTAATATTATCTATCATGTTAGTAGTGATATCTAGAAGTCATAATTGCTCTGCTGTAAACTACGTCAGAACAAGGATAAAATGTAAAATGTTGAGTATGCCTTTGACTAACAACAGTGACCGCCTTGTCCTCACTAAACTGGCTGCATCTCGGATTAAGTCTGAAGGCAAAATATAGACTGCACATAATTCATGAACTGCAGAGATTGTCAATGGCAAAAACAAATAAACAGCGGGTCAAATTTCTCACATTAATATTTCATTTCTTCTCCTTTACAAGGTCACAAGTGGCACCCTACACTGAGGAGCGCCATTTCCCAGACCTCCGCCAAGTACACAAACAAAAACATCCACAGACAAACCGTCCGACCTATTGAAACTGAACATCTCTGTGGTTGACAGAAATGCATTCGTCACCATCCTAGAGTTACAGTGTGCCCTCTAAGGTCACCTTCCCCAGCAGAAAAACACGATGACAGTTGACTGTAAAGCTGTCTAATGATATCAGAAGCTCTGTGGTAGAAAACACCAGTTGTTAATGGCAGCTGTGGCCATTGTGAGAACTGTGTCTGCTCAGTCTTTCATTCTGTCAGATTGAAATAAAGCAGTAACCTCATAGACTTGACTGCTGATGCACAGGTATTTTCGGGGAATTACACTTAACCCAAATACTTAATGCGGGTTAGATTTGAACATTGTTGCCACTGTAAAAGGGGATTAAATGTAGCGTCTGGAGAGCCTATTGTCTGGGATCAGTTACACAGCCTTTGTTCTCATCTGCATAATTTTGATCACTATGACATCACCAGCCAGCGCAGAGTGTCCCTTGGGTGTCCCGCCATGACATCAGCGTCTGCAGTTACACTCAAAAAAATAAAACCTTGACTTTAATTAATTTTTTCTTGTCAACAGGTTCCACGTGATTTTATTATGTAAGTTGAAAACAAATATTTTGAGGTTATTAAACTTATTGTTGTTGTTTCAGAAGAAATTATATTTTTTGATTAATGCCAACTATTATCATCAATTTTTGTTTAACAAGATACATTTGAGCTAAACTAACAAAAGTCAATTATGTTATATGGGCCAACCAAATTTGTTTAGATGTTACATATTACATTTATGTCAACTCAAAGTAAATGAATGATTTTAAAAGAAAACATTCAATTAAATCTTTGTTAATCAAAATTAAATGCTTTACCCAAATTAAAATCTTACTAGTTAGGTTTAAATAACTTAAGTTCGTCAACAGGTTCCACACAAATTACTCAAATAAACTCAACTTAACAATAATTAGTTCCTTTATTAACCAACAGTTTATCAACACAACTGTTTAACAAATTCAAACTGTTCATCAAATTGAAACTCTTTATGAGACAACAAAACATGTCACATAGAAAAAGTTGTGCATGTAAAAAAGAAATAAACTTTACATGACAAAGAAAAGTTACATAAAGAAATACACTTTACATGACAAAGTTACATAAAGAAATACACTTTACATGACAAAGTTACATAAAGAAATACACTTTACATGACAAAGTTACATACATACATACATACATTGTCAAAACTATTAGAAGAAAAACTTTGCAGGAGGTCACGCAGGTGTGCAGAGTTCCATAATGCGCACATGGAGTCTGACTTGATTTTTCTTCTTCAGTTGAGTTTCATGGCAATTGTCGCACTATACTGCCACCCTGTGAATGTACAATTTTTTACTTAACATAAATGGTTGCTGTTTAGACAACACGTTAAGAATTTGTAGAATTAATTTTGGGCATAATTAAGTGGACCTAAATAGAAAAATACATTTCAAGTCAGCAAAAACAATTATTATAACTAAACTAAATTTAAATTTATTATGTAAAGTGCACAACCTACCAAGTTCATTTTTTTGAGTGCAGGAGGTCACGCAGGTGTGCAGAGTTCCATAATGCGCACATGGAGTCTGACTTGATTTTTCTTCTTCAGTTGAGTTTCATGGCAATTGTCGCACTATACTGCCACCCTGTGGATGTACAATTTTTTACTTAACATAAATGGTTGCTGTTTAGACAACACGTTAAGAATTTGTAGAATTAATTTTGGGCATAATTAAGTGGACCTAAATAGAAAAATACATTTCAAGTCAGCAAAAACAATTATTATAACTAAACTAAATTTAAATTTATTATGTAAAGTGCACAACCTACCAAGTTCATTTTTTTGAGTGTAGGCAGGGGGTGTCTGTCTCCCTCTCATGACTTACTGTACGACCATCTTAGCAGACTGAGCTGTCCGCAGGCTGGACATCCTGTGGGTAAAAGATCAGAACATTTGGGGCAGGGGAGAATGGGAGGCGGTGACTGTTGCCTATAATCTTTAGGGTGTGGACACGGCACTGACATGTGAAGTGCCTGGTTAACCGCTGGGATCAGTGTCACAATAGAGGTGAGAGATTCCCAGAGCAGTGTGAAAAAGAGCAGGATAAAAGGAAGGGAATGTGGAAGTGCAGCTGATGACCGGGGTTATGATGGATCACGGTGAGGCCTGCGGAGAGTGGCATGCAACTGAGAAAGACCAACATCTCAGAGGGGTTTAAAGACTAGAGAAGATCTATTTAGATGTTTGAATGGGTCATTAAGTCAAGCTTTATTTCTTTGTTTAGTTTTTACATTTAAGTCAAATAATAGCAGTGATTATTCATGCATGTTTGACCACCTCTCTGTAATTATCACTCTCTAGGTGGGTCAAGTTAAAAAACAAGGCATGATCTCACTGCAGGAAACGCCTACAACCCCCACTTTCAATCCAAATTGTTACTTTTATCACATGGATAGAGTTACGTATGAGCAGAAGGCTGGCCACTTCAAGGCAATTGGACTGAAATGATGGATACTTAGTGCTGCACTGCTTCTTCACAAAGCCTTTATTACTAGTACTTTGTGGTTTGTCACTGTCTTTCAAATGGGCCATTTCTTTCAGGCTGCTCTGCTAATAGTAGTGATATTGACTTGATTGTGCCACTGCTGCCAGACAGGAGACATTATGACATCATGCTCTTTGTGTTGAAGTATAAAGTCGCTGACTGTCTGCCATTTGTTTGAAAAGCTGCCAGCCTCTTGATTTGTCTGTCTGTCTAGCGTTTGCCAGCGTCTCCCTGGCACTAAGCCAGTGGACAACGAGGCAGACTGGCTTTTCTTTCAGTAGGATCCTCAGGCCTTAAGGGCATGTTCCTTAAACTGGGTTTGTAGGACCCACATTCTGTATTTGACTCATATTACTGTATATTCTATTAAAGGTGAAGGGTGGCGACTGGGTATTTCTATAAAAAGTACTAGCTTGGCATATATACACAGCTGAGGGTACCCGTGTGAACGCAGATCATTTTGCTTATGCTTACTGCCAGATGCATTTTGGCATGTAATTACAGTGTAATCAGTCATCTACAGTGTAATTATTATAATACTGTTAAATAAGTCTTCAAAGCATGTAAATGATAGTGAAAAACAATAAGGTAGTTATCTGTGAGTAATAGGTCTTCACAATTTAAATCCTTTCTTGTGAACTGCTGCACATTTTCCACTTGTCATCACCTCTACTGTGTCAGCTTTGTTTTGTCTGAGGCGACGATGGAGAAGCTCCTCTTTGTCCCGGGATCCCACTGCTCACCTCCCTGGTGCAGCTGACAGAAAGAGCCATCCCAGCTTGACCTTTAAGAGCTCTCTTTTGTCAAGGTTTGTGTCATTATTCCTGGGCCGTCCTCAGCTGCAGGTGGCCAGGAGTTTCCTGCTGAGAGCTGCACAATTCCACAGTCAGCATATTAGCTTGACAAAAGGGTGCAGATAAGGAGAAACCAGTGCACCCCCACCGAGCCACCCTTCCAGCTGTAGGTATTGCTGTAGGAGTGTGTTGCTAACATGAACTGCTAATGCGTAGATATGTATTTATCTGTTGTGCAATGTAGTTCTTTGCTAATGCTATCACACTCCTTTATTTTTTTTTACCATATTTAAATATTCAGCAGCGTAGGTTGACAAGTTCATAAAATAATCTTTATTAAAGTGGTAAAATAAACAAACATGACCCTGATTGCTCTGACTGTGCCAGGAGTGCAGCAGTGCTTGTGGGGGGTACAGGGCTTCAGGTGGGAGTTGAGAGAAAACTTTACAGCACATTTGTCTGGTCTGAGAAATCAATAATGTTTCTTCTCTATGAACTCCATGGGTAAAAATGACCCTGAAATACTCTCACAACTCAATTAGTGACTGTTTCTTGTGTCTGCGCCTGTGGGCAAAGTGAAGGGGCCAAAAAGAACAGGAGGAAGATGCTTTTCTTATCAAGCCTGTTGGCACTATACAGCACTTCTCTTTGCCTTACGAGACATAAAAAATGCATGACAATCCATATGTCTCTGCATTAATATTTTACACACTTCTTTAAATCAAGGCTTTACGTTGAAAAAGTAATGAAGAGGTTATGAGTCTCACACTGATTATCACGGGCATTCTGATCAATAAATCATTGCCTCTGACAAGTTGAATCAACTTGAAACTAAAACAAAGAAGTTGGCTACCTGAATCCAGACATGAAAGAGCAGAGCCTATCAGGGGAGAGCATTGATTGTGAGAGTCGAGAGGTGTTCACAGTTCAGGTGCTTGTTAATACATAGATTTTAGATGTGTGCGTTCACATTTCGGTTGGACAGATGTTGGGGTTATGAGGAGGTGAGGGTTAAAAGTGCAAACCTGCAGCAGTTGGAGGAAATAGTGAGAAGGTTACAGCATGGAATCGTATAATTAGATATGATGTGTGAACAAATCTTTTCAAAACATCTTTAGATTTCAGCAGTATGCTTAGTTTTAGAAAGCTACCCAAACATTAAACATCGAGGCTTAAGACACCCTAAGGATATCATTTATGGACAGTGGATTTTGTTTTGATTTTCATTATCTAAATTCTCTCCCACTTGAAAGGAGACCCTTCCCCTCCATTAATAATTGACATTTTATTACTTATCCCCCTCATCGCAGTACGCTTTGATGTAAGCCGTGTTCTTTTATCAGCGCAGTGCTACGTATTGATCAACCAAAAGATAGGAGCATTATCAAAGGGATTCCTTGTGGGACAGTCAACACTCGGTCACCTCATATCCCTGGAATGTGGTCAAGAGATGGCTATCACGTCCATGAGCCCCCCCTTCTCCCGCTTGTCTGCCAGTCTAAGAGCTGCTTATGTGGGTTAAATATTTCTAGTAGGCAATAAACTAATTTAAACAACCACAAAGAAATGATATGAAAACCACAGTGTCATCTCTTGTAAGAATCCCCTTTTCTTTGTTGCCAAGGAGACTAGTCTCCATTATGTGTTGGGTCTCATGTTCACATTACAGTGGATGATGATCTCATTCATAATGCTCATTACGGTTCACTGGAGATACTTATCTGCAGCTCAGAAACAAACAAGTGTGGACAGTATGTAAACACTGTACTAGCCGGACAATATGGCAGTGCTGTACATATGCACATGAACAGCAAGAACTAAACCTTGTTATTTTCCTTGAGCTTAAAATATCATAAGACACATGCAAATATACATATACTGTATATTCAAAGCTATGCTGTGGTGTATTGTCATGGCCCTCCTCTGCTGTGCAGGGGCAGTTCCTCCTGCAGACAGAGCCAGCCACCTGGGCTCAATATATTTATATTTATATATATATTTATGGACCCACTAACCCTCTTCCTCTCTGAGATCCTCCAGGTATAATCCTGTTTTTTTGTTTTTTTGTAGTTTAGTTTGTCACATACAGCTTACATTATAACATCCTCACACCTCATTCATCTTCCTTGTTTTAAAGTTAATAGTTTTGGTTTAAAATAAAGAACATTTTTTGATTGGTTTATACCTGTTGCCTCTGTCCCTCAGGCTATGAGCAGGCTGTAAAAAGTATAGTTACATCAAGATAACAGTCTTTGCATTTGGGGTGGTACTACCTTTTACATGCACAGAATCCAGTCTATGGTTTCTGTTTCCTGTTTCTACATGTGCCCCAAGACGACAAACTTAGCACTGCTTGAGAAGAAGTACACGCATGTTTATTTTAGAGCACATATTCTTGACTGAAATGTTTGGGGCATTGATGAACTACAATGATTTTGTTCAAATTTTTAAGGTTAATAGGCCTGTTTAGCCTTGGTTTGTCCATAGACAGCAGCATGAGTTGTTCACATGCTCAGAAAAAGAGGGGGGTATGAGATGATATAGGATTTTATTTACATTTACATTACATTTATTCATTTAGCTGACGCTTTTATCCAAAGCAACATTAAGCTTCATTTCACCAGTGTTACAGCTGGAACACCACTGAAGGCAAGGTGGGTTAAGTGTCTTGCCCAAGGACACAACAACAGTGTGAACAGTGGAGAGAGCGGGAATCGAATCGTCTACCTTCCGGTTGAAGGATGACCACTGAGCCACTGACTGGGACAGTGCACAACAATAAATTAACCAAGACAAAGTCGAAAGGAAAGATATTTTGTGGCAGGTTATAGCCCGGTGTAGTCCCTTAGCGGGTGGATGTTTTACAAATAAATGAATAAATAACAGTAATAGTTGTAAGTGGATAAATTGACAAGTCGGTATATATAATATAAACACACATACATTACTGGAGACAAATCATAAAACCCAATGTCACACAATCAAACATCATTTACTCTAAAATCATTCTAAGATGAGTGGGTGAAGTCTAGAATTGCAATTTGCATTTTGGCCACGGGATATAACAAAAAAGCCAAAAACAGCAATCTACTTTTCAATTCTTTTGATAACTCAAATGGCAATATATACGGAGAGTATATGCTGGATTCTTCTTCTTTAACAATTCCAAAAAAAGTAAGTGATTTACTTTGATTAAGAAATGCTAGGAATTATTTGATGTCACAACAATAAGCAGAAACCAAATAGTATTAGTCATGCATGTGAGCATTTAAACAAAGTGATCAGCAGTGTTGTGTGAATGATAAGCATGGGAGATGGATTATAAATAAATACGATTTCTCTAATCCATCCGAATTGGTAAACATATGCCTGTTCTGTTTACTCCATCAGACCATTCAACATCTAAATACGTCTCCTACAGTGAAGTCCCATATGCATTTACTATCTTAAAGGCCGCATATCGATTGTTATCTGACACTTAAAGACCAATTGTGAAAAGCACTTACATAAAGCATATAGCCACAATGACTAATGAGTATATCCAATTTGACTAAATGGATATTGGCCGGCTATGAAAATACAGAGTCCATTTTGAGCAGCGAACACTTAGAGACCATTAGCAGTAGTGTTAGAGCCGGAGCATCTTTCCACCGTCGATATCCCATAGGTGTACCTCACCCGGCGCTGATGATTTGTCCAGCCTGACTGACAGCACTTTTGTTTTCCACGGATTAGACAATCTGACTTCATCATGCTCCGTGGAGGGGGTTCACGTAACGCCAGCCCAGAGGTCACTACACCCATGTGACCCCTCCTGTCTATCGGCCATCAGACTTGCAGACGAGACGGTGGACGTGATAACCTCTGCCGCCACATACTTGACACACTTTCAGAAGCTCCTGGCCAGAGTGTAAATTTTTAATGGAATATACATTAAGAGGTATGCATGAGCTGATACATGATGTTAACCCACAGCTAATATTTCAGCAGACCGTGTATCAGATATGGACCCTATAATTGATTTTCTATCAGTTTTTGCTTAAATGAATTCTTCATGAAGCTTGTTACACCTTCAGCATATTACATTACCTGCCATTGATCAGCAGCATTAGCTGATTTATAACACTCTCTTTCATTTTCTATATTTTAAATGTTAAATAGTACTAGTCTACTGAGGTATTAGGTTATTTATGTGCGTGTCTGCTGTAGCGGTTGCTATGGTGCACTTTGATTGTGCCCATTGGTCTCTGTGTACACATATAGCTACTGCGTGTTCTGTTAAGCTTGTTTATAGGACACGGGGCTAAGTGTACGTGCCTTTGATGACTTTCTCTCTTGGCCTTCTGTCTGTGGCCAGAAACGAGAGCCGCTGGTGTCTGAGGTCACACACTGATTACTCGTCCCCACACGAGGTCAAATGACTCTTAAATGTTTTGTTTACACTTCTGCAAACATGCCTAGGCTCAGTAAACTCAAGCACATAAAGCTCTGGGTACTCAGTTCCTAGATTTGCTTCAATGCAAATGATACGCGTAAAAAGTAAATGTGAGAAATGTTTCCATTTTTAAAATGTGAAAAAAAATAAAATAAAAAAATAAAATATATATATATATATATATATATATATATATATATATACATATATATATATATATATATATATATATATATATATATATATATATATATATATATATGTATATATATATATATATATGTATATATATATATATATATATACATATATATATATATATATATATATATATATATATATATATATATATATATATATATATATATATATATATATATATATATATATATATATAGAATAAAGACAAACATTTAATAAATGTGGATATTCTTACTTTACTATATTTTGTCTTAATTTAGTCACACATTTTCTGGTTTTCTAATAAATGTGCCATTTAGAGTCTAATTTTAGGGAAAGTGTTACTTTATTCATTTAAATGAATGTACTTTTCTGCTCTTGCATTAATCAAACCATGGAGATTTATGCGGGACTAGATTCATGTGTTGGTTCACAGCTTAGAGAAACAGGATATTACAGTGTTTTTTGTTTAATAGCTCTTGCATCTTTTAGGAGCAGCTCCAGTTTCACCTGGCTGGAGTCCTAGATCTGTCAGATAATTATTCTCTTAACAAGTGTTAAGTACAAATTGCACAAAGCTGATCCTGAAAAGACTTAATGAAGCACAGCAATGCTTAATCGTTTAGTCTGCAAATAAAAGTTAATTTCAAGATCATCCAAGACATGCATGCAAATCAAAAGAAAAAGTTGTCACAGATGAGTTATCAAGAACTGTCTGCTGCATGATGACTCAGTATATTGAGTTTCACTTGCATAACAAGGACAGGTGGCCTCAGGAGACCAAAGTCATACTTCTTACACCTGAGGGATGTGACATGATGATGACTTTAAGCTGATAACCCAGTAAAAAACTGTTGTGAGCATAAGGGATTAACCTCTGTTTGCTTTTGCTGCTCTTTGAACCTGAAAGACACTCACATGAAAGACTCAACTTGCTGAGAATGCACAGAATCAGGGCACAAACTCTCTTCAAAGGACTTGAGTCACTTGAAGAGACATTGTTAGATCTCTGCACAAACCCCTACTGATAGGCCTTGCCGTTCTTATTTGTCTTTGCAGATGATTTGTGTGTGATTTGTAGTGACCAAAGCCCCCTTTATTCTTGCATGTACAATCCATACTTTATGTCTGAATGCACTAAATGCATTGTTAATGTGTCCTAAATGTGTTGGCTCTATGGACAAATTTGAAGGTGGCCATGATCAGTGTATGGGTATGCATCCTCACCTGCACTGAGGTGCTTTTTACATGATGCCCAAACATCACATCAAAATCACAATAGTGCTGTTTTAACAAGTCAAAAGCGTGTTTCGTTTTTTCATATGAAGCTGGAAAGTGCGAAACGTTCTAATGTGGCCTTAGTAGGACGCATGTAAACGCCAGGTGTGAACGAAACACATTGAGCTGGCCACATGTGTCCAGATACAGCAATATAATATCTGAAGGGGGCCAAGGTTTGTCTGGTGGTGGATCAGGTAAGGTCTGTGTGATCTTCCTACATTGTTGCTGGGTAATGAGGTGTGATTAAATATGAATGCTAAGTGTTTGGTGGCTTGAGCCCAAAAGGTGAAACACGATCTAGTTGAGCCCATTGGCGACATAATTAGTAGTTGATGATAGATGCCATTTATGGTTCTTTTCCACGCAGAATTTAAGGCCTCTAAGCGCGACCTCCTCGCTGGAAATCAACCACAGTTAATTAAGCTAAATAAATAAATCCTGGTAGTTCTGTGGTGGGTCTTTTGAAAGATTGCAATCTGCTTTATTTCACACTTTAATGACCGGCAGTGATTAAAATTTAAGCCATTTGTTTAATTTATTTGATCTCATTTTTATTACCTTTGGGGATTTAATGTTGAAAGCATGAGGAAATTTTTGTAAACAATATCAGCATTTCAAAGCAGCTAAGGACCAGTGTGACGCTTTTAATGGTTTAGCAAAAGCCTTTGTGCACACTCGAAAGCTTGTTGGATTGTCCTAACCCCGGTGTGAGATTGACTCATTCATGGTGAGTAGCCTCCAAGTCTCGAACCTCTCCTTCAGTGCTCGGCGGCTGTGGACACCGCTGTGCTGCTTCACTTCAGAGAGATACTCAGATTCACATCTGCAGCTGTTCGGACATGCACGCTTTGAGGTGCCGTGGCTTTAAAGTGTGAAGCGGATTAAATAGAGTGCCTTTGTGGTGGTCAACTCTCCTCGTCTTATTGGCTTCACTTTTGAATGCATACACCACTGTCTTTTCAACACCTTCATATTCTCAGCTTGACACATCAGTCTGTCTCATTTGGCAAAGCATAGCCCATGAATAGCCGGTGGGCAAAATGTTGAGAGGAACCCAAAGAATTGATTATTCTCGCTTGACACAAAAGCATCACCTGCAGTATCTGAGTTGCTGGACTTGGAAGTGTTTTTGATACGGGAGTGCAGCAGTCGCCCGCAGCAAAAACAGATTAAAGTTGGTTCAGCAAAAGGTCAGTCTATGTAGACCAGTTAGACATGCTGCAAAAGTTTCTGTTCCACAGAGGAGTAGCTGGTTATGTATCATGTATAGGATATGTGTCATGTATAGGATATGTGTCATGTAGGCATTATGACTGCAAGTGGCTAGCATCCCCTACTGTTACCAGTCTTTTAAGCTTGGTATTAAATAGTTAGAAAGTGAGTCAACCGAGAACAAAGAAGAGTATTTGTTTCTTTATCACTTCTAATAGTTGGCTATGACATTGGTACTTGGACTTAAAATGCTTTCGCTTCAGACTGAGGGTGCCACACTTGCCATGTTCGGTACATACAAAACAATTTCTGGTGTGGTTGTGTACCAAGACTTTTTTGAAAGGTAGGTAAAAGTCTGCTCTCAATTCAACTGTGGTATGGTTTGACTGAAATGTGAACGCCGCAAGTTCAGACAGATAGAACGTTGACATCTTGTGACTTGATAATTTAACATGAATGAAAAGAGTTGTGTCTGGTAGCATAAACCAAATATGGAAAAGTGGACATAAGATGCCTAATTAATGTTTGGTTCAAACACAGTTAGGGAAAAATAAATAAAATGCCTGTATTCATCACTGCTACCAGCATTGTTTTGGTCCCATCACAAATTAATCATCTCACCAATTTAGGTTGGCACTCTCATTCTCCTCTGACAGAACCATATTCTGTGTCTCTTAGGAAAGACTCAGTCTGTGTTGTTGTTTGGTCCAGTGTAAAAATACCAAACACAAAATGGACCAGTACTTTATGCTAACAAACATAATTATTTTTGGTTTTGGTCTTGATTAAAAGAAGCAAACTCCCGTAAGTGTGAACATACTCTAAGCCCTGAACTCAGCTGCTGAGATTTAGATGCTTGCTTGGGCTATTGTCATCATTGGTATCATGTCAACCAATATATTTTTTCTAAACATCTATTGTCAGTATCTTTATGATTATCTTTACACTAATTTATGTATAGTCTGACCACAAAAGCCTTTGTATCCAAGTCATGGTGAGAGTGTGAGTCTTGGCCTGCAGTCTGGAGCTGGAAGTGTAATTAGCAGACAGCACTTACAGAGGTGGCAGTTTGTGTCAGCGTCCTGTTGCAGGGGTCAGATCAGGTGTCTATGCTTCATAACTAGGCCATGCTCCTCATCCTTACAACTGGTGAAAAGGGCTAGCTTCAAGAACTGAAATAACCTCAGTACAGCTTTCTAGCTGTCATACAATAATAATAAAATTAAAAACATGTGATTTATGTTTACTACATCAGAGCCAACCTGAGGATACTCTGTGTGAGGAAACTGATTTATTACACTCTCTTTGATTGTCTATATTTTAAATGTTAAATAGTACTAGTCTACTGAGGTATTGGCTCACAAGATACTGTTGCAATGTCACTCTCCCTTTCTAATTTCCAGGCAGGATATGAATGCACCAGAAGGTAGATTATTCTGGGGTCACACATCATCACATCTAAGATATACAGTATGTGCCAATATTATAAGGTATACTTTACTTTGTCTTTCATCAGGATTAATCCACCTACAGAAAAACACAAGCCAGTTAGTTAAGTCAACAATGTGTTGAATTTACAATGGTTGTTTATAGATAGAGATAGAAGCCGCAGAGAAATTATCCATATTCATTATTTAAACCTGTGCTTTCTGGCCCCCGTATGAGCTACCAAATGGCTTGAAAGATATCAGCAGCTACCTTTAAATGTTATACATCACAGACTAAAACATGGTAATGAATAACATCGGTTTGTTGTCTTACTGTATATGCAGTGCCATCAAACAGTACATTTACATACAGAGCTTATTCCGACTAAACTCATACTCTATGTTGTATGTTTTATTTAATCTGAAAGATAAAACAATGAAATGCTTCATAGGAATATGCCAAAATACAAAGCAATGTAAAGCAAAGCATGTAAAAGTTGCAACTAATGCTTTCTTCTAGTCTTTAAAGCTTTTGTAGTTTACAATGGTCACTCATGCAAAAAGGTAATTAGGTTTCCAATATCACACAAAACCATACCCTCTTCCCTTGTGTCCCTTTGGATGGGATGCAGGTGGGACATTATTAAAGTTAACAGCATAACTTATTCATGTGGGATAGAGAGCAAAGAGTCTCCTCTTTAAATCTTTAAGTTAAGTCATTAAACTCTTTAAATTTAAGCACTTTGAGTTACTCAGTGTATGAATTGTGCTATATAAATAAAATTTTCTTGCCTTGCCTAAATGTCCAACAGAATTCTGTCCAGAACAGGGTAGATGAAATAATAATAATCATAATACATAATACATAATAATAATAATAATCATCATCATAATAATTACTTTTATCAGGTGAGGTGTCTTTCACGTTTATCTAATATTAGAAACAAAAATGTTGTATGTGGTTCTAAAATGGAGTCTGCTCAGCTGACTCATTGTCCCTTTTGCCTTTGTAGGCTACGTGTGTTTCTTTCTCTGTGGCTTCATTATATCCTTAAGGACCATCTGACAGCAGTAGACAGCGTGCGCTCAGGCTGACAGCAGCAGGATACATCTCACAGGTTTAACCAGAGCAGCCCTGTAGTAGCGGTCTCGTGCTACAGGGAATTTCCCGTCCACGTGCATGAATACACTATTGAGAAGGCGGGACCATGAGGGACCACAACAAACTCACCGATTGGCTACAGCAGCCGTATGTAAATGACCCTTAAGGGGATAAAAACACTCTTTGCCCAGATGGAATACGGTTGCCGACAGAAATACAGTGTCCTTTAAGTCGGGTTTATTTACTAAAGTTTTGCACACGCCCCGGCGGCGGAGTCACTGCTGAGCTGACGTCGGCGAAATTAAATCGGCCGCTTGCCCTTCTCCTCACAGAATGAAGTTGTGGTGGAGGTGATTCGGACTAAACTTTTACTCGCACGGATATGAACGCTACTTATTATTTAAGTAAAACTGTCACAACAAAGCGTGTCTTTGTGGTAAGTCCTTTTTATAATGCTTCTCTTTGTCCAACAATCTGACACATTTCCTCAACAGCTGTAACATTAAATAATCGCGTATTAGCCTACAACAACAACAAGAACGTGTTTCGACAGATCGTATCAGTATTTGGTAAATACATTAATTAACCAACAGGCCTTTGCTGTATTTGTTCTATCATTCATACTGGTGAGATTTGGGCTAGTTACCGGCTTCGGCTTAACACCGGCACCGGTCGGTGAATGACTCTTTATTGTGCTGCACTGCACCGGCGTTACAGAGCTTTATTAAAATGTAGACTCTTCGCTTGTCATTCGGTTAAACGCAATTTTGTGATTAAATTTACTAAAGGTTACTGCGGAGTTATACATTTTAAAATGTTTCCCCTACCGTTTTATCCTAATTTTAAAGAGATTAAATCACTGTGTCTGTATGTATTTTGTGTTGTTATTTAAGATTTCTGATTAGCCCTACATTTTAGTATCGGGGTAAGATTATCCAAGTGCCTTCAGCTTCAGGTTCAGAAAACCTATATAAGCATGGTTGATAATATAAATGTTGCATTAAGTAGCCTATGTTGAGAAAGTCTTGTGGCTTAATAGAAACTGTGTCAATAACAGAGCTGCCTTGCAACCCCCACCGCCTATCTCCCTCCTCTTTTGTTTGGGTTATTTTGGTTTGCAGCAGGGGGAGCCACTGTCTGACACAAACATAGTTTGGACAGTAGACTAGTATACACAACCAAGGGTATCTGGAAATTGGGCTCATTCTTTTTCCCCGAGTCTTCCAGGCTTTTACTTTGTGTTTGTCAAAACAAAGCATTAAGTGGTTTTACACACAGGGTTTATTGTGAAGACACACAGTGTAGCGTGAGGTCTGGGCATGCTACACACTGGGCAATGTTCTTATGTTGGGTGAAGAAATGAAAACTCCTTCTCTGGGCTGGCAGGCAAACCAGGCTAGGGAGAGTAATGCAGGTTTTTCCTCACAGACTGTCATTACCCTTTGGCTCCAACCCTCATTTTAGAGTGTGGTAGTAGTATAACCCTATATTACAACTCAACGGCCTGGGGTAACTTAAATTTCATCTATATTGTTATAACTTTTTGACCCAGCTAAAGACTTATCCATGACTCTTGCTGCCCTGCAATAATGTTGCCATCAATGTCACATCTGATTACAGCAGTGATATTGTTTTGAAGTTTATCTAACCATTAGATATGATGTTGGGCTCATGGCCAGGTTGCTTCAATAACAAAGAATCCACCTTTGATTTGACCTAGTAATCCAAACCTTCATCTATGTCAAATACATCTCTCCTAACCACAGACAGCGGTGTGGTTTCATCACTAAAATGCACACAACCATTTAACTAAATACACTCTGGAATTAGTGAAGGCAGACCATCTGCTCATTTTCCCTACCCCAACTATACCTCTATGCTTTTATTGATTTAAGGGCACTCCTTATGAAGCAGACAGATTGTCAATAATCAGAATTAAGAGAATGAACCTATGATGAATGATTGTGAGAGCATCTCATTTGCTTTAATTGCGACAAGTACACAGTCAGTTCATTGAAGAACGTTTAGACAAATGTTTCATCAGATGCTAATTTACATGCTCCTATTTTTTATTTTTATTTTTTCATACATAAGGCCACTCACTGCACAGTCACCCCGTATGGACGATGAAGAGGATGATGTGTTTGAGCCAGACCCACACTGTTTGCACACCACATTTAGGGAGATAAAGTGTTTAGACCGGGCCACGCAGATACCTGGCCCTACCCTGGCACCCAACAACGGCATGCTTCCCTGTGGAGTCGCAGAGGAGCCCAGAACACTCTTCTACGGTAAGCTCATAACACACATGCTTTTTCAAAAGAGGAAAAAGGGAAAGGGAACATCAGCCTTTGCGTGACAACCAGTGTTATAAAACAGAAACCTGCAACTATAATATGAGATAGTGTGAGAAACATGCATCATTGTTGTTAGACTGATCACCCCTCGGCGCCTGATAGTCTTGAGCACAGTTGTTTTTATGATCCATATAGCGTGTACCCAGCTGCATTGCCATTCAAAGGGCGCCTGCCTTGCATTGTGACTCACAGGACGTGACAGAAGTGCTCACCTGTAACAGGCCAGAGACTGGTTGAAAGATATATAACTATGACTGAAAAGCAACAGTGCTGCCACTATCACTGTCTAAATTTATGAACTTATGAGTATCTCTCAGTGTTTCACTTAAAGAGTAAAAACACTGTAACCGTTGTAGTTAAAGTTGAGCTTTTAGCAGCCCTCAGCTGGCCTTTGAAGCTATTGTGTAATTGGTACAGTAAAAAACAAATTTATTTACTGCTATATGCACATTCTACTTAGGGATATTTTGTTTATAAAATAGCACATGTCTTTGACACTTAACAGGCAACGCAGGTTTTCGGTTGCACTTCCCAGCACATTTTGAACTTATTGCAAGGCAACCAGTAAGAGAGGGAGAGATGCGAAACGGGATGGAGCAGCTACCCAGGCAGCAACCAGCAGCACGCAGTGTGGAGGTGTGCATCGGCCAGAAACTGCAGCTGATTGGAGACCAGTTTCACCGGGAACACTTACAACTGGTAAGAATAAAGACACCGCACTTTGTGCTGACTGTACCTGCAGGGTAGGAAACAACATACTTGTGGGATTTGTTAAATTGTTGAAACAAACACAAAACAAAAACTATACAATATATTATACCCAACAGCACCATTTAGCACAAATATTTTAAATAAATTTTGACCTGACAAAATAATATGTCAAAACTACATTTATTGTGTCTCTCTGCATATTTGTTTTGGAGAGGCTGTGCATATGCAGAACTTTATTCTTGTGTCAACCCCCTTCTCTTCCCTCGAGCCTCTGACATTGCTGAACCAGGACAGCCCATCCCCCAACTTTGCCAACTCTGAGACCTCCCCCTGCCTCGTCTTCCTGTTTATTTCTCTCACTTGTCTCTCCTGTTTCCAGAGGCAAGACTTTGGTAGGATGCCTAGCCTCAAACAAAACACCAGCGCTGTTCCATGAAATAGTCTGCTTTGAAATACAACTTGTTGGTGTTTTTACATTGTAAGGCTGTCTCGTTAAAAAAACATATGCACACTCACAATCCTCATAACATAAATGTACACAGATACTATTACCCAGGAAATGTCCAGGAAAAAGCAGAAGTGATGAGAAAAGGTATATGTGGTGTAACCCGAAGCTGAGTGCGTGAGCCCTGAGGGAACAGCTGTGGTTCTCTCTTCAACCAAAGAGACACCTAAACAGGAGACGGAGCAGAGTCTAGAAAGATTATATAAGCAGCGCATGAGTGAAATTAATATAAAAACAAACCCTCTTGTGATTGGTGGCACTTATCAAACTGTTATTTATCTCTGTGCAGCTCACTTGGTATGACTCATGAGTTGTGACACCAGCATTTGACAACCAGACAACGTCAGACACACAGGAGGGTTGCTGTGTTGTGTGTGTGTGTCTGGGAACTATTGACGTACAACAGAGGCAGGATCTTGGTGTGGGGATGAGGAAGTGGTTTGTGGGCCTTTACTGCTTGAGTAAACTTGAGACAGGAGGACTTTTTGACCGAGAACAGCAGTGTGATGTCATACCTGAAGTTAGGAGTGACTGACTCCATAAAGAGTGGATTCATTACAGCTGTGAAGGAGAAGCACGTCTGTTGTAGAAATGTTTTTCAAGAGAAAATACAGATGGTTGTGAGCGATAACTGGAGCCGCTTTAATTGCTATTTTTGGCCCTTTTTCTTAGTTGTGCAAGTAATTGTATTTTGTGCACGTGTGTCCACAAACTCATGCATGAATACACCTGTACTTGTTTTTCTGCTCTCACTTCTCACTATCACACGGGCTGTCACCCAGTACAATACTCTCACTAGGTAATTGTGTTACTGTGTGTCTCAGTTCTGTCTCCTCCTGTCAGATGGTGATTGCCTATATTCAGCACAAACACTTGCCCCGGAGCCCTTTGAGTTCTTTCGTCTGCCATTTTCTTGATAGATTTGGGAGCAGTGTGCCTGTGAGTGTTCGTCATGGGAGCCCATGGCCCCTGGCAAAAGCAGGGATTAGGTAGCGAAGCAGAGTTGGTGGATGCTGACAGATAAATTGCTCCTCCATCAGAGAGGGCTGAAGGGGACTAAGTTGCCCCAGAGGAAGGCTGACATTAGCCGGCCCAGCCATTTGAGCCAGCGCAATAATGACAGTCACAATGGCAGGAAGACTGCTGCACAGGGCAAGCAACAGAGTTGGGTTTCATCCTGTGTTTTTAAGAGAGAGGAGTCCTGGTGCCGTCGATAGGAGGTGTTGAAAGCAGGCTTGAATATCGCCTGCGCACGCGTGTGGGTGTGTATGTGTGTGCCTGCAGTTGCTCTGTGTTTGTGGCTTAGTCTCTTTACTGTTCCAACGAGGGCCACTCACTCTTTTCACCACCCAATTCTGCACTAGTATAAAAACAAATGAATAATAACTAGATATCTATGTTCTATTCAGTGATTTGTGATAATTATGTTTGTTGCAGAGAGCAATGTTGAATTGTTCATTTTCCTTCTATCAGAAAAGTCATGTGTTTGTATTTGTGTGTCTCCTCACTGATGTGACTAATCCAGTGTCTTGCTACAGAGGTTAGCCTGTCTGTTTGCCCTCGGAGATAAGGCAGGGCTTCTTTGCAGCCAGCCTGATAGACAGCATGCACGAAACAGTGATAAAGCACATCAGGCTTGTGTCAGAGTGACGACACTGAGCATCTGGCCAGGCTCTGACGCTTTATCGCAGGCTAAATTTAGAGTCTCATTTTGACAGTTGGTAGCGTGACTCGTGACTAAGTTGCAGAAGTCCTTTTGCACACTTCTTATTGCCACTCTTTCTTTGTCTTATTGTTGTTCTATTGGCTTGATGTAGCTAAGGGCAAAAGGTCAATGTCACAAAAACATTCTGTTTCTGAAGATGAATGACATGAACATTGCTTATAGTAAACACACATGCTTCTTAGTGATAAAATCATTGTGCCACTATCATGTAAAGACTTAGAGTTACATAAAGTTTTACACATTACATTACATTATTTTTCAACAAAAGACAAGCATAATTAAAACACAGACATTTCTGTCTGCTGTACCTTTTTAATACTACGACATGGTGTCACCAACTGAATGTAAATATTGTCTATGTTTATATTCAGCAGACATTTTTTTCCCCCCGGGCATGTCACATTACTGAGAACTGCTTTTATCAAGGCTAACGCTATAATTTGTTTACATTTCCAATTCTCCTTTGAACTAAAAGTTAAAGGAAAGATGACACATAGGGAATGTACACTGTCGAAGCTTACGCAACAGTCTGCAAACATCAACGCGGGTTGACAAAAACAGAGACCCTAATGTTTATAGCAGTAAGTAATGTCAAGGACACCACCTTCCCTGAGAGACCTTATTAGAACTGTATTAAAAAAAAAAAAAACAAGAGAGTCTGAACTTTTGTAGTAAAGTATTAAAGTATAGTACATTTTCTTCTTCCCCTGTAGCCTGAAAATAGATCATTGTTATTAGACGTGATGGAGTCTGCCGTTTGAGCTGCTACTACTGTACTTCTCTGAAACAGATACACATTTTCCAGAGGGTTCCTGCCTCTCATGAAGAGCTCCCTAATCCCATTTGGTGCAATTATCTTATCTGCACTTCTCTACGGCAGAGATAGTATTATCCCTCTAATCGCTAACAATCCTGTTGGCTCGCAATCCTGACAGTGCCTCCTGAGCAACTGCCATGGGTCTTTGCCAGGAAGATTAGAAAAAGTGTGGACGAATGATGAATGTGTTTATAGCTTGGAATGTCTGAAAGGGAAACCCACATTGTGTTGGGATCCCGCACACTTAAGAGGCCTTTCTAATAAAGTATTGTCAGTGACAGAAGCAGACTGTTGTGAAAATACCATCGATGTTCCGCTGTCTAGTTTTCTCTTCCCGTCTTTTGGTTGTACTTTCTGTTGTGATTACTGTCAATCAGCATAAACTACAGCTCACACCATTTCCACGATTTATACTTAAGTGACTGTAACTGACATGCTATTTTTTTTTACTTCTTGTTTTAGTATCATCAAAACCAAAGGAACCAGGGGCCACTGTGGTGGCGCCTGGCCACAGCTCTGCTCAGTCTTCTATTTGACAGAGGCTTCATTGCTGGAGGACGAGGAGCAGCAGGACAGAGGTGAGGGGGCCTGTTCCCTCTGTCTCCTTTTTGAAGAAGTGGATTCCTAAAGCACTGTCAAATCGAACACGGGTCTGTTTTGGGGATAAAAAAATCTAATAAAAAAAAGAAGGTCACCGCGGGACGGAGACAACCAACTTTTATACAAGGTGTTTTTTCTTTCCAAGAAGAAGATGCCATGATGTTCTGAGATAACTCAACAGGACGATGTTCATATTTTGGTATACATGTTGTGTAGTAGTTTTGTATAGTACACAATGATCTTTTGCACTTCAACATGTATCCTCCGCAGACCCTGGGAATGCCTTATTCAATGTCTTCTGCCAGAATGAGTATTGAGCAAAATCAGATCAGATGCAAAGTTTTTAGTTGTGAAGGTTCCAGGTGACCAGTCAAGTTGATTTACTCATTTCCAAAGAGACAATTTTTGTTTTCTCTGAACAAAGCATTTTGCACCTCACCTCATCTGTACCTTTTTGTTTTGCATTTTGTATAATTTCTTTATTATTACTCTTCTTGGTGTTACAGTGCGTTCAAACAATGTTATTCAAAAACACTGGGAACAAATAGAGTGTATCAACCCCATTAAAAAAAAAAAACAATGCCATATAAATGCATGGACATTGGCCTTTCCCTCACTCATGTACTGTGAGTCAGACGTGTTATTACGCTGTAGAGGTATCGGGGTGGAGTTACCAAGCTTCACTTACTGGTCAAACAAGCCCGGTGAGTACAGTCTGTGCAGTTAAGTGGCAAAGCATTATACAATATATATCAGTGTTACAAATCCTTATCCACAAACAGCCATTTTTACCAACTGATTTAGCATACATCAAGTAGTATTTAACTTAAACCACTTCAAATAAGCTTTTTCATAAAAAGGCAGTAGGGTTAAAAAAATAAAAAGATAAAATTATAAAAAAAAAAATCTAGCATCTGTGCACTAATATCAAACAATAAGTAAAAGACAATTTTGTGTCTTTTTATAAATCCCCCATGGCAAAAGTGTAGACCAGTGTTTACTACATTGATGAATCCCACTTTTCTCTTTGTCTTTGATGTGTTGTTTGCATGTGATTGTTTTCAGACTTTCATGCCCTTCGAGTGGAGCGCTGGATCCACTGTTTTTGCACTAGACTACTTCCTTCAAAAGTTCAGATTGTTACTGTGGGAACCTTTGTCTTGTATGAAGGTTTTCAGTCAAGTCTTACATTTTAACGTAACTTTTCAGCACCAAAACCTCTCAAGATCTAGATTGGGAATGACTTCTGAACACCAAACCAGTCTCTCAACCTGTGAAACAGATTCTCTTCCTCTCAGGCTTCATTTATAGCATTCAACACCATCTTATATTCTCTTGGGAGATGTTCTGTCTATTGGTGCTCAGATCAGGTTTTGGTATTTATAATCACCACTGACTCTGCAAACAGGCAGTGACAAATAATTATTGCGATATGATATATGTTTAAGACACTGTTGAAGATACTGTTTATGTTTTGTCATTGCTGAATCCAGGCCAATGTATGGACCTGTGGTGCAGTACATATCAGGGCTCTGTAAAAATTCCCCTGCCCCTGTAATGTGTCACGTCAATCACTGCATAATAAGGGTTTCCTCTCGTAATCTTCTAATGTCTCAGGGACCGACTTTGCGGCTACTGGTAACCTTGAGAATTGTTTCGGAGGAAGAGCTTCTCTCTTCTTTTAACTTCTCTTGCAGTTCAAATTGAAAGGTACAGTCAGACTGAGGAGGGATGGGCTGATCTGCTGGCTGTGGTGGGGCTGGGGGGCTACTGCATGCGTAGAGGTAGCAAGGTGCACTGAATGCGGTTATGGTTAAAGTTTCCTGCGGATCCTGAACGCTGAGCCAGTCCTTGTAGCGCCCCGCCTCACACCACAGCCTCGACTTGTCTTCCTCTTTGTGCTGCTCCTTTACGTTTGTTGTCGGTTCACTTTTTCCTCTTTTGTAACTTATTTTTCTGCCTATTTATTTTTTTGTATATTGGCTCATTTCTACTGTATACACCTGCGTGGGCAATTCTTTTCTTTTTTCAGTCTTAGTTGTTTAAGCAGGTTGGCCTGCATTGTGCCCGACATCACTTCGTCCCACTATTTTCTGTATTACTCATATCCTGCAGGCAGTTTAACCCTTCACTACTAAACAGTGAACAATAATCAACAGTGGATTTTCTTTTTTTTTTAAAGTTAACTGCATGTTAGATGCAGCTATTGTGACGCCAAAATATACTACCTCTGACTGAGCTTGAGGGCTTTGAACGAGAGCAATAGTGTGCCATGGAAGCAGAGGACTTTTGGTTGACTATTAGGAGTAAACAGTAGTGGAAGTTTTGGTGATACTTGAAAACTTATTAGAACCACCATGCAGTGATTAGGGTTTCAGGGTGACTGTAACGCAGGAGTTGTAATTTTATAGATATTGGCCTAATCAATTCAAACATTTAATGTGTGGTTTAGAAAAGCAGAAGATTTGATGCAGTTTAATGCAATCTTGCCTTTTTAATAACTCCCATGCAGTAGAGATAATGACTGTTTTAAACCACAAAAGGTTGCCTTCATAAAATGTTAAATCCTATGGTGTTATTTTGTTTGAGCATTGTGTTGTAATCAACATGCACTGGAGAGTACTTTGTTCCTGTAGATCCCATGGGTCCCTTATGTGTTGTGTGTTAATGTATAGTATATACTCTGTTTTCTTTTCGGCCTTTTTGCCTCATGTCAGCCGTATATATCTGTGCATTGACCAAGTAGGCTGGGAGTGATGGCCTTTTTGATTGATTTAAAAGGGAACCATGGTGCCCTGTGTAATTTGTTAGAATGACGTTCCCATGCTGCTCTCTTAGTTTTGTGCTGAGAGCAGGGAATCCCTAGTGTGGGACAAGTATTTTATGGAAACCGTCAGTGTCTTGAATTTTTGTAGTCCACTTTTTTTTTTATAAATTTAAACTTTTAAGGAAGGTTTTTAAATTTTGGATTTTTAAACAATAACATTTCTTCTTCATGGTCTTTCCTAGTGTTTAAAGATGTATTTTCATAAAGTGGTCTGGCTTTAAAGACAGTTGTACACAAGGGCATTTTGTAATGAGAGATGAACTCACAACACATTCCTTGCACATCTCATTGTGGTGTTTAAACAACCAGACAAACCAAAACCCTTTACCCCTGTGGTTACTAGGCTCATGACACATTTGCAGATATGTATTTCTAAACCCTGGAATATGCCTTTAACTGCTCAGTTCAACAAAGTCTTGATTATCACACATTCTCTGTATACCAAGAAATGAGACCCAGCGAAAATGTAGCATTTTTGTAAACATTGACTGTGTGTTTTCGAGACTCTACTGTGCACTCATTTTTGTGTTTATATCTATTTTGGTTGTTGATATTATATGGAAGACAATTTGTAATGTAGTGCAATATGCTGTACATATGGAGCTTTGCTCTACAAATCTTTTTTTCAGGATTTCTTGTTGTTTATTGGTACTTTTTTCAATAAAAAGTTATTGAAAGTGTCTCATTGTCTGACATTATTATGTCCACAGCAATGTTAGCACACCATCTGACTTAATCCATCAGCCAGTTCCAGCTTTTGTTGCAAACCTCCACTTTTATATGTATGGTTTCATGCAGCATATGAGGAATAGTAAATAATGTTCCTCTTTCTTCACTACCAATGAAGAAAGTGTGTCTGCTCTCACACAAAAAAGCAATAGTAGAATTAATTCCTTTTGTGTCCAACTTCCCACTCCTTTGAGCACAGGTTTTTATTTTAAGGGGCTCTGTTGTGAGCGTAAGCCACTGATGGATTAGCCCAGTGTCTGAGACTAGCCAGGCATTTGAAGCTGGCCAGGCGTTCAGCAGACACTGGGCCTGTGCACAGCTCTAGAGCTGTCATTCATTTACCCAGAGCAACAGAAGCCTTCTACCTGAGCCTCTTCAATAATGCTGTCTTCAAGCTGCAAACACACCTAAAACTAAATGACAGCTAAACGATTCTGTGACAATGTGAAAAGTTCCCTTACACTGCATCACCGTCACTTCCCAAAAGGTTAAGGCTGTAGATTAGTTACACAGTGACTGAAGCAAGAACTTCCTATAGAGGCATGTGTGTGATGGATGGCTCCTGACATATACAAACAATAAAGTTTAGTGTGTCGTGCCACTCTGTAGAAACCAAGACGTCTCTGTCATCCATAAATATGTGTTCAATCACTTCTGCAGTTTGAGTAGACAAGTCATAGATGTACAGTGTCCAACAGTCCTCTCCCTCGGGGCAGACACGTGGCACTTCTATTGTTATACATGCCAGGTATGGTTTCACGCTTCACCGACACCTGACTCACCTGTTTGGCTGCTTGCAGTGAGAAGAACTCCCTTGTCTGTGGCCCCCCGACACAAACACATGTACACAACGACAGCATGTCAAGCAAAGAGGATGTGGTTTAAGTAGAACGACAGCTCATATACCCTAGACACGGTCGGCTGAGTGTACACAACTGCTCAGTGCTCTGCCCCTAATCCTGCCTCAAATGTTTTAGTCAAGGAATCTCAAGGCTTAGTAGCAGCCAATTAACACAGCTATTTATACAACTGTCAAAACATATAAATATCATATGACTACTCCAGTATCATGTCAGCTACTACCTTCATTTTTAACCTAAAGCAGCGGCATGGTAAGAATGTCCCCTGCCTCCTTCCGCAGTTTGCAGCCTCTGCTCTTATATTCCACTTTCTAACGGGGAGAACTTTGGCTTTCCCTGGGCCAAACAATGGCTCCACTGTTCCCCTCGGCCCCGGCCGCCTGCTGAAAGAGACACCCATTAGAGAAGCGTCTATCTCTAGGGTCAGGGCAAGGGGGTCACGCACAAGTACAGCTCTTGTTTATGTCTGCAAAGCCAATCAAAACAGAGCAGCCTACGTTGTGAGCTTCTATACTTGCCTGGCTCCACAGTAAAGTTCAACAGGTTCAGGAGAAAAGTGCACATTTTGCACAATAAGACTACACATACTCTTTTTTCTATCATATTGTAGGTTCTACTTGCTCTCCTCTCACTACAAGGATCTCTGTACAACTACAACATTTGCAATATACGTAGCTGCGTGCGCACATATCTTAGCATTTGGGAAGGTGTCACTGAGAGATTGTAGCTGCAAATTACAGCGCTAACAAGTGCAAACTGTCAGCCAAACACAACACTGAAAATGGATGTTTCAATACTCCATGTCTGTTTCAAATTAGTCAGCAAGACTCGAAAGATGGCTTTGCTTTGTTGGACGGTTATGTTCTACGCAACAAATCGCATGTCTGGGCTGAAAGCTTTATCACCAAGTCAAACAATAAGGATAACATCTGCTCCCACCCCCTTCACACTCGCCCCCCCATTTTTCTTTTTTCTCTGTTGTGACAGGACCAAAACATTATGACCAGAAAGCCATAGGAGGGATTACATGGAGGAATGTTGGCGTAAAACTTGACAAATTAAACTATGGGTCTATAAGGATTTTGCTGTTACAGAGCATTTTCCACTGGTGCCAGACACCTTGAGATGACTGTTGTTTTAAATTGACACAATTATTGCTAAGTCTAGGTTGTCCATGTCTTTTGAGGCTATAGTTCTGCTGTATTTTAATAACATTTAAAAAGGAAAAGTAAAAGGAAGATGGTTTTCTGATAATTCTGTTAATAATAATTTTCCAGTGGTGTGGAATAAATGGGGGTGTCTTGTAGATCCAACTAAGACCAAGACAAAGGTTTCGTGTCAGTATCTCTTCAACATTGCCAAATCTGAAACACTTTCTCCACTTGTTTTGCACACACATCTGGTGCTCAGGCAGCCAGTTGTCATGCGAATAGGCAGCTAAGCTAACAGCGCTGCGTGTTGGTGTGTGCAGAGAGGAGGGGCAGGGAGGAGCAAGGCTAAGCTGTCGAGCCTCAGCTGGGCATGCCATGGGCGCAGCAAGCCAGCCCCCTCTCCTCATTCCCCTACCCCTCATACTCCATTGCCATGACTGCACACAGCTGAGCTCCTCTGGCTAAAGACCCCTTTAGCCTAACCCCCGCTGACCTCTGCCAGCCTGCACTATCACAGCTGGGGAAAGGAATCAATCTGTTCATTCTTAATGCCAAATAAACAAGCCACTTTCTGACAGCAATCTTGTTATACTTATGCTCAATCTTTAATGTGCCATGCTCCATAGCCTGCTGTCTTTACTTTTTCTCTTAAAAAGAGGTTGGGCAATTACCATACACACTGCTGCAAGTTTGCTTTGTTTACCAAGAGCAACCCAGCAGAGCCCAGGTCTTTGTTGAGCGCCATTCACTCCTGGCCTCACAGCTGTGACACACGCACACACATGCACACACTAAACAGTCATCTGACTCACAAACGCTAGCAGTATCCTGTGGTCAAGGGGAGGGATTTAAATCCTTGGAGCACAGCACATGAACCTGCTGAACTTGTCTTCTCCTTCTCCTGCTGGCTATTGTTCTCTGCAACTTTTTAAACTCTCCATACAAATTAAAAGGATGCACCCTGTAGGCTCAGACACAGCATGCAATGGTCTGTCCCCGCATGTAGAAATCCATGCTCTATCTGAAAAAGACACAAGCATGCTCTAATTATAATGTGGGATGTCACTCAATAGACAGTACATAAACAATTGGGGTCATTGTTGGCAACTAATTGGCAGAAAAGGGTTCCCGTGGCAGGATCAAAATAAGCAGTCAGTGTGGTTTCCTGAGGACACATGAGGAGTGGAGCGCGCTGGCAGTGCCTGTGGAGTGCAGTAATGAGAGAAGAGCTGCGCGCCTTCATGCCCGGTTTTCCACATGCACTGTCTTTTTTTTTTATTTTTTTTTTTAAAGGCCAGCGTAAAGCCTCCTGGCTATAAAAATGGGACAGTTCAGTGGGTGCGTTTTGAGTGTAGCGCGTAGGTTGGCAGGGCGCCAGAGACATCAGGCAGCCCTGTCTTGTTAGCACACCTCACCTTGATAACAGCAGAGTGGAGAGAGGGATAAGGCCGAGAAAGAAAAACAAGCAGCGCACCAGGGGTGGGGCTCGGGGACAATTGTGTGTGTGTGTCAGCTCACGCAATGGACCTCCTCCAAACAGTAACAACTGTAAAAACATTGGGCTGAGTGTTAAACCCGGAGCAGTTTTTCCAGGCTCATGTTTCACAACAGAGTGAGTTCTCTCTCCTCCTCCACTTTTTTTTGTTCTCTCTGTTATATCTCCCCTCCCCCATTTTCAAAACTTCTTCTTATCTTCTTCTTCTTACTTATTTCCTCATCAACCCTGTTTTTATTTATTACTATCACACAGACAGAGCACTTCTCGAGCAGCTTCTTGCTCCCTCCTTCCATCCACAGGTTTTGTCTTCCTGACCCTTCTATCTGGCTGTTGTTGCTGACTGACAGTGTTGATTTACCCTAGGTCTGGCCAACTGCCAGCTCATATGAAACAACTGCATGAGCTACAAGGCTGAGCCAAATTTGGAAGTCAACAAACAAAATCCAAGACTGGCTTATCTCTTCGTTCTCCTCAAATAACAGCAATTGAAGTCCAAGCTTTTTTCTGATCTTCTGTTCCGCAGTGAGGACAGTCAGCACGTTTACCAAGTAGTTTACTTGATTCTGTCTGAGCCAGACGCTGCTATCTCTGCAGTTTGATTGGTTATAGTGTTTGCCCAGAGGACTGTCGGTAAACTCCTGAACCCGATCTTCTCAAAGAGAGAGCTTGAGACATCTGGAACGGGTATCCACCAGGGACCAAAACTCACTGTCTTGTTTGTAGCTGCTCGTCATTAACCTCCATCACCTCCATCGTACAGAGGGACAACATGAAAACACACTTTGAGATAAACAAAAAAACATCAAGTACACAGAGTCTCATTAATAACTTTAGGGAGTTGAGATATTTTGTGTCAGGATTATTATAATAGCTGTAATGAAGCTGTTTTCAAAAAGAGAAGTTTCTGTATCTTTGGCTCCATTTGCTGAAGAAAAGAAAATACCCTGACAGACAAGCAGTCCCAGCAGGATAGCATCATGGGAGTATGGCAAAGCAAAACAAGACAAGCCTTTCCAATGAACAGATTTACTCATAAATAATTCCCTCAAATAAATTTGTAATGAGGACAGACAGGCTGGTGGGCTGGAAAACAAATGTAGAAAGGTGAAACTATATTTTCAACATTTGTCTCAACCAGCCCATCAGTTAAAAATATTTAGTATGAGCTGCATGAAGAGACAATAAAAATATCCCATTGTGTTGTCCACCTATAAATACTGTTTTGGCTTCCAGCGCTGACCTTAATTCTGTGTTGTTTGACTTAGTGCTTCATGAAGTGTTACGAAGTAATACTTAACCACATGTGATGAGACAGTATTGACCTTTTTGACCTTTATGTCTACTTACATTGTGTGAAAAGTGTCCTTTAGTTCAAAAACGTTTTGGTCACTTTTTCTCAACAGCAAACATCATTACAACAATCCTCAGTTTAGATTTAGAAATAGGAATCATGTCCACACCATAAAGCTCCAGATGTGATGTAGTGTGGGTAGACAAAACTTTTTTTTTTATCATTAGGCAATTGCTGGAAGAAAACAATATAATAGTGTTGTATTTTCAACTAATGTTTAAATAACTGAGGCAGTATCTAGCCTGGCCAGCCATACCTAATTACTTTGCAACCTGCTTAACTAGATTGACAGAGCTAACACAGCTAACATAGAAATGAACCAGACAGTTTAAAGGAAAGTTCAAACAGTACAAGGTTTCAGCTCCAGGTGCACAGAGTCCACGTCATCAGCTCCCCACGGAGATGTTCTCAAAGTGGAGCACTACAGACTTGTCACTAGTGTCCCTGAAGGAGCGAGTGCGGGTGTAAAAGCTGGGGGTTGTTCATACAACCAGGGTGTGTGGCTATAATCGGCATATTATTGAGATCTCAGTGGATGTGTGAAAGAGAAATGTGTCTGGGATCCCTTCCTTCATGGCAATTGTGACTACTTAGAAATCCCATTTAACCAATCGCAATGCATTTCTTTCCTCTGTAATTGGTTGTACGTCCATTTATTTGTGGCCAGAGGCAAAATATTCTGTAACCATTGGTCCTGAGGCAACTTAATGTGCTTCCATTAATTCTGTTTATTCTGTCCCCTGAACATTAATTCACTGAGACCTGACTACTTTAAAATAACTTCTCAAATGTTGGAGAGAGTTCATTTGTGCATTTCATAATAAAACAAATAAGGGCATTAGTGTAAATGCAGCCACAGGTATAAATGTCCCAAAAATATAATATTATGCAGACACACTCTTAACACACAAGAAGCCCTACAGACTGAGACTGCAGACTGTTTTTCATACGTCTATCCTGTGTATACTTGTTGTGGTGCTGTGAGCTGGTGAGAGATGGTGGTGAGCCTTGTGGTTGCTGCATTCGAAGCACAGCAGTCAAAACTCACCACACAAAGAAGCCAAAGCAGCCAGGGGCACTCGCTGTAGCCTGTCCACTCAGAAAGCCACCACATCCCTATGTTTTTACATCTTATTAAACATTTTAACATTGTTGATCATTCAGTTCTGATGTGGAGCTGCCAGCTTTTCACAATTGCAATATGGAGGTCTCTCCTCTCCTGCCTGCCAGTGTTTATTCAAACAAGGGAGTTTTGTTGATGGAAATGCGTCCTGATACTGTTTTCAAGGTTTTCTGGGTGAAGCAGCAAGCACTGATCTGCCTCAAAGAAGATAACAAAGATGTAAATAACTCCTCGTGTTTAGCCTCAGTGATAACATGGGCCTAACACCATTGTTTTTGACACTCCCTGACCCACTATGACAGTTGTGTGGATTTTACAAGATCACAGTTTATCTGCCAGACCCACAGGAACTGCTCATACTTAAAAAAAGAGGTAGAGTTCCCTATCATCCACCTTGTCTTTATCTTAGCCCCAGAATATTACACTGAATATCAAGCAGATTAAGAGCATTAGGCTTAATAAATCCAGTCATGGGTGTGATAAAGATAGGAGAGCAGAAAGTAAGCGCCAGCCAGTCCCTCCCTGCAGGGCTCTCACTTGGGAGCACAACTCTAATCTGGTACCACAAAAGGGATTTCACGCTAGGAGAAATTACATCAGCTTTCATGGTAAAGGTAGAAAACACATGCAATAATGGACTTGGTAAATATTTCAGTCAAAGTATTGGGAGAAAACAATAACACAACATTGCAATACCCCACAGAATAAATTATTAGCCTCATTTGTAATATTGTATGTTTACAATATTATATCATGTGTGGTGAACAAGCGCCTTGTCCCAGGTCCCAAACAATTAGGCCTATTAGTAAAAACAGTAATATGTCCCACATGTCCCAAATTAGCCCTGCTCTCCTCCGGCACTGGCCTCCTAACTATTCCCAAAGTCAGGACACACACTCACGGAAAGGCGTATTTTCAGTATTACCTGCCTGTAGAACATCCTGCCAGAGGACCTCAGGGCCGCAGAGAACACGTTCATGTTTTTAAGAGCAGGCTCAAGATCCATCTTTTAAATTTGGCTTTTAACTAATATTTATGAAGGGGACTGTGACGGCCTGGGGCTGCCTGGTGTTGTCCCATGAGGTGAACGTGTGTGTGTCTGTCTGTGTGTGTGTGTGTGTGTGTGTGTGTGTGTGTGTGTGTGTGTGAGAGCGTGTGTGTGTGTGTGTGTGTGTGTGTGTGTGTGTGTGTGTGTGTGTGTGTGTGTGAGAGAACGTGTGTGTGTGTGTGAGAGCGTGTGTGTGTGTGTGTGTGTGTGTGTGCATGTGTGCGTGTGTTTGTGTGTGAGCGGGCGTGTGTGTGTGTGTGTGTGTGTGTGTGTGTGTGTGTGTGTGTGTGTGAGCGGGCGTGTGTATGTGTGTGTGTGTGTGTGTGTGTGTGTGTGTGTGTGTGTGTGTGTGTGTGAGAGAACGTGTGTGTGTGTGTGTGTGTGTGTGTGTGTGTGTGTGTGTGTGTGTGTGTGTGTGTGTGTGTGTGTGTGTGTGTGTGTGTGTGAGAACGTGTGTGTGTGTGTGTGTGTGTGTGTGTGTGCATGTGTGCGTGTGTTTGTGTGTGAGCGGGCGTGTGTATGTGTCTGTGTCTGTGTGTGTGTGTGTAAGCAGTGGTGCATGTAACACACTGTGTAACAAACTGTAATAACATGTATCTACATACATAATAGAAAGTGTGTGACAATGTACCTACTGAGGTGGATACAATGTATCAAGTGTAGTGTAAAATAAAGTGTGACCCAGAACACTATAGTTGTTTAAGGACCTTATCAGTGACGGCTATAACTAAACTAAGAGTTGCCTAATGACCATCTTGTAAAAGTGTTCTTATATAAATAACAGTTAGCCTTGATTTAACCATGTTACAGATAAGGCTATCTTAGTAAGAAATTCTCGTTTATATAACATGCTGTAGCTTTACGCTCAATTATTATTTTTTTATATTTTATTTTTTCCACATTATTAATTATTTCTATTGAAAACCCAATTCATTAAAGAGCTGTAGTTGGTCTCATTTAGGCTGGTTGCTTAATTCAATACAGTGGCGCCCTGTCACACTGTATCATTTAGTATAGGACCACTTCAGACAGCCCATTCAAACGCCCTGTCCTCTCCCAAACAGATTTCTTGTAAAGGCCGTTCCACCTCAGTAAATGGAGGGCACCCACCGATGAATAGTGACTGCTCTCACAGGCCGCCAGACAATACTGACTCCTACAATGTCTATAGCTGGCACACAGATTTCAGTAATTAGACTGTGACTGTTGCTGGCAGGGGGCCAGGGTCAGTGCAAGCAAGAGGAAGGGGGTAAAGGTAATTTTCTCTGCACATACACAACGACACACTCAGCATGCACAGAATGCCCAGTGCTGCCGCCTCCCGCTGCCCTGCCATGTTTGCCCCTATACGTTACTATCCCACAACCCCATCCACCCCCACCTCTCTATTCTCTTGTGCCGTTTTTTATGAGTCTGAGTCAGGGTCCTGGGGTTTGTTGGATTTGTTTACCGCTGGTTAGTTTGGGCTTTTTAGGGGGGAAGGGTAATTACAATGGTGGGGAAAACAAACAGAGGATGGAGCAAAATAGGACTTGGCCCGTGGTCACATGGGAGCTATTTATTCATTATCGGTCCACTGGGAACATTTGTTTTCTTTGCTGCAAGATATTTAGATGGAGAGGTGCACACAACACACTTTTCATTAAATCTGCTGATTCATTAGTGGAAAAAAATGTTTTTGATGAGTAATAGTTAATATTATTAAATTTTTTCATTCTGTTTTTATTAATGATTATGGTAGCAGCATTTAAACTGAACAGACATTAGTGAAGAGTGGTGTTGGCTTATTCCTCTCACTGAATGTGTTTCTCTAAGACTACACATGAACTCAGGCTGAACCATTCTCGCTGCAGAGGTTTTATGATCTGCGTATCATGGTCAGTCACCCCAAACCAGAGCTGGTTGGCAAAGTGGCGTCAAGTGGTTAGCAACATAAGACAAACTATCCAAACAGGATCTTGAACTCTTGAACTTAACTCCAATACACTGCCAGAGATTGGGCAATCAGCCTCACTCTGTCTCCTTGAATTTGTCTCAATATCTTTTTTCTCCTCAAGACTTATGGCAGTTAGAGTTGGCAGTGAATTTCCACGCTAAGACAGACAATAAACCTGTGAGCCTGTGTTGTAGCAGTGTTCTTCTCATGTCTGCGAGTTTCAGTGCTGAGAAGTCTGGACATTGTCTTACCACTCCAGCCGAGAGTTTTCCCCAAGGGGACACACGCAGGGCGATGGGGGAAGGGAAGTTGGCAGCACTCATGCGCACTGTAGATTAGAACAGTGGAAAACACAAGAGTGAAATACTCCTTCTCCCTTCACTGAGCTGGAGTCATCTGCCTGGTGGTGACCCTTGCTCATCCACCTCCCCACTTACACTCACTGCCTTATCGTGTCAGTGAACTTGTTAACATATGGAGGCAAAAAGTTAAATATTCAAATGACCCATATAATATACCTACACATGGAAAAGAGCTAGAAGAGCAAAGATAAATGTTGACTGTCTGTAATTATTCAGCACACATGTTTTCTTAATCTTAATGCACTTACTTGCTTTGGCAGAACAAGACAAGTGAAACTATGTGGTGCAGACTCTTGTGTAGCAGTGTTTACCAGTGGCTGTATTAATTCAGTGTCATGCTGCAGCATTTGAATAATGAAAGCTGTAGCAGCTGGGCCTCTAAGAGCACAAAAAAGAGACCTTGTCTCCCTTTTTCTGACTTGCTCTTTCTGTTTTTGTCCTCTCAACAACTCGTCTCACGTGGTTCTCACACCCTGAAACCTCACGCTTTCAATCACGCCTGTGAAGCTGGAGCACATCACAATGGCTCATACCAATTCCCCTGAGAGCCAAGTCATGCTCATGTTGTGGCATAGGACAAGGAAGTTTATGTCTGAATTAATATAATAATATGATATTCAGAGCAGACAAAGCATGTGACTGTTTTAGATTTCTGCACACTGTGACCTCCACTAACAGCTCACTAACATGTGCATGTGGACAATAAATGTTTAAGTGCTCCAATGCTTAATGTTTGCTGCATAGTAATGTCCACGGTTTGTTTACATGTGACACATGGATGCCTTTATCCACAGCAATAGCACTGTTTATTTGCAGTGCATGACTGTTTGCAAAGTGATCATGCCCGGGGCTTTACGTTGGAGAATTACCAAAAAAGGGTTAATGATTTGGCCTTTGGCAACTCTTTTGGGTAAATTATGCTCGGAAATCCCCACTATGAGTGGCACTTCATCTGCACGGCTTATACACTTCTCCCCTTCCCCCATTAACTTAAGCCAACCTCCAGCCAACAGCTAGTCTTTATCAGCTGTGCTACGAGAAACACCTTTATAGAGTTAGTCCATAAGTCCAGCTCAATCATGCAGCACCCTCAGGCCTGTGAGGGGTGTCATCCAGAGTTCAGCCTCACACCTCAGCTCATACACTTTAACTTGTTTTCCAATGCTGTAACACTATTATGATGATTATGTATTATGTTTTACAGTAAACTAATCTGTGGAATACTTTTTATAGCTCAGTGGGTAGAGCGGCCGTCCTTCGACCAGCGAGTTGGCGGATCGATCCCCGCTCGAAACATCCCAAAACATCATAACATCCCGCTCGTCCCCGCATACCGTCGTTGTGTCCTTGGGCAAGACACTTAACCTACATTGCCTCCAGTGAAGTTCTGTAACACTGGTAATAGTTTAATGTATGTAAAGCGCTTTGAGTGCCTACTACAGTAGGTGGAAAAGCGCTATATAAAGATTATTATTACAAGAGTATGCACTATCACTGGCCACACTGGAACTGTGACAATCTGATTGGAGAGAAAAGTTTCTCAGCACAGTTTCACTTCTGATAACACTTTCATAACTCCTACGATCATACTCATCTGCTGTGACCTTAAGCCTTGAGCCTTTTCTTCACTGGCTCTATATTTAATTTGTGCATCTGTTTTGTGCAATTACTGTAAAAGGCATTATGTTCTTTACTCTCCTGCTTTTATTGGTCCCCTCTCTGGTCCGACCCTGATTTGCAGAGTTAAACTAAACAAGCTGATGTCTTCCTGGCCAGCGATTACAGCCAAAGGAAGCCAGCGGAGGCTCCGGTCTGAGGTAATCTCACTGCCGGGATAATTGCACTCTGTAAAACTCTAACTGGATGTTTATGTCCCGGCCCTGAGGGAAGTCATTAATGCCATCTTAATTAAGGCCAATAAAGTGCTTTTCTGGGTTTTGGGATGGAACGACCTTGACTTGATCTATGCCGTGCCGTACGGGTCAATTAAAAACTCTATCATTCTCCAAACATGTTTTCACAGCTACGCATTAGGTTTCCTGCTCACCTCCTGTCATGATCATTGGTCGAAACAATATATGATGCTGGCTTATACACATGATTGTGTGTGCATTAACACCAGTTCATCTTATCTTTCCCAAACAATAAACTCGACCTACTCACAGGCAAAAATAAAAGTGACTTGTTTTTGAGGCCTAAAGAAGACGGTGAAAAACAATAAATAATTCATCAACAGGTCTTGTGAATGTTTCCCCCCCGCTGTTCAGCGATATGATAAATAATTCTGGGCACAATGATACGGGGAAATTATTAAGCTCCATGAGCATTTTAAATGAGATGCTTCAAGCAAGCGACAGGAAAAACAATGTGCTGGGGTTGGGCTGACACACTTGAACAGTGACTGCAGTTCCAGTGGCTAACAAAGAATAACAGTGGGTCAAAGAGGGAGCGAAGGAGCACACACTGATATGAGTAATAGCTAACAGCTGCTCTGCTGCCTGCTAAAAATACACACACATGTGTGACAGGTGTGTGCGTAAATGCAGTGGGTTTCACACTAAAAAGATAGATTACACAGAAAACAGATGATAAAATGTAATGAATCAGCAATGTTACTACAAAAGTTTGTGTGGAAGTTTTTAGGAGTGGAAAAGACATTTATACATCTCAACCGTTGCTAGGTAATGGTGAAATCAGTAAAGGGCTCTGAAAGTTTTACAAGTAAAGCCTTATTAAAAGGCAATTGTCAATTTATGACAGATGCTTTATAAGATATTTTGGGCAGAGGCAGTGGAAAGATGTGAAATTTGAGAGATGAGGGGCAGAGGACACAGCGCAAAGGCTGGGACTGTAGAACAGATTATGGCAGCTATACTCAGGGCTAAGCAACAAACATTTACTTTGCCATTTGTTCAGGGATCACTCACCAGAAATTACATTAATTAGTATCTACAACTAAGTTCTCCATGACACCTATGCATCAATTACACAGATTTTTATAAATGTGTTTGCACTACATTAACCACCTATGGTCACTCATAGTCAGGGCAGATAGAAGGAAACTGATCATTCACCTGAAGACAGTTCATTTGAATGTATTGATGCCTGTTTAACCATCTAAACTTGTTGTAGCCTGTGTGAACGTGTGTTTACAAGGGTCCATCGCCGTGGTAACAGGATCTAGAGAGGTATAACTCTGGACCCCAGGCAGCAAAAACAATCATCAGACTTCTGCTTGGAGTAAGGAGCTGGCCTTCAGCCAATAATAACAAGTCTCTCATCAAGCAAGGGGGAGAAGTGTTTATCTCTGGTGTTGTGGAGGTGGCTAGAGCGCTCTCTGTCTCTCGACCCAGTGCTTGGGCTGTGCAATCGAAACAGCAGTGGGACTCATTGGCGACCACAACTTTATGACCTTTTGTTCATAACACAAACTGTCAAACAATAAAAGCAGCAACAGGAGGTACAGCTCTCACTGCCACCCCACACACTAGTGTCCAAACATGCCTCTGTGGGTTTATGTCCACACTGCAGGCTCTGGTAACATCATAGAAAACATGATGTGCACTGCATATGCAACAACTTGATAAAAATATCTTAATGACTGTGCAGATATGTAGTCATAAAGCTACTTGTATGAGAAATGCATAAATAAGTTAGAAGCATGTACACAAATGTAATGAAAGTGTGCAGGTGTGTGATCTCATTTGAACTAAAGAGATTAGAAAGAGCAGTCTAAAAATATTGCCTGAGCCTTCCCTTGAGTAGAGATCTGTAAATATATGTCTATAAATCATTGCGTATGTATGTGTTTTTACATGCTAATATGAGACTCATGTTTGTGCCCGCCTGCTGGTTTATGTTCTTCCTGTTCATTATTATGTTCTGCAAGAGGATGAGCAAAACTTAGGAGACAGTTGTTCAGTGCTCCTTCATTACCAAAAGACAGAGAAATATGTAAGATCCTATGAGCCTATGAGGCTGGGTGCCATTATGTTTTTCTGTTTCATGTGAACACTTAGACTGATCTCTGTGGATTTGAGTTCAAATTCAACAGGGCAGTTCCAAAAGATGCAGAACAACCTGCCTCTGTACGCAACTGGATAGACAATCAGAGAAACAAAACATGTATGTAAAGAGAACCAGACTCTTAGCATAAGTATCAGTTAGGGCAAAAGGCACCTGCAGTTAAAATTAACAACCACACTTAAACTGTACTTGATATTTTTTAGAAAATAAAAAAAATCTAGAAAATGCTTTAAACCCCAAATAAGATTTTGTAAAAACATTAAACAATAATTTGCAAGATAAACAGGCTTTATGATGCTTCTACCTACTGCTCATTTTGAGGGTAGAGGATGAGAATGTCACTCAGGAACAAAAAACAGTGCCCAATCACATCCTCGCAAAATCACAGGCTCAAAAAAGGAGTTCTCAGTGGCCTGTCATATGACAAACCAAGAAGTTTAATAGCTGCTGATAAAGTTTTTTTTGTATTTTAACACACGGATACTGTCAATTCAGTCATGTAATGTTTTATGAGGCGGAGATAATTAAAGTCTTGACTGACTTTGCAGCTAAGCTAATGCTAAGCTACTTTATTAGTATTTTGTGGAGAAAAATTGTTCTGGTTTAATTTTTTTGATTCGACAGGAATGGCAAGAAGAAAATTAGGAGTGGAGCTTTTATGAGATTCAGCAGTTTAACTACTGTTCAATGAGTTAATGTAAACCCTGTCAGTGCTCATATCAATGATGATGGCTGGTTTGCAGGAGACAGGTGTTTGCACACTACAAACTGTGAGGAATTGATTACTTTGGTAAAGTCAACACTTGTTGTTCTTGTCTGTTTGCAACTCAAGTGCTGTAAATACAATTGACAGTATTATCAGGCACATCTTTTATCACACTTGTTTTGTTGTTGCTTTAGGCCTCTCTGTAATTGTACAGTATTAGCATGACTTTAGACTGGACCCACATTGTTTTAGCCCTAATGCCACTACATTGTTCTTAATCCACTCTAAAACAAAGCTGCTAAAAGCTTCAGACTCTTACCCTCTGAGTCGTGCAGCTCTTGTGTAGTGTTCAGGGTTTAAAAGTTCACCAGTGAGGGTGGGTGTCTACATCTGTGTCCTCGGCATAGACAGTGTGACCCAGTTTTAACTTTCATTCTCCTACAGACAGTGTACTTTGCTTCTGAAGGGTCGGTGATTGTGGTTATTCTACCCTTAACAAAGCTGGAGCTGACTGATCATGTGTTTCCACATTGTTTAAGACCACTTTCTTTAGTTGTAGGATGTTATGTGGGTTCATCATAATTCATACTGACACACACAATAGACTTTATTTGTACAATAGTACATTCATTAGTGACAGGTCACAGTGTTCCAGTTAGTGCTGTGACTGCCAACAGTATTTGTTGCCGCAGCAGGGGCACATCCTGACCACTGAACCACAATTTTTTTTTTGTTTTATTCTCACTTGATTTAAACGTCATGTCTCTAAATCCTGCAACTGAAAGTGTCCTCGAAGTTGTTTTCTCTCTCAGCGTCTCCTTCCTGTAGAGCGTGCAGGGCTGTGCTGCTCTGTTTTGGGTGAGTGGCAGCCTTGACCCCACCTGACCCCCAGCCTGGCTCTTTGCTGATGTCAGCATCTTGCAGCAGATTTTTTAAACAAAGCCCAGTCTCGGGCCCCAAGGGGCAGTCAACTACTTTGTTCCTTAAAAGGACAGTGCACTCACGCACGCACACACTCTTTCTTTCTGCCAAATAGTTTTTACTCCAGTGCTTTTACAGTCTGTTAAAAGATCACAGGGAGTCATTACTTGTTGCATAAGAGAAGTCAGCCTGAATTTGAAAACATTAAGAGTGAGGCTGAAGCCAGTGAGTGTGGTGCCTGGTCAGGATATCCTGCCATGCCCTTGGCTCAGTGAGTTGCCTACAGAGGAGGCCAGCCATTATGAAACATACTCATGGAGTCATAACCTCCTATCAGCAGTGTCTGTCTCCCTTCTCGTCACACTCACTATTACCCACACTTATCACATTTATCACATTTAACATAGGTTTTCATGCTTCATGCTGTGAATAACACTCTCATTACTCATGTTAACTTGAAGCCATGAATACTGAAGAGAACATGCTGCATTTGCTTTGCTGTGAACTCTGTGGAATGCATATAGAGGCTACAATAAAGCGCAATGTATGAAGATGTATGATGTATAAGGCGACTATACTTACTATACTATAATATATATTCCCTTAGTTCTAAACTAGTTTTCAGTTCAAACTGTTTTTGGTCCTAAATTTACTGACTGTACAACACAAAATATCAGAAATTCTTACATATGGCATCTTTTTTTATGATTCATACTGTGTGAAGTCTTGGCTGCTGGGGCTATTTACATGACAATAGTATTGTGATCAAAAAGCTCTGTGTTCATACCATAGATTGTAAATAAACATGGATGTTGTGTGCCCATTGCTCCCACATTCACTGATAGGAAGGTGATTATTGCTTCAGCATGTCTGCCAGGACAGTAGGGGCACTGCAAATCCCCCCACTGCGTATGCTAATGGTAGTAATGGTGAATTAAACCAGGCAAATCTTTAAAAATGCAATTTTCTGAAGAAGCACTGATACACTTCTCAGTAATAAGTTGTAACAACCCACTTCCAGATCCCTCTTTTGAAACCCTTTCTTTAATATGTCCTGGATGACCTCCTCAGACAACACCAGATATTTTTGTTGTTCAGACCCGAAGAGTGGATTGTCCAAGAGAATTTTACTGTCATTTGTTTGGTTCAGCCTTATTATCAGAATCAGAATTCCTTTATTTATCCCCAAGGGAAAATTATTTTTGTTAAAAACATGCAAGCTTGCAAGATTTCTGACAAGAAAAAGACAAAAAAGACACCTCAGCAAAATTAAACATGCAAATATTATACAGAAAGACAATCACACAATTATGTTTTTACATATTTGTATATCCACTTATACATGTTATAAGTGTGTAAGAGTGTGGTGTTCAATGATGTTTGTGTGTCCCTTACAGTGTAGAGTTAAGCAGTTTAATGGCGACAGGCATGAATGATTTCCTGTCTCTCTGCGGTGCAGCATGGGAGCAAGTGTCTGTTGCTGAACAAGCTTGTGGAGCACTTTGTGGAGAGGGTGAGAGGGAAAGTCCAGTATAGTCCTTATTTTGGACAACATCCTCCTCTCAGACAACACTGTCATAGAGTCCAGTTCCTTTCCCACAACATGGCTGGCCTTCTTGATGATCCTGTTGAGTCTGTTAGTGTCCTTCACCTTCAGGCTGCTGCCCCAGCAGACAACAGCATACAGACGTCCTGCAGATGTTGAAGGACCTCCGTCGTCTCAGAAAATGGAGACTGCTCTGGCCCTTTTTGTACACAGTGTCCACTTGTGTGTGGTCCAAGTACAACTCTAAGTACTTGTCTAAGTACTTGTACTCATCAACCACCTCCACACTGGTCCCTTTAATGTTGGTAGGGGTCACTGGAGTCACTCCATGGAATAACACATAATTTAACAGTTGTTTATTTAACAGATATTTTTGTTGTACAAACGCAGTATTTTGCTGTTGTTCTACTTGCTCTGTGTAGCCAACAGCCAAAGGTTTGCTGTTACGTCATTGTTTTTTTTCTGAGGATGCTGTATTCACAGTTTACACAACAACACATCAGGTGTCAGAACAACACAAACACCTTCTTGGTTGTGTTAAAAAAATTGTTTTACTGGAGTGAGAATTCTATCTCCAAACAAACAGCTTGAATCTTTTTGTTTTGGTAAAAACACAACGTTAGACTGTCTCCCAGTCGAAGATGACTTCCTAAAAATGACATTGTTATTGAGCATAAACTTAAGCATTAGATGTGGGGTTTGAACTTAACTCAAGCTGTTTCTTAGCACACAACATGGTAGTATGGTACTACAACATGCTTCTTGTTAGATCCAGGTTATGGGAAGCAGGCCACTTGATTTCTAAGTAAAACCATTGATTAATGTCATTTTGATTTTATCAGGCTACTTTTTAAGAAATCAGCATTTTTTTTATTACTTGTCTTGAGGGAATTGCCAATATTTTGACACGTCTCAAATGTGAATGCAATACTAACTAAGTGTGGTTTTGTCTGATTATATTTGCGTTTTTTTAGCTTGACGCGTTTTGTCATTAGCATTGATAGTAACAGTCTGCAGCCCAAAACAGCAAAAAGAGAAGCTCAGTGTGCTCAAAGTAAACAGGGAATACAAAAAGCCCTGCACACTCACACTGTGCACACTGAAGTCATAGCACTGGCATGTCGCCTGCACCTGACCCAACTTTATTGGCCCTGTGTGCCCTCTTGGACTCAGCATGTTGTGTGCAGAGGGTTTGTGTGAACAGCTGGGGCCCAAGACTTCAGGCTCCAAAGTCTCGTCATCTAATATCTCCCAAGGTTTTCAGTCCTGGGGAAGAAGACATCTATAAAGAAGCTCTTATCTGCACTTGGCCCCTTTATATTTGTGCTCCAATAATAAAACACCACAGAGACTCTTGGACTGTATACTAAGGCTTGAGGATATTTTAGATAACGCGTCTAGATCACAAGAGTGAATTGTTCGAGAAAATCCTGCTGTCATTTGTTTGGTTTAGCCTTGTTATGCCTCCTTCTGAAATGACACATAATGAATCAGTTGTAAAGAATACTGCCTTATTAAATTACTCCGGCAAACCTATCTCAGCCTCATTAGTTATTTCAGGGTTTACAAACAAGGCATAGTGTGCATGGTTCAAATGACCTTCCACTTCTTTTACAGCCTCTCGGATTCACTCACTCACAAAGGATGATTTAAGCAGACAGCACTTAAGTGTAATATTACTATTACACAGCTTTCTCTGAAACACACAAGAAGTCATTATTCCACACTGGCACCACACAACACAGCTGACCATCGCATCATGAGGTTTGCATTCGTTTTTGATTAAAACATTACGCTTTAGAGCATGTGTGTATGAGCTGAAAACAGGGACATGCTTAAGTTACGTTTAAGAAAAGGGATATTAAAAGAGAGAATTGTATGGTATAGCTCAGTGTGGGATTGAGAATCTATGGGAGTAGTTAAGGAGTGACGAAATTGACACTTGACCTTGTTGTCTCTGGTTTATTTTTCTAGCCTCCAGGCCACTGCTGCCTGGTATACAGTACAATGATTCTTCTCTGTCTGGTCTGTCTCTCCTCCTCCTGGCATTTCTCCATGGGCCTGAAGCATTTAAATAGTCACAGGAGATTACACAGTCATCCGGCGCAATCTCACTTTAGGCTTGCCAATTGTTTGAGATCATAATGAGCTGCTTATAAAAGATATACGTTTCCCATCCTTCCATAGGCAACCTTTTACAAGTGTGCCAAATGAATTACATATTACAGTTTTCATATTCCCCCCCACTCAAGGACGGAATTGTCTATACTTTGAGTGCTTTTTTAACCTCTAACCTCAACCAAAAAAACAACACTCTTCTTTGAATCTATCGGCACTTTGCCTAGAGCTAAGTCGATTATTTACGAGTAAGGATGGATTAGACCACCCTCATCAGGCGTGTCACCAATTCAGAATGACTAAATACATAAACAAAGAAAAATATTATCCAAGACAACCTCGTCTTATAAAGGTGCAGCGCTGGCCTGAGGAGTGTGAAGTGGTCCCATTCTTTTTCCTGTTACGAGACGTACAAACAGAGGTGTCACAGCGGGGAGACAAATTAAGATGGCTCGAGCGTAAATGGGACAGCTCAAGGTTATGGGACACTAATGAGGTATTACGTTTGTGCACAGTGTGTGCACAAAAACAAGATTAGCTTGTATCTAATGTGTGCATTTGTCTTCATATGTAAATCGTCCCTATATAAGTTTTCCTTTTACCCAACAATTTGTAGTTTTTTTTCCTTAGTTTTTTCCCTGCTATGTAAAGAGCTTGTGTGGCCTGCCTGCCTATTTACTGTTATTGGTGGCATATACAGTATAAGGCTGCCTCAGACATAATATTGGTGGGAGAAATATTACTATAGTAATTTAAATACAAAAGGGAAATTATGTAAATATTTTTTCTTGTATTTGAGAAAAACTGTGTAGTAGCATGTTGACAGTGGCTCTCGTGTTGTGAGCTGTGGAGTTGTTGATGCTCCCATTGGTCTACACAAATGTCAACAAGAAAGTAATGCAAAACAGTTAGAAAATGGAAAATAAATAAACAAATAAATAACATAAACAAAGAAAAGGAATTAAAGTGAAACATGTAAAAATATTGGCAAGGCTTCCACACAATGCAATGACGCAGAGATAATTGCTGGGTTGCATTGGTCTAACGCTTAACTCCGAGGTAGATGTTTAGGGTAAGATCTAAACTTCAGTTTTATGTAATGTATTTGAATTTCAATATAAATAAATAAATGAGAGCAGGAAATGATGCTACAATGTTGTTGGGGGTGAGAATGGGGTTGGTCAGGACAGAAGAACATTTTGGCTAATGCATCATTAAAGTTGCGTTGCTTTTGAGCCACACTGGTCAACCAGCGCAAGTTATGACAGAAACACTTCTGTACTCGCTCTCTGACTACATTCGTTTCTCTAATTGTTCTCTAACTGCTCCATTCCCTTCTGCTGTGATGTAACATTGGCTTAACAAGCAGGGCTTACAACAGGCTTTATTCATCTGAGGACAATTAACATAATGAGTGCCTAATATCAAGACTCATTAAAGGGGGCTGTAAAATGACAGAGGTGGTAACCACAGTGTGACTCAGCACACCCATGCACAGACACACACACTTACACACTTACACAGGCCCGTTCAGTGCTGAGTGTGAGATTCATGTCCCGACATGTTCCCTGACCTCAGCACAGAGAGAGAGCAGCCCAAAGCACAAACCCACACTTGAATATAACTCTGACAGGCTGCATGGGCTGCTAACCACATTCATGTGGGTCTATTTATAAAGCAGATTTGATTTATCAGACGTTAACAAAATGCACAACTTATACAGAGTGCTGTGAGACTGATTTATACTGCATTTGATACTGTATAGCGTTCTCAAATGGACTTACTTTGTCCCTTTTTCGCAGCAACACAATGTGCAACATAAAAGCCAGCCACTTCACAGAGCTTGTTGTGAGCTTTCAACTTGAACATGTGTCTCCTGAGACCTCAGCTCACTGTCAGAGCGCTCGGAACAAAGCACAGCCTTTACACAGCAGCCGACTAGCATCACTGTGTGTGTATGTGGTAAATATAATCAACAGGGCTTTCATATCTAGAGATACTGAATACTTAGGTGACTGTTTATCCTAGTGCTATTTGGGTTTGACTGCACAGATGCTGTTACACACCACTTCAGCGCTTCATCATAAACCGCATTAAACATGAGGGTGAGCTACCTGACATGAACCAGATCTGATTCATGTAATGTGTGTAATGTGGGCACAGTAATTGAATGCCCGCCATACGACACACACCACTGTTGGCAGCAAGTGTAAACAAAACCATGAGAGTCAAAGAAGCGCAACTTAACATCAAAAAGGTGCTCATATGACCTTAGCACACCTGACCAAACTGTAAGCAGCGTAATGTAATTTCTCCCTTGCTTTTATGTTGACCTTGGGCTGGACACAAACACATCTTCAAAGGAAGTAGCTGACCCATGTTGTGTGGACATACCTACCCACCCACCCACACACGCACAAAAACTGTGCATACCCCTAGCCAACATGCTTTTGAAATTTCCTTGCAGACAAATACATCAAAAGACATGTGTTGGCAACAGTGATGGAGGCTGACCATTGTGACTGGACTGTGGCTTTGTTAAAACAAGCTGCTATGACTGTGCAGCAGGTCATCTGGTTCACCACAGCCTGGGGAGGGGTAATGGGGTGAGGGGGAAAGGGGGGGGTGGGTCCATGTGCAAAGCGTAAAAACTATACTGAAACAGCCTTCAGTAGTAGTGCTAACGGTTGTATTTGTTTAAAGACCACATCAAACATACTCAAAGCAACACTAACTTCTTACCACAGAATGGAAATCATCAAAGTCTGACGCCAGAATCATACCCCTAAATCATCAAAGGTTCCCTGACTTAAAAATCAACAAAATGTAACTTCGAGTGACAGGGCACATGAGAACACATACCGCACCCAAACAACAAAACTCTCCACATGTCTGATTATATACATAATGTGTATACTTAGACATCACATAAAAGTCTATGTGTGAGTTTAAAGCTGTGTCATTTTGTGGGTAGTGTCGTTTAAAGCAAGTTACTTTTCCCCTTGTGATTCCCAATCAATAAAAGGAAGTAACATGAGTACTTGTGATCAGTTCTTCAGGCCCTGCTTCTCACACACCTGCAGTGTTGCAATTTCCTTGGCTTCTAAACTGCTGTCTCGCTTAAATTTCTTTTTCTCCTCATCCTTCACTCTTCAACTCATCTGGGCAGCATTAGCAGAGCCCTGACACGCACCTCTCTGACAGGCGAGAAGCAGCACGTAGCAAGTGTGCCAGTGGAAAATTCTAGCCACAATCTTCAAACGCTCAAAGCCAGGCCACAACAATACTGCCACCTGCCTCGGCTCAGAGTGGCAGTCTCATAGGAACTCACTATGATAAGGAACTCACGAGTGGCGATATGGGACTGTAGTGCGTGGACAGGAGGTGGGTCCAGGCCTGTCACTCAGGGTGATACATTAATCTGTTGACAAGCCCAGCTGCTCCCACAGCTCAAGCATTAGCGCTCACAGCAAATTGGCCGCCTGCCTCCTCCAGTCACAGCAGCCTGACACAGATCTATAGGCTTAGCTCTTACCTGAGGCAAGTTGGGCCGAGAGGCCTCCTCCTTCCCAGCCTGCTCTCCTAAATTATAGCCTAGCCTGTTTCACAGTGCTCCGGGACATGTGTACAAATGCTGTAGCTCACTTATTACTTTACACATAAACACTAGAAACAAGTTACACATAATTAGACAGACACTGGAGCCTTTCTCGTCCACTTCACTGTACACGGCGTTCTGGTTTAGCAGCTTTAGCAGCATCATCCCATTGAGACAAAACTCCATGCTGTATTTATGCTGTAATATTCCTTAAAGCCACAATGCCCAATGCCTTATGTCAAGCCTCAGGCATTTCTACAGCTCCGACTGTAATGCAGGATTTGCGGCGGTGGGTTAAGGTAACACTATAGGTGTAATGCATCATAGGTGTCGCTGACTCTCAGTGACAGAATCTCAAATAAGACGTCAGTCTTAATAATGTTACCATAACATACATCAAGGTTGGCTTAACGTCTCACTTTTTTACAGAGGGGGTCTCGCAAGATGACCAAATTTTACTGGGGCTTTTGAAGCCAGTTGCTTGAATGATTTGGAAAAGCAAAAGATAAACAATGGTGAAAGTGCACTATAGCTGCAATGTTGAACTTTCTGCCACACATTACAAATGACATTACACATTACATGACATTATATTTTTCCCAACAAATGGGCTACAATTTGGGATGGTTTGGTGAAGAATCAAGAACATGAAAAAAATCCAAATTTGAAAAACTAATAAACCCATGCATGCACCCATTTATGCAAAATATACAACAAATACAATGCTTTTACAACATAATAGAGCTAAACACAAAACATCTGTCTGATACAAAATGCTCAAATTAGATCTTATCATAACTTTGTTGCCATTTTTTTGCATGTGTGTCTCACAAGAACAAAACAAGCTTTGTTGAGAAAATATCTTGTGTATGTAATTTGAATTTTCAATTGTGGCCAGAGTGAGGAGTCTCTTTTGGTACTGCTAACCTGAAATTGGCATGGTACAGTAGGACCTTAATATCTCTTTTAGCAACCAGCTCCTACTGTTTCACTCCAGTGGAAATGTGTCTATAGTGAAACATTCTTAAGTCTTCCTTTTCACATTTCCTTTGAGCATTTTACATCAATGGAAACAATTAGGTCTTTCTACATGAGTGACTGGTTTGCGTGAGAAATCTTGCCAGAACATGACACACAAATATTACATCAAAACTTTTTATAAAAAATTTTGATCATCAAAATTTTTTTTAAAGTAACTTTCCCATGGCGGCATTTGTCTCCTTCAGCCCTTTAGAGGGTACACATGCTAAAAAGTCACAAGAAGCTTTAAAGTTCCACTATCCAGTTTAGTTTTGGCCGTCCATGTCTCAGCCCAAACATTGTTTCAAAGTATTGCCAACATTAATCCATGTTTAATTTGCTCCCCATTTTATTTTTGCTGTAAAATAAATGTGTAATAAGACGTATTTTGAAAAAGAACCCATTTCCTGGTTTAATTCCTTTGTTCTTTGTTGTTGACATTAGTTTTGGCCTATGAGAGTGCTCTCTTTTACCAGAAGTGAGCCGTGATTGGTCAAAATCCCGCTGTGGGCTAATTATTTTCATCTATTAAAATCCTAAATTATAAAGCCTAGATGACGTCTTGTGGTCTTATTTTTTCACAGATGATTCCTGTTTCAATAAGCTGTTGATGATAATGGTGATTAAACTGTCAAAGTAAATGCCGGAGTAAAAAAAGGTTTAAAGTAAAAACTGTCTCATTAAATACAAGCCACAGATTAACCTTAATTATTAAATTAAGTTAATTCTTGTCACTTTGTGGGGACCATAGGGTTTGATACAATACACATTCCAAGCCTAATTTGGCAAAGCAGCACATCAAATTGATCAGCTGAGATACCATTTATATTTACACATGTGCACCCTTCATTTTGACAGATGAATTATTGAAATACAGAGATACAGTCAATTTACTGTGGACATGTCCTTTTCGAACAGACACACCAAAAAAATCAGCTTATCCTTGAAATTGCGCCTCAATCAAACCTCATGCAAATACACAAAACTCGTATACATTTAACTCTAAAATGAATCCTTTACAGCACATTGAATAATTAATAAACACAACATTGAATAATATTCCGCGTGAAAACAAGTCCAATAAGCACCATAAAAAAAAAAACACACACTTGCGATGCTGTTTTAAATTATGTGACTATAAAACTTTTTTTTGGCCCACCCAGAATATTACAACTTTACGTTGCTGCCAGGCTTTCATCATGTGACGACAGATTTTAATTATAGATTAATTGCACATGCCCAGTGTGACTGTAGGAGGAATAAGGAGCAAGAAGATAAGCAGAGATAAGGAGAGATGTTGCAGTCGTCCACAGTCCATCTTCTTGCCTTGTATCTTTGATGTCGGCTGAACCGTGCCCACATGTCCAGCCCACTCTCTGCCAGGAAATTACTATGGCATCCTCCCCCCCGGAGCCTCGTTGACTGCTGGGAGAAACGCTCACTGTTTGATGTTCTGAAGAGGGATCTCCGTCGCAGTTTAGCCTTTCATCTGTTCTCCTTTGTCTGTGATTCATCCACACTTTGGCCAAGTTAGCTTGATTTTCACAAGTCACTCGTAATATCAGGCTGCCCTTTGAAATAAAACACAGATGAGCAGAAGAATGGAAAATGTGTTTATCCTTAAACCTTCTGACGTCATCATTTAGCCAATATGTTATCTTTAAGAACTGCTTTTATTAAGTTTTTTTTTATTAATGTACTTTCACAGATTGAAGTGTGTTGGCAGATAAGGTTAATATTTTTTTATGTCCAACTTTCTCTTTCCAAGGTTAGAAATAAACACCACTTTTGGCACCATGCTTCAAGTAATAAACTTAACTTTGACAGCCTAAAAGATATACAGTTATGCTCATAAGTTTACATACCCTGGCAGAATTTGTGATTGTTTGGCCATTTTCCAGAGAAAATGAATGATAACACAAAAACCTGACCTTTTCACTCATAGTTAGTGGTTGAGTGAATCCATTTATTGTCAAACAACTCTGTTTTCTCTTTTCAAATCATAATGACAACAGAAACTACCCAAATGAACCTGATCAAAAGTTTACATACCCTGGTGATTTTGGTCTGATAACATGCACACAAGTGACACAAACAGGTTTGAATGGCTACTAAATGTAACCATCCTCACTTGTGATCTGTTTGCTTGTAATCAGTGTGTGTGTATAAAAGGTTAGAGAGTCTCTGGGCTCCTGACAGACCCTTCATACAGTGCTGCACTGACGTTTCTGTATTCTGAGTCATGGGTCAAGCAATCAGCAGTTTTCAAACTCTAATTAAGAAGTGGAAAATGAGGGATTCTGTCCAAACAAATATTAGGTAGACACACAAACATTCAGCCACAGCTGCAGGAAAAATGTTTGGAATGAAAAGAACAACCCTCAAATAACTTCAGCTAAAATACAAGACTATCTGAAAAAAGGTCAAGTTGCCAGAAGAAAGCCATTAATACGCAAATGTCACAAGCATCCTGCTTACAATACATCAAACAGCACAGAGACAAGCCTCCAAACCTCTGGAACAAAGTCATTTAGAGTACTGAGATCGAAATTGAACTTTTTGGCAACAATCATAAACATTACATTTGAAGAGGAGTCAACAAGGCCTTTGATAAAAGATACACCAGTCCTACTGTGAAACATGGAGGTGGATCACTGATGTTTTGGGGATGTGTGAGCTACAAAGACACAGGAAAAGATTAACTCAGCATGTTATCAGAAAATAATGGAGGAAAATTTTACTCATCAGGATGACAACAATCTACAGCACAAGGTCAAGTCGACCTGTCATTGGCTACAGCAGCATAAAGTGAAGTTCCTGGACTGGCCATCTCAGTCTCCTGAGTCAATATCATTGAGCCACTCTGGGGAGATGAACGTGCAGTTCATGCAAAACAACCCAAGAATTTACAGGAACTGGAGGCTTTTTGCAAAAAAGAATGTGCAGCTTTACCATCTGAGAAAATAAAGAACCTCATTCACAACTTCCACAAAAGACTTCAAGCTGTTATTGAGGTTAAAGGTGGCACTACACGGTATTAAGAACTGAGTATGTAAACTTTTGATCAGAGTCATTTGGGTAGTTTCTGTTGTCATTATAATTTAAAAATAGTAAACACAATTGTTTGACAATAAATGGCTTCACTAAACCAATAACTATGAGTGAAATAAGTTTTTTTGTTATCATTCACATTCTCTGAAAAATGGCCACAAGTTTTTATGGTATGTAAACTTATGAGCACAGCTGTAATATTCAATGTTTTTACTCTGCCACCCTTCTTAATTTCAACTTTAGGATCTAACATCTGTCTTATTTCTGTTGTAGAGAGAGTTTGGCACTGACACACTTTGGGTTAATTTTCCAGATTTTTATTTGCAGCCCCCAAAAAAGAATGTTTCCCAGGCACAAGCAGATGTTTTGAATTGGCCTATGTTTGCTGTGCATTTTATTCATTCGTTTTCAGTTTTTAATGGTGATTTACAACAGAGGCCTTTGCACTCGACAAAACTAGATGACATGACGTGTGAGGTGCAGACGCATTTGGAGGTGTTATTGTTTAATTTGTGCAAATACTGTCAACTGTACATGCATCTTTGTTCTGTTGCATGCTCTTTAATAGCCCCATTTATGCTCCTGTTTGTGGTATTGGTACGTGTTACCTTCAGATTACCACATCACCCCTCACACTGAAAGAAGCAATATGTTCTGTGTCAACCGCCTTGCATCAACCTTCTATGTACTTGTTCACTTAACAGAAGTGGTAACACATTTTATCATGAATTCATGCATTAATTTATGTATGACTCATGCATTTGTAAATGCATTAAAATTTAACAGGAATTATTATGTTTTCATCATACTTTCATCCTAACCCTAACCGAAATCTCCTATCCCTAACCTTAACCCTATGCATGTAGTACTGCACGAGTCGTGCTTGAAGTTATGATAAAAGGTGCCAGAAACGGAAACAAAACAGAAACAGTTAAAAAATTTAAACAGTCCAAGTCCAGTCCTAGACCAAGTCCAGACTCATGGAGGACAGTATTTGGTGAAGGAGGAAGACTTAGAACAAGATTTTAATGTAGATTTGTGAATGTAAAATTATTGAGGTTTTCACCCAATCCCAGGAAAAAACAAAGTTATTTCTTGAGTTTGAGACTAAGGCAAGGCCATGACCTTTAGGGATCAAGACAGACCTTTACAAAATAGTCTTAAGACCGCTTTCAAGACCAAGACCAATCTCCAGTACTACAATACTAACACAGTGGACATTTCCTTTCCTTTAATTTATCACTTCAAACAGATGGTCTTTGATAGAATTGAAACTCAGCTGTTCATTTTTATGTAGCACTTTACTGATGAGCATGAGCAGATATATTATATGTCACTCTAGATCCCACTGCTGATACACACTATAACAGTGGTTCATCTTTGTCACTAGCAGACTGAGATAAGATGCTGACATCAATTGCCCTTACCTGGCTTCCCCAAGCCCATTATTTCCCATGTGTAAAATTCTCTGCAATAATAATAATAATAAACAATGAGACACAGGTTGTTGGAAGAACCTTTTATGACAATATCCCAACGTCATTGTTGACGCTGTTACATTTGTAGAGCCCTGTTTGAGTGAGTAACCAGCTTTAGTCAACCCTTGTAAAAATTATGATTTGTCCTTTTTTGGAAACTGCCTTTTTGTAACTCCACACCCCATCAATCATTACATAAGGGTCTAATAATGGGGAGTTCTCTAAAGTAACAACGCAGTCTCTAAAACTAAGGTACACAAACAACCATTGTAATTGGCAGGTTTTGAAAAAGCAGTCCTGAAGTCCTGCTGAGTGATGCTCAGACTGATGGTATTTGACAGCGCACAGGTATATCATCATTACCTAAGCCAAATAATACCCTATCAGCCATAAGTAAGTTGTGCTTCTCCTAATTGTATACGATTTGAGTGTGCAGTGGGGGATTTGTTTTGAGTAAGCCCTAACCTAAAACATATGGAGTGCCATCATTTCTTGGCAGGCTTACGTAGCCTGACCTCTTCCTGCAGCTCTTTTGTTAAGCCAAGTATCGAGGGATTGCTTATCACTCTGACACAGGATGCCAGCGGGGGCTCGTGGTACAAGAGGGGAAGTGACTGTGGCCCACAGTCTTGTTTTTATAGTGAATCAAAAGGTATTGTGATACGAAGCCTCACACCTCACACCACAATACGAGCAGTCATGTCACGCTGTCTCTAAAAACTGTACTGGTGCTTTTATGTCTCTTTTTGTTGTACTAAATATTATTTTAATATAACTGTACCTCAATGTCCCCATACTTTGGATTCCTCAAGGATGGGTTGCTATGAATTATATTTAGGCTGCCACAGAACATGATATTCCATCATTAAAACCAACCAAAACACTAATTTGTTGCAGTTTTGTGCTGTAATATTGGCTCCGCTGTTCCTTTGCTCTCACATTTAGAGCTTTTCCCCTTTGACCTTTTCATGTCAGGTCCAAAACCAAAACGACCAGCTGACAATTCACTGGCATTGTAAAATACTATATTAAATGACAGTCTCACTAGAAGCTATATCTTTTTTCTATTTGTTTACGTCTCCTCATGCAGTCTGCTGTCAGTCATTATGTTTACATGCACGGCTTAGTTGGGCTATGTTCAAAGCTCAAAAAAGCTGTTTTAAAGCTGTCTAATTGGACTACCTTTGTGTAGCCTTTGTGTACCTGAGTGTACATGAATGAGAGGAAATCCAACCATCCGCACTCTGGTTGGACCACATCTATCCTGCTCTCATGGTCTCAGTATTTATATCATACGGTCTTTTACTATGCAGTCATTGAGTCATTTGTGGATAATATGTTAAAGTGGCACTGAGTAACATTTAGCTAGTAGCATCACGTAACTTTAAAGTCCAAAAATAAACATTCTTCAATTGATTTAATGGTCCTTAGAACACAGTACCCTCAGCTGGACAGAAAACCTAAAGGATATATAATTCCACGCCACCAGGACGAGCAGACCTCTCCTGAGTGACACGCTAAGCAGCAAACATAGGGAACAGAAATACGCCAATATACTGGACCCTAGGGGAGGGTTTTTTTGTGCAAAATGCACTAAAATTACCCTCTTTTTTTTTCTTCCATAATTGCGAGTTTTGGATAGTTTCATCTTGAAAACGAACAACACAGACAATCTGCAGAGTGATCTATACCATCTAGTGGGTAAATGTCACGCACATTTGTCACACATAAACACAATGGGGTAGCTGATATTCAACCCATTATCTTGGTTGGTTAGCTCGACTAAGAGACATTTGAATTGCCACCATTCCAGTCTTGACTAAGACATTTTTAAAAGTCAGATTAAAGTCAAATCTGAAAATCTCTTTTAGAGTCCAACTAAACTGTGTACATGCAGCATTAGCCATGAACTACAAACCACATTATCTAGGTTTGTTAGCTGGACTAATAAATATGTAGCTCAATTTCTATTCAGACAAAGACACTGACATGCATTTTAAACAGATTTAGTTTAGTTAGTTATACATTAATAACTTTTTACAAAATTGTATATAAAGCCTTTAGGACAGGTTTAAGAATTAAATAATAATAATATAAAAATAGAATGACTGGCATTGTTCATGTCTTTCATTGTGTGAGAGCAATGTAGACAAATTTGGAGGACATGAGGGCGACACTATGTCATTTATTGTTTTTTGCCGTATCTGCTTGGTAAGGGGATGTGGTTCTCAGGTCAGGCTCACGCAGGGGGCTGATAATGTCATTCCGTCACAGGTGCATTTCCCTCGAGTAGCTGTGGTTTCACGCATGAGTCACACAGCTGCATCTGCACGACACGACAGCTGCTGCCACTACTGCAGTCAGAAAACTCAATATAGTAGTAAGTGTGATTTCTACATTTCTCCGGGAAATGCCTGAGTGGCTCTTGTTTTTATTAATACAATCCTTGCTGTAGTAAATTCATGAGTGTTAATGCTGTGTAAACCTTTTCCGTATGACAGCTCTACTGCTGCAACTATAAAACACCAGTTACATAAAATTCTCATGGTATGTGCCCAGTTAGTTTTTAACTCAGGGAACAAGTCAAAACATCATCGTCATGACATCTTTTCAGCAGAGTTTTAGGAGTTTGTTTTATAAGCAGTCAGTGAAAAAAGGTTAAAGCTGTAAATGTCAACACTGTTGAGAACAAAAGTACCAAAAAGTGCATTTGCTCAATAAATCATAGGTGAATATGTTTGCCTTGTGACTGGTCTTGGCACAATTAAGAACAGACGTTCGAACTGGTCATTTGTACCTCCCCTCTGACCTCTTAACCCCTGATCCTTAAGCTCCCTTCAGGCCTTATAGACATAGGTCAGGGTTTTGACCTCAGGCGCTTCAGCTTAGTCGGCTAATGGCTTGCCAAAGTCACAGCCTGCCATGGTATGACAGCTCTATGAGGTCTGATCAGAGTGGGCGGAATCCAGGCAAAAGTGTGTGCTTCAGACCCACATATACGCCGCACATGAGTGATTTCTGTTGGAGTGGACATACACATGGAGACAGAAGCCACAGTGACAGACATGAGCACAGAGACTTGTGTGTCTATCTCAGTGGAAGCATGTAGCCCACAGAATATTAAAACAAGACCGGTGGTTACAAAAGAAAGTCAATGCAGAAGGAGAATTGTGTGTCTTTGCTAAGAGGTCCTGTGATGCCAAACAATGGTTCCTCTTCATCTGGTCATGTGGCCCTTATGTGTGCACGTGTGATTTGGTACACAACTGTAAGTGTGTGTATGTGTGCAGCTTGGTCACATGAAAACATTGCAAGTGAGGGACTAGTGTTTACAACTGGCATAGTGCAACCACATACGGACAAAGGATTGAAAAGTGACACAGGAGTATAGTTACAGTGGTTAAGCCTTAGTTCTGTATGCCATAGAGTTAGAAATGTGGTTTAATATTGCCCTGTTCAGGCTTTACAAAAATACATTCTGAATAGCCAGTTGACAGGTGGCCATGATGTAAATGGAGGTAAATGAGAGCATCACATAGTGGCCACATAAGCACTTAACAGCAGAAACATTAACAAGAGTATTGAGGGAATGGCTGAAGTAAGCACATTAAGGCAATGAATACCAAGTATAAAACTATAATATAAAAAATAAATTACTCTTATTACTATACTACATAGTTACTCATTCATGTGTGTTAATCAATATTGTCATTAAAGGTTCACAGTAGATTAAGTTCAAACACATTAGGTGAGTCAAAATAACACTTTCATTAAATACATCAAATAAATAGTAATTTAAACCTGAGTAGAACTTATTTATTTGTCTCCCTGGGGAAAAATTTTTCTTAGAGCCGGGAGGGCAGCTGCATAAATAAATACATCCATACATTGAGACAAAAAGTATAAACAAAAACAACAGACAATACACCCTGCAACAAATGATACACCAGTGTTACAATAAATTTAGTCTTTAACTAATTCATTTGCATTGACCGAGGGATAAATGAGTTTTGTATCCATTATTTCTACAAAAAATAAATCCTATATCTTCTGCCAGACTGCAGCAGCTCAGCTCAGAGTTCAACACGTGAAGGGGGTCTGCTAAGATCTTACCAGCCTGTCTTATAGTAGACTGTTTTAAATGACTTGGGGAGAGATCAGAGATGTTATGCCCTGTTCCTACACTTGCCCAGAGCAGACATACAGAGCACTGCTATTTTATAAACTTGAACACAGATTCATTTTGCATAATTTTTTAAACAGTGCCTCTACTGGCCTGCCAGACATTTGCTATAGCTTTGCCTAGATTTGATAGGAAAGTAGAGAGAATACTACTTGAGTATATGGTACACGAGTACGGTGGTGGAATTGCAGTCTGAAAAAGCCATGCAGATTTTTGAGCAAAAATATATTTTGATATTGAGTAGAGAGTCTGCACCTTGCTTCTATCAGTCGTAAGTGTTAATTTCATCAGTAATGATGTAAAAAATGATTTGATTTGATTTAGTTGCTCACCCCAGCTTCACATATGTATAAAATGTTGAAAAGCCTGTTGTACCAGTCAGTAACCAGTGTCCCATTATGAGGCTTTGTGGCCTTAGGGGGGCTGTTTTAAAAAGCTTAATCTCCTGTCCCAGTGGGAGGCTTGTGCTTACTACTGCCCAGCATCCAGGTGATACATTATAGCAGAGCAGCGGCGCTTATTTCATTTGGATGTGGCTCACAGTTTCTCCTTGGAAAGTAGCCAGCTGAGAGCATTTGGCAGCGCCCACTGAGTTTTTGTGTGAAAACTTTGCTCGGCCAAAGAAGCAAACATACTGTGTAATTGTTGTTCGTGTCGGATGCAATCTTCTCCGCAGCAGCACAGTTATTGCAGCCAGATGAGGATGGATCTGTATGTGCGAGTCGTTTGAAAAAACAAAAGATTTTTTGTTGTTGTTTTGTTTTCATTTCCTGTGCAGGGCCCTAATTAGAGAGTTAGATTAAAGCAGGCAGCGTGACTCAAGTGGAGCCATCTCCTCCCCGCTCTGTTTGATGGAGGAGATCCGCTGCTTTAATTACTACACTTCAGTCCAGTTTTACTCTGTGGTCACATGACAGGAATTAGCCTTCACTCTTGGTCACGGTCGCTTCTTTGAACATCGCACGTCTTTTGAGGCAATAGTCACAAAAAAAACAAAAAAACACCAGCTGACCAAAAAACTTTCCCTCATCAACTTCAATTCTCAGTTCATTACATTACCTTAATCAAAACTCAGAACCAAGACACCATAGATATCAAATCTCTTTAACTCAGAAAATATCATGAGTTTTATTTAACTTTATATCTACCTTTTTAGATCAATTCAAATGATGTGTCAAAAGGTTCACGTTAGATTTATTTAACGGCTTTTGATGGTTTAAAGCCTTTCTCTCTAACCTTTTCACTATTTTTTTTTTCTTCATTGGTGACTCTGATATAAAACGCTTCACTGATGATCACAAGATATGCAGACACTGCTGCTAATAAATACCGACCTAATTTAAAAACATTGTGCGTGCCAAGACTCATACCTATTCACAATTCCACAGAGGACACATTTGAATTGATGCAACCTGAACCCCCTGCAAATACAAATACAATCTCCTTAGACCCATTCAGGCCTTATTTACACCATTTACACTTCACATTAAGGCTGTCCGATCAGATCACTCTGTCTGGGTGTTAAATCCAGGCCTCAAAACAACCTCTGCTCTAAGCACCAATAGTCTTTTTATAAAAGGCTCTAAAACGTAATTATTCAATAAGATGACTACTTTCACTTGAACTTAAGTCATTATATGTTAACATAACAGCACACACCATAACTTTGTAGTGCTTGTGCTAATGCAACGGTCAATAAGGACAAAAGAGACTGATGGCTCTTTGGCAGTGCTGCTAATGAAAACCAGACGTGCTTTTTATTTATTTTTTTTTTAACCAGAGGAAAGATGTGCAGTGGAAACAGTAGATGAGCCCGCGGCTGCGAGTAATACATTAGAGCGTAACCTTGAGGGACTGCTCGGCTGTCGGCGGATCACGACAGTGCAATCGATGCCACATGCCAAAGGGAATCCATCACATCTCTCATCCTAAAGGGTGACACTTTGAAAATGATGTTTCTCTTTAGCAACATGTCGACGCAAAGAGTGTGTGAGAATAATAATTGAGAACATGTGTTTGCAGGGATTGGTGTTTGGAGTATGGTGCCCAGAAGGAGACATGGCGAGAAAATACTTGAGAAATTACTCTCAATCAAGTGACAAAGGATTAAAAGCGTTAATACATACAGACACAAAGATAAGTGGGAGTAGGGGTTGAATTGGCAGGCTTTGGACGCAGGGATGTGGAAATAAAGTTTTACATGCCCAGCTGTTTAATGGCACCATTTATTAGAGAGCAGGTGCAAGGCTATTAAAACCTTCTTTTACTTGTACTTGTTGGAAAATCAGACCAGACCAGAATTAACTGCGCAGATGCCATTAGGCTCCAAAACAAAGCAATAGGCTAGGTGAAAATGAGTAAGTTCATATTCTCTGCTTGCTTCTGCTCTTTTTTAATTCTAAATACAAGTGCTGGTGTATCTCCCCTTGCACAAATCAGTGCACAGAGCTCGCACACACTAAGAGCTATGGTTGAGTTGTGCGTCGGGCAACTGGCCAAAGAGCGGGGGAGAAAAGTTTAGGAACAAGGGGGAGGGGCCACAGGTGCCGAGTGTGAAGGGGGAGAAGTGGAGTGAGGTGAGTGCATTAGGAAAGAGGAGAGCAGAAGCCCACAACCCCCATTCTTCTGATAAGCACTCCCTGTTCTGTTATTCTCCACAACATGAGCCAAAAGACAGTTTATGACTCAATAAGAACAAGTGAGATGACCCGGGGCAACCCTGTGGTAAATAGGGCAACAGTATAACATTCAAAAGATTATCACCCATTCCAGTATTTAGTGACGTGAAAATAACCAGTTGTCACTTTGGTTCACACTTTTAAAAGTCTCTTCATACATTTAAAAATATGAACAGTTTATTGCAATCAAGTCTGGAATAACTGGTTGTCATGGATACTACATTGACCAGACATTTGTGTGCACATAGACTATATACAGCCATGCCGAGATATTATTCAGTTTGAACCAACTTTCACTCAAAATTTGTTCTTTCTGAAAAAGAAGATGAGAGTAGAAAAAAACAGGAGATTGTATTTGCTCAGCAGAATTTAATATGAGCGAGCTGGAGCTGCTTTTCTTTTGGGCCCAACTCCCAGGAGACACATCCATCTCTGGGATATGGTTGGGAGGACAAAGGAGGGACTGCCCCCGAGGCTCAGCCCAGGCCCACTTAAACACACACACACAAGCACACGCACGCACAGACACACACACACACACTCACACACTCACACACACACACACACACACACACACACACACACACACACACACACACACACACACACACACACACACACACACACACATACACACACTCACACACGCACACACACGATCGCACTGGCAGATATCAACAGTTTCAAACACACAGCAAAGTGCACACAGATGCACGTATTCTGTGCTGTGCTCAGACAGAGACCGCCTTGTCTGACAACAACTACAGACTTAGTCAAACAGAGAAAGGAGGAGGGATAGTGGCAGAGAAAGAGTTGAACATAGAGGTAGAGTTGTATGCTATAAAGTTAAACTAGAGGGCATTTATTGATGGCAACATGCTTTATAAAGAGACCTGAAAAGCGATGAGAATGATGAAGAGTGATGGGAACACAGAATAGGAGAAGTGCAGGCTGTAGTAAGAGGTAATGCCCCATGACTGCCCTGACAAGCTGAGGAAATGGAAGCAAAACATGTTTTCATGTCACACTTTGGCTGCTTCTGAGAAGTGTGCACTGCATTCAAACACTCGGACTTAAAGCCGATTGTCAATCAGTTGTCATTCTGCTGACAGCACAGGTGATAAAAGTCAAGCTGTTCCTTTAATCTCCACAATACACAGCTCAAAAGTCTCAAATGGGCAAATCCATTTTAAACTACACCCAGCATCTTAAAACCAACTGTAACCTACACACCAGCCACCTGTGTCCTCTGTGTGTCTGAATACTGTCTCTTTGTAATGTTATTGTAGAGCTTCTTTGAGTTCTTTTGAAAAGCGCTATATAAAACTTGTGTATATTATAATTATTATTTATTAGGTACACCAATATTCAATTGCTTGGTAAACATAAATTTCCCTTCAGCCAAACATAGCAGCAAATAAATGCATTTAGTCATCTACATGTGATGAAGGCGACTTGCCGAAGTTCAAACCAAGCATCAGAATGGAGAAGAAGGCGATTTAAGTCACTTTGAACGTGGGATGGTGGTTGATGCACAACACTTTGAAACGGAGGATACAATTTGCACAGGCTCATCAAAATTGGACAATAGAAGATTGGAAAGAACATAAAATCAAGGATCCATCCTGCCTTTTCCCCACACCAATACAGTCATTAGATCTCAATCCAATAGAGCACCTTTGGGATGAGGTGGAACAGGAGAGTCGCATCATGGAAGAATCTGCAGCAACTGCGTGATGCTATCAGGTCAATAAGGACCAGAATCTCTGAGGAATGTTTCCAACAGTTTGTTGAATCTATGCCAAGACAATTTAAAGCAGTTCTGAAGGCAAAAGAGGGTCCAACCTGGTACTAGCTATATGTAACTAATAAAGTGGCCGGTGAGTATAATACAGTTTAGGAAATTTACTGAGAATTGGCCCCCAAAAACAACCTTGTGTTCTGTTTAGTTCATTTCCTGTTACTGATGTGCTTTACTGCTGGTTATGGTGTAGTCACATTTGATAAAGTTAAATAAAAGTAGTTGTAGCTACAGCTATTTTTTTTTGAGCCTTTACAACATGCAGCAGAGCGGCCAAGTGGGGCTCATAAAGTGTCACACTCACCTGGTGCAGTCTTTGACTTCCATTGTAACTGCATATTTGACATTTTTTTCACCGCCATTTTGTTGTAGGAAAAACTCTAAAAATGTATCTTTGGCGGTTTAAACTCATTCACCTCATTGGAAAATTGTACGAAACACCGATTATATCGACTGGTTTATTTACACTGCTGTACAGAACTATTATCTGAAAGCTGTAGGAAAAAAACAGAAGTGACTCAGTGCTGCGCAGCTCTTCTGAAAGGTTGCTACGTGCAGTATGTGTGAAAGTTAAATAATCTTTTTTAGTGTCATTTCTAGACACCCTAACAATATTTTTTTTAGTTGAAGTGCATACATCAGACAATAAAATGTATATTTCTAATACTTCAGAAAACATGATTGACCACTCGGTTTGAGTTGCCAGTTTAAGACGTCAGTGTAAACAGCCTAACTACACTTGACTCACACACAACAACTATTCAAAGCTAGCTAGGGTTACTCCCATAAATATCTGTGTTTTATATATTTATTGCAATGTATTTCTTGTAATACATATATTTTGATTTCCCACGGTAATATTAGCAAGACATGAAGGTCTTTTAGAATCCTTAAACAACATGAGTGGGAGTGTGTGCTGTCAGTCACTGAGCATTATATAAAGTCACACTCATTAGTTTTAGAACAGGCCATAACAAGTGAAACACAGCTGAGGCTTCGGGATAAATATACTCAAAACAAAACATGATGTTGCAACTTCACTCTGAAGGCTACCAGAAAGTTTTACACATCCTCACTCCTGACATTATAAACCGAACAAATATATTTCTAAAAATGCATGTATCCTACAAAGAATATTCATACTTTAGCCTGGTCATACTTTTGGCCTTTTGCCCAGGCACTGGTACATTACGCCTTAGTATCAAAAACAGGCTGACATTTCCTGAGTTAGTCCACAAAACGTGCTCACTCAGGGGTCAAACTTAGCCTTAGTGGATCCTGGATACCCATGACCAACCTCATTACAGACTCCCTGACTACACATTGCACACACATATGTACAAATACACAACTATACAGTAGGGGTCACCAAGGGCACAGTGTGTGACGAAACGTGCTGAGTAGCGTCCAAGCATGGCTCCATCCCAGCTGGTTTACAGGTGTCGACCCCACACCTTGTATCACTGTGAGCCTCCACAACAGGTGCAGTAGGTTAGGCTGCAGGCCCCGACATGTGAGGAAACACAGTGTTATTGTGGGGCCATCATCTTCCCTCCTGCCTACCCCCCCTTCTCGTACCTCTTCTCTCGCCCTGGGGAGCAATCGAGCGGTCCGACCTGAACGTGTAACCCGAGTGCAACTCTTCTGTATTATTGTGCAAGGATGTTGAAAAGAGGAGGGAGAAGTGGGCTTGTGGAAGAGAAAGAGTGTGTCTTTTGTATGAAATTCATGCATCAGATATTAGCTCACTCCTAATTGGGCTAAAGAGATTTATATCTAAATAATAAAGTGAACAGCTGATGACGGCATGGTGTTTGGTCCGTGTCTAGCGTGATCACAGAATTGTTGAGTTATTTAATGTGTATTGTGCAAAAAAGTACTTCAACAAATGTATTTTTTCAGTAGTGCAGATTGTCACATAACACCAGTTCTATTTCTACTTAATTTATTGAATATGGACAACCCAAATATTTGGACCAGACCAGATGCATTGTTTGAGTATTATAGCACACCTGTCTATTGGAAAAGACCTTTTTAAGAAAAAAGGTTTGCGTGAACAATACTTGTGTAAGCATTGAAATGGGAAAATAGGAATTAGACCAGTGTAAACAAGACATATTTTCACATTTTCAAGTTCTCATGTGCCCAGACTCAAGCCATTGCTTTGGGCCTCTATTAAATATGTTAATGTTCGTCTGAATTCCAGTCTGGGTCCATGAACAAAAAAGCAAGACTGTCCAAAAGATGTTCTAAACGTTGGAACTATACAGTCCCCACTGTCCAAGGCTCAGGTGGAAGATCTGAGAGAGTTCTGACGTCTGACCGCGAGGGCAGAAATCAGTGGTGACGTATAATTGATCAGAACTACCATAGGTACATAATCATCTCCAGAGTTGTGCCAAAACAAAGTTAACAAACACCATTCACTGATTTATCTCTTTCTTCTCTGTAGTTTTGCAGAGGGGAACATCGCTGCCTATTGCATTTCATTATGAGAAAACCAGATGTGTTTTTTGGCTTTCTCAAGTCTTCAGCTGTGTATGACAGTGTAGTTGGCCTCTGAGTGCAGACAGAGAAACGACCCCTCAGGGCAGGACTCTGAACTCCTTCCCGCTCCTTTTGCCATGGCTTTTGTCTCTCACTCTTCTTTGCTTACTCCTAATTTGGCACCCTCTTCCTATCTGACTTCTCATCTCTATTGTTCAGCCATCTCCTGGCTTCATTTGTGCCCCTCTTATCACTGGTTGCCCCGGGAGACGAGGTTGTCCAGGCCAGGAACAGGTATAGTCAGAGAGGGCATGAGGGAGCCGGCTCCAGAGAGTCTGCCCCTATACCTACTATACACCTCGCTCTGACTAGTCCTTTTCACACACGCAATAAGTCGACCAGACATGTCAAATGTCAGCTGGGAATCAAAAGAGTCCTGAAAGTTTAAGAAGGGGGAGGTGTAGGTGATTTCTGCATCGTCTTTAACTCAGCTCAAGGCTTAAGTGTGCATTAACCTACAAGTTATTTATGCCATATTTTTACAGCTCAAGATGCAATCTGCGTAAAGCAACTAAAATTAATAAGTGATCAATCTTAATGATAATTTTTACAGCTTCTATTGTTTCGACATTTTGTAGGTGCAAAATTCGAGCCAAAGTCAATGTTTGGAAAGATAGCTTTTGTAATTTCTGACTGGCTCACATGCTCACACATAAGACTGTGTCATATTAGGTTATGAACTTTTATTCTGTAGCTGACAGTGACCTTAAAGAAACCCTGATATTTGGAAAGTTGTGCAATTCTGACCTCTATTGGTAGGAAACGTAATTGCACGTTTGCAATATATATATATATATTTTTTGTTCTTTTGAGAAAAGAAATGCCTGCTAGAGTCCAGTTTATAAAGTTTGGACTTCTATAAACAGGAAGCGCAATACTTCCAACAACCAAATGTTTACTGTGGTTCATAGAGAGCATCACATTCTGTCTTTTCATTCATTTGGCCTCATTGACCTCACAAAGTCTGGTCGGTTTTCTTGCTGTTGTTCAGCAGCGCATTGACTTGGATTAGACACCGCTGACAGACAACTCTAGACAAATGAAAGTGCGGACCCCTTCCTCGTATTGTCTGTAAGTGATTGGTGCCTGGAGAAAAACAGGAAGTGACTCACTGTCTAAAAATCTGAGTCTGCCATATATTGCTGGAGGTCCCTAGTCACATGATCAAACTGGCAGGTAAGAAGAGTTTTCCTCAGATTGTTTGTGCAGAGCGATATAGGTGGTATTTTTAGACATGTGGCTGCAATGCACTTCTGTTATACACACGGGGGCAGCAACACACAGAGGATGACAAGAAGAAAAAACGGCTCTTCTCTGTAAATAAGTCCAGCTGGGATTGGTAAAAGGTCTGTAATGCAGTTACTCTTTTAATTGACAGACCTCACTCTGCCTGCTTTATACATTAAGAAGCACAAACTACATAAAAAACTGTAAATATTTCAGTTTTATCACTCTTAGTTGATGTATAAGACATCACAGATTTCACATTTAAAGCTCTTCCCTCTTTACAACATGGTGTCCATCAGGGGCGGCTGGTTATGTAGGCTTTGCAATGTTTTGTTAAACATTTACATTTATCATATTTTAAATTTTTCTTCTAAAATGAACATGATTTTTGCCTCAGTTTTTAGTGAGTGATAAAACATTGCAGTATTTATTGGAAGCTATAAAGAAATCATGTATATAATTCTGAAAGGTATAAGTGTTTGTGTGAATAAGTTTGTTTGACATAATCCTTAGTCATGTTGTGTACAGGTTTGTTTGATAAAGCATAGCGTTGCTTTAACTTGAGATTGTCAAGTATGATACAGTTTGCAATACACAGTACAGATGCAGGTATGCAGGTTTATGTTTTTTTTTTTTTGCTTTTGAATAAACAACAGACAATGTATTTTGTAATGTGAGTAAAAGGGACTGTAATTCATTTACTCAAAATAAATGGATTATAAAAGGCCCACATTTGGAAAACACGCAGCTGGTTTGTCTCTCTGCTGATGTAGGGAGTAGCTCCACGACCTGACCCCTCCTCACTGTCGTTTGACTTCTGTGCGTACCTTCCCATGGTCCCTACGACTACAAGCACACACACGCCAGCTATGGTAATGATGTCAACTCAGCGCTTCACCTTCATAAAGGTCAGAGTACTGGCGCATTTCTTACATTCTTCCCTCTCGCTGCCCGTCCTTCCCTCTGACAAAGACGGGAGTAAATCTGCGTCCCAGACATAATATTAGGCAATGATCCTTTTCCCTCCGAAAGGTGGTTGTTTCAGCTCGATGCTTAAGTTAGTGGCACTGTAATCATGTTAGAATTTACAGCTGAAACACAGGTTGTGACATTCCTCTGCCAGCTGGAGGTCTACCTGTAAATCTGGCACCTTTACCTGACAATCTTCCCCACAGCCAGTACAAGCATGTATGGACGCAGGTGGATGGTTTTTATGTTCTCTTAGGGGGAGGTGTGATGGTTTATTCAGGCAGATCCTAGCAGGTTGGGAGGTTGTCTCGCTAACTATTGATTGGAGTCAAATGCAATAGTTCACACTGCTATTTGGATGGATTAAGTAGTAGTAGTAGCAGCCAGTAATTGCTGCTGCTCCTGTCTGTCCATGAATGTTTTGCTGATGTCTCATTGTTTCAAGGTGCAGCATAAATACAAATTATTTTGTTATAAAAAAATAAAGAAAAAATATTTGACAGTAAATCCACACCACTCATATCAGTGTCACATGATCAGCCCTTTTATTTCAGGGGAGTTTAGTCACATGGATCAAGATCATGTATTTGACATACTTGACAAAAACCTATTATGATAAAAACATATTTTTGATTTACAGTATAGTCAGTCAGCTATAATGTTAATATAATGTTAATCTGTCTGTCAACACCTGAATTACCTAAATGGGACCAGCACATAAGACCTATTCAAAACATGACACCATGAGCTAAACCCACACAGCAGTCTGTGACTAAGCAGGATATCTAGGTTAGGGCCTCACCCTGTGTTCATTTACTGTAACTGTAGACCCTCTGTGTCCTGCTAAGTCAATACTCCTAATGATCCCATGTATGAACGGGAAGATTACACCAAGCAGGTGTGTGGGAATGGGACATAGGGATTCTTTCAGGATCCAATCCACTAGGAATGTCATCATTATCACAAAGATCTGCAGATTAAAACTTCTGAAAGCTCCACTTATCGTTCCAGTGGAGCACGACAGGGTTGAGTGAGTGTGCCACTTGGAATTGTCAAACAAGCTAGTGACGATTCTGTGTGTGTGCATGATGTGCACGAGGTCACGGGATCCTGGTGAAATGGATGGAAAAGGGAGTGAGAGGCCCACATTTGGGCACAATCTCCAGTTGGAGGATTTCAGCCATGACTTTAGGACCGCTCTGAGCTGAGTCATAATAATGACTCAGAGTGCCAAGAAGGCCAAAAGCCTTATGTGTCATTACTGCTTGAGACAGTGTTGAGGTATGTGGTGGAAAGTTGAATTTTATAAAGTAGATGCTTGCTTTATTCATAACTAATTTGGTGCCATCCACAGAACTGCATTGTAGGCTTTATAGGAGTCAACTAATGGAAACCAACTCTCATTTCCCCTTTAAAGACAGCATGTCATGTATCCTCCCATCAGCTGAATGACAAAGAGAAAGTGTTGTAGTTAACCAGTAGTTTACTGTGAACTCCCTGAACCCTGTACATTGAATGGGAGCACTCACTGTTAGGAGAAAAAGGAGGGTGGTACACAGGTTCTGTGTCAAAGTAGAACACTGCAGGAGACCTGATGGTGTCAAAACACACTATAGTCCCTGCTAGAAAAACAGCAACCGGACCAGACCTCACAGTGAGAGGGAGAGAACAGCGGCCGAGGGAGTGAGGTTGTGAAATACAACAGGCAGAAAAAAGGGGACAGCCAAAAAAATACATGATGGTACATGATATGGATATAGAATTATGAGCAATGTTTTTGTAAACTAGACCTGGGAATGAGCTCTGGTTTCATTCAGGGTGATTTAGTCCGGCTTTGTCTGATTGTTTCCAAACAAATAGAGTACAATCTACATGAGAAAAAAAAATCCCTTTGGATGGCAACAATGGAAAAGAGAAGTAATCATGTGTGATCATTACCTCAACTTTGTCCGGCAGCCTGCTTTGAATAAATGTCACTGAGGTGCTTTTTCAGATTTTGGTTCATTTGACAGGAGGTTGTTTTGGTTTTGTTAACACCTCTTTGTCATATCTCACACCCTTTTCATTTACTTCGACTGCTTGTGTAAAATACATGACCTCATGTTGACAGTTTGAAACAGGCCTTTCATTAGCCTGCTTTTTCCCAGCCTGCACTAAAGCCTCTAACCTGACTCTGCCCGATTGAACTGCTCCACAGCCTGTTCCACAGTACTATCAGGGAGGGCTCCTGTTGAAAGCGTTTTCAAAAGGGCAAGTACTTTAAATTAAAACCTGGTCAGGGGTTGGATAATCAACTGCAGTTTAATTCAATCAGAGTCTTCACACCTAAATCACACCCAGACCTGTCTGTGCTGCCACATTATTTGACACGACAAGCCTGTAAGGCCACTGTGACTGTTGATCGTATGTACTTTGCCTGGAGCTGTTCAAGATGGATTTTTGTGCGTTTGTAAACTTCCAAATCTTGCGAGAATCCAGCTGCAGCACAAGGTTATAATGCCTCTACATTACTAACATTTTATTACACCAAACTCCACCTTCAGTTTGACCTCCATCTGAATGTATGACTCACTTCAGCACCATGCGGTGGCAGATAAGCTAAGAAGAGCCATAACCTGCTCGTGCCCCAACGCTTGATGCAAAATCCCCCGGCACATCCTGACAACCGGTAATCAGGTGTGCCGCCTGCCGTCCACTCCACATGCTCTCAGACACACAGGACACCCCGTCTCACACTCAACATTTCCTGTGTCGTAGCATGTGAGCCTCGGCTGTGAGCTTCGGACGGGCCATAAAGCCTATGCCACAGACACCTCCCCACTGCCAGCATGACACCTCCACAGCAGCAAGAGCTGACCGCCACAGAGGTCACCCCATTATGAAGCACAATACAACCCTGTGTGTCTTACATCTTCTACAGAAGACACACACAGACAGACCTGCTGGTTGTGATGAGATTTCCTGCAGATTTGTGGCAGACGGACGTCATTAGCATACACAAGAAAGCCAAGCGTCATACCCCACATGTGAATCCTAACAGTTGGATGGTTGGCATAGCACAGAACATACAGATAATTAGCTCTGCTGGCTTACGCAGGCACTTATGGGAAATTAAAACCTGAGCTGCAATAATGGATGGTCAGACTCTGGTGTTAGGGAGGATTTCCAAATGCAACAAACATGCAACACCGGACACTGGGCTCTAATGAGGGTGTGTTCTTGCTTGGCATCTGGCTGCAGTCTTTGCAGAAATCATGAGACAATTTACAATATGCTGACCACATTAATTCTGTGATACAAACATTGTGCAGACACTCAGCTAGTATCGGAGCCTCTTGTAACATTTATACTTTTTTTTTACCTCCCCAGTTTCTCTATTGTACTATGTTGTTTTATTACTATTTACAAGATGCAACAAGTAAACAAACAAGAATAATTATCTAAATCAAACGGTGTGAATACCCTTACACAGCAGTTTTGAAGGAAAATGACAGGAAGACTAACCACAAATCTAGGTTCCTCATATCCTTCTTTTGTGTACTCCTTAGTGCTGAGATCGGGGCTCTCACTTTCTTGTTCTTCTTTACACTCAGATAGTTCCTCATGGCATTGTCTGTGTGTTTGGGACCACTCACTTTGCCTTCTAATTTTTTTTTTAATTTGACTTTACATTATTTTTCACACCAGCCTAAAACATTTGCACAGTAGCCTTCTGAAAATAATATAAGTAAAGCCATTTTTAAACAGTGCTTTGTTAAAGTGTCAGTGGAAAGCAAGTCCTTGATAAAACATTTGAAAAGTGTTGTATGAAATAGCATAATATGTATGAATCTGAATACCCTATACACCTAAAATTATATGTTCATTAATAATGTTTTAATCAGAATTTGACCAGTTGAACTAAAAGCAGAAGATGTTGGGGTGTCCAAAAACACACTTCTGGCTCCTGATTACAGGACAAGTGGCTTCTCAGAGCGGACAGCTGGCCCCATTTGAGCGCACAGCCAAACAGAGCCATGCCAACACAAAGACTCCCTAAGGTCCTTCTCTGATCTGTGGTGAGCGGCCAGTGTGAGTCTGACCGTTGGTCAGTGGGTCGTAGTGCTGAAGAGAGGGGCGGGTGGAGAGCAGCAGTACAAGGTCGGAGTTGTGTAGCCAGGGTTGATTATGCATGCTCCGCTGCCGTTTTTTTTTTTTCTGGCTGCAGCTTGTGTTGGAGAGGCCGGCTCCAGGCGGATGTTGCAAATGAAGGAGGTGCTGTTGTGTGTTGACATTGTGGGGAAAAGATCCTTCAGGGCAACATCTGAAGTAAAACCAGCCCAATTAAAGTAAACATTTTAGACTGAAGGTTGATATATAATATTGGTTTAGATCACTTCCTTTGAGCTGAGTTGACTTGCCACTCAGGTTTTTGAAGTGTTGTTTACCTCGTTGGCACTTTCACACTGTCATTCTCCAGCTGTGCCCACTGCCCACCCACACACACACCATCCATCTGCACATGTAGCAACAAAAACACTGCTTTCACAAACATCACATGACCTTGTACCTGCACAGAAGCCACCTGCATCCACACTCAGACACCTACAGAGAGGTAAACAGTCAAACACAGCAGAGCAGTGAGATGATATATGGCATGAATTACAGACCCTTTTGACAGACTTTATGATCCCACTATGGGCAGAGATGGGTAAAGCTGATGAAAAGCGCTTCTGGATAATTGTTTTTTGTATTCAAAACATAGCCTGTATTATCTACGTTGTGCTTTTTTATTGTAAAAAGTGTAGGGTTTAACCAGGCTTATTGTTATGGAGCAAACAAGAAGAAACAAGGTGACTAAGTTTATCATGGGGAACTAATGTTGCACTTGTCAGCATTACCACAGTCCCATGGCAACAGCTACAGCAGCAATAATATAATGTCATTGGATACACTAACTTCATTTGTGATTATGTTACTTGTAGTCTATTACTCTCCAGAGGCTGATATGAATGGTTATGTTGTGCACAATAGGTTGTCCTTTTGGTGTTGCTATGTTTCTTTAAGTGCCTGTTACTCATTTTGGGGGTAAATTGGGTCATTTACGGAGACATGTGGTATATTTTAGTGACATTTTTCTTTTATAAAATAATAGGCCTATGTTCCCTCTTGTCGTCACTAATTGTTCTCATTTCATTTACCTTTTTACTGTCTTCATTTTTTAATTTATTAGCATTGTCTTAGCCATATTTCTGAGATGTCAGACTAAATTCAAATGGCATGCTCTGTACCTCTTCCCAATCCCCTGTGTAACATTACTGTCCGCATTTCTATATCTACAGATACAGCATACGTTACAGTGGTTCTATTGGACTTTTATTTAAAACTTACAAAGCAGGTTGCGAAATAAAAGCCAATACCAGAACTTGCATTGAAGACATTAAAAGTTGCATCATTGAGCAGGTTGCGCAATTATGCGTGGTTTCCTCGTTCTATCCTAGTTATGGGGGGGATAAATGTGTGGAAGTCCTCCTCTTTCCTTTGGCTCCGTGTGACTGGTCGCCGCGTTTGTCAGTCAGGGGGGTCGGCGGGGGTGGGGGAGGGAGTGCACGGCCAATTTCTATGTGCCTGGATGTCAATTTAGCCTTCAGATTGCGCTCTCGTTTGTAGCTGTCAGCGGCAAGCTCTGGCTCTCAGTGCTCCTGCGAAAGGGATTACTCCATGAGACGCGTGGACCGGCTGAACATTTGGATATTTCCACTACTTTTTCTTTAGACTTCTGAATCTGAAGTCAAAGATTCAAAACCAAAACTTTTATCGGAAGAAGATTTGGAGATAGCTGCCGTTGTGCGTTCATGCCGCTTCTAATAAAAACATATTTTTTTCCAAATCACCACGAAGTTTTTATAGGAAACATGTTGGGTCAGGGCACCGCGCTGTTGGTGCTGTTTGTGGTCCGGGCGCTTTCCGCTCACGAGTGCACGCCGTGTAACCTGCGTGCCTGTCCGCTCAGAGCAGCGCGGGGCTGCGACGGCGGTCGGACAGTGGCTCGAGACCCCTGCGGATGCTGTGACCAGTGCACGCGGTTGGAGTGGGAGCCGTGCGGGGGGCAAGACTGGAGCGTAGGCTACTGTGGGCTGGGAATGACCTGCGCCTCGCTCAACACAACGGGACCTGCCATCATTCCAGAGATTGGAGTCTGTAAAAGTGAGTAAGGACGTGGCTCGGATTCAAGTGCGTGGTCGTTTAAACGTGTCATAAAACAGAAGTCAGTCTGTCCCGTGACTGTTATTGTTACTATTAGAATATATTATTGTTATCTTATTATTCCCTAATCACCAAATTAGCTAATAATAAAATATAGTCCTGCCCTACTAACAATCTTTAATATATATTTATTTTGCATTTAGTAGACATGACCCTTTTGTCCATAAACAATTTAATACCCAAATCAAATATAATTCCGAAGTTGCATTAAAGGAGTTATTCACTCCAATAAATAAGTCTTTTCCTTAACTGATAACAGTCCATTGGTCTTGTTAAGTGGCTCATGAACCTGACTATTGAGTTGTCACTCATTGTGGTGGCTGTGGGAGTGTTGACCTTGTCCCTGGCAGCTCCAGGTCTAAGGGGCTCTTAACTGCCAGCAGAGGAGTCATGTTAAGCTGCTCTTTTTTTCCTCCTCAGCATTATTCACTCTTTTCTCTGTGGCATGACAATGTGTTTGGCAGCAGCTTGGCACCACACAGTCGACTCAGAGGGTTGCAAAAGAGTAGAAAATGAGAACTTAAATGAGGATATAATTTGGATTTCGCAATCATTGACAAATGATCTTGTTTTACTCTTGTACTCTTTGGCATTTTATGACTGTAATGGTTTTTCTGCATGATTGCAAAGGTGTATTTTCAAGTCTGAACTGACAGTGCTACACTATTCTCTTCCTGCCAAGCAGAGCTGGTCTGCTACACTGTGGATGTGCTCATTTTACACACAATCTGACCAACTTTCCAAACTTCAAAGACGAGTGCAAGCGTGTCAAGTTGCTCAGAATGTGGAGTAAGTAGCAGCAATGTTCCCCTGAGGAACAAATAAGCAGTGGGGACCCCACATGCCGCTCACCTGCACTTGGATGATTGAAGAGGACTGACAGGGCTGGAGCCAAGAGTAAGCATTTCAAAGTTGGTGTCACGATCCCAGAAGCCACCCTCCCTAACTGGAGTGGTCTCTGTCCCAGGAGACCCCAAATGAACAGTCTTAGAAGCAGCCAAGAACCTAATGGCTCCTCTGATTGAGTCATGCTTCTGGCCCTGTGGCTCCAGGGGCCTCGGTGCACACTGTTGACCCCTAAATCAGATGCACACCGCCTTCATATCCCGGAGGGCCGAGGTGAGGGTAAATCAACACCTCCCTGTGTGTTTCGGGGGCCGTGGTAGTCAGGCTGCTGGAGGCTGATCGCAGATTTCCCTCCTCAAGCTGCAAGGGTCTTAAAGTGATTAGACTCGCAATCAAGAGTAGGGGCTAAATATTTCCGCCTAGTGATCCCCTGCGTTTTCTTTCACAGTTTTGCTTCTCTGGGTGGTCAGTACCCTAGAGGTGCAAACCTACCATATATCACTAGTGACATGTTGCACGTGATCTGATTTGGCAGCAATACAGTTATGATGATTGTGAAACCTGTTGGAACATCGGTTATGCAGGCATTTGGACCCTTTCTGTGGGAAAGGATAAAAATGTTATTCAACCTAATCTGTGGGATTTGTTAAAGTTGGATGAATTGTGTATGAAGTGTTTATTCTCAGTTTTGTTGCCAATTCTGTCAGAATCACTTTGTCAAAAGAATTCATTAGTTGTTTAAGTAATTAAGCTTGAAACAGAAATACTTCTTATAATCAAGGTCATAAACTGAAAGGCTTAACAATAAACTGAGCGCATTAGTAATATTCTTTGAGCAGGTAGGCCAAAACAATAGACACAGAGTTTTATATATTATTTTTACAAATTCAAACCTGCATGTGTGTTCACTTTGTGTATTTTATAAAAAATAAAATTTATTCTAGGCTATAATTGCAACACAAAGTCAGATCTATTGTTGGTGAAATGCCACTTAACCCCTTAATATTTGTCAGTAAGGCTTTGGTTTGGAGCAGCTCTTAAGGTGGGAATAGCCGCAAAAAGATCTCCCAGAAGGAAGAGAAGAGAGCAAGCAGTCAGCTGAAATGTTGGCATCAGATCAACTGCTGGCTGAACAGAAAATCATGAGCAGGTCTTGACTGCCAGAATTATTGCATCACTAAAGTTAATTTAATGATAGTTGAATGCTTGCTAATCAAAATTAATGACCAAGATTGCACGAAAAAGCCAGAGTGCATCATAACATTATCAGTGGAGTTGGGTTTAAATATTGTTTCTGACAGAAATCTGTTTAAAATTAATCAGTTTGTCCATGAACATTTTTTGAAGACAGTTCAATCCTCGGTCTTTAACTGCGTCCGATCTCCTCCAGTTGTCATTCTGTGTGTCAGGTGAAAGCTCTTGATCTTGGCAGATAAATGCCTTGTTTTCATGTCCTCATTGTGTTCCTCCGTCTGTCCACCCACACCAAGTCTCTCTGAGCTCCAGAGGCACTTAAAATACCACGTAACAGAATGTCTGTTTTACAGGGACGCTATGTCCACTGCACTCCTTCACATGCCTTCTACTTTTCCCTTCCTCTGGCATTATCTTATGTTTCAAAGACTTCCTTTTTAGCTCGCTATCAGCTAGAGGGCCTCCAGAGGTCAGCCTTCCCATCCTAGCGCTGGACGCCAACACAGGCAGTCTTGGCGGCGGACAGAGAAATCCCCCTGGGTCCAAGCCATAGACCCTGGCAACAGCCATGCCAGAGCAGATCATAGATAACCAGGCCAGAATCTGCGTGACCAAAAGGGTCAAGCTAAACAAGCCATAGACAAACAGAGTCAGGTTACACAAACATCTTCAACTGTTTTCATACTATTGCCTTCTTGTCATCATTTTGAACACCCCACACAGAGGCACCACAGCCACAGTCCTAAATGAAAATAATCTCCTAGGTTTAAGAAAGTCTAAGGATGGAAAATATGTAGAGGTAAGAATCATTTTAGGTAAAAGTAAATCACAGGGAAAGTTTCAGTCAGCTTCATTGAAAAGGCCTCTCCTGCTGTGCCCGTCTCACTGTGTGTCTGGATGAGCTATTAACGGCACAGGCTGGCTCAGGTTAATAGGTAGTGTTACAGTTAGCTCTCCCTTTGCCACTTACTGTTGGGCTGCTGGGCCTCCTGTAGCAACCCCAAGTCAGACATACTGTATAAACCAGCACTAGCATGAGAGAAGGACTTACAAGTTATTTATTCAGCGATAGAAATGGTAGTGTTATTAAAATGACTAATATTTTGAAGGTTGATGGGACTATTCTTTTACTAAATGACTGAGGGGAAACTATGCCTGAAAGACACAATGGTCCATTTAATACATGTTTGAAGAAAATGCCTCAAAGCTCACATCACATCAAGTTGAGCTCTGACAGTGAAAGATCTGGAATTACCTGGGTCTTGGTGGTTTCTGAATTCACCTGGCATTAAGGGGTTTAAACACAAACCCTTCACACACCTCAGCCTATTGCGAGAGTTTGATCCAAGCCGGGCTAAGACCTTGAGGTGCCATTACAGTGAATGAGGCTTACTCCAAGTGGGTATGGTGCAACTATGGCTCTTGTTCAGGAGAGGCATTAAAGCAGCCAGCAGGGATAAAAACCCTGGGAGGGCCCCATGCTGTGAAACAAAAGCAAACAAATGGACTCAATGAGGGAAGTAGCGTGGCACCAGAGCACCGAGGAGGGAAGGCTGATGCAAACCACTTATACACTGGTCACTTTAGTTGAACTGCCAGAGCGACGGGTTACAGCCTGTAATCTCACCACTGGACTTCTGACCACTGCTTTGCCTCACATAAACAAGAGCAGAATGTGTGTATGCTATTCTGACTGGTACACAATTATTATACACGGGACAACAGAAAGACCGCCTGCACATATTTACAGACATATTTCCTCCTGAGTCTAACTTGACATACTTTTCATTAAGTATATAATGAAACTTAACAACGTGAACTGTGGATTTACTGCTCAGACTTTTAGGAATCATTGGTACATATTTATTGAAGCTATTCTTTTATTTTCACTGCTAATTATTCTTTTATCTACATCTGAAGCATTACACGTTTGTAGAAAAGGTTAAAGCAAAAGCATCTGGACTCATTTTTTAAGGTGAAGACGTTTTCTCTATAATTCAAAGAGGCTTTATCAATTCTGATATCAACTGGTAAGAGAGCTGAGCTGATATCTCTAGAGGGAGGGGTTTGACCTGAAACTAAACCTGATGTGACCAGGCTTTTCTGGTCTCAAATGTGACTCCTGATGTGAGAGTCGTTAATGCTCAGGTGAGTCGTAAGTGTCACTGTTTCATTCAGGTGTTGTTGTTGTTCTAGAGTGAAACTAACTGAGTCCAAATGCTTTTGCTTTAACCTTTTCTTCCTCCACAGACATTACACTATTGTACAGTATGACTGTGATGCTTCAGTGTGTAGGAAACCGATGAACATGTATGTAATGATTACACTTTCTGTTGTCTTTTGTCCGTGATGTTCAGTGATGTTCTCTGTCTCCCACAGTACTTCCCGATCACCCAGAGGCCGGCTTGGAAGACAAGCGCTGCCCGTTGATAACTGGCTGTGACCGAGCAGGAGGCCAGTGTGTGTGTGATGCCCTTCACTCCTGCTTGGGCTCTTTCACTTACCCAGATCAAGAAACCTGCATGAAAGCCAGCAAGTCAGGTGGGTTCTCACTTCTAATCACACAAACGCAGTCCACACTCCAAAGGGAATAATGCTGTCCATTGAGAGAAGATAATCCATAACAGATGTGCCTCAAAGAGGTGGACAATGCTACTTACGTTTCATAGTGATGACACACAAGCCCTGGCTTTTTTCATATGGTCCCACTCCGGCCTTCAGTAATGCTATTGTCTGAGGCTCGTTCATGAATGTGTGGTTGTATGTTGCTGGTTTGCAGAGGGACGGAGGCACGAGCACCGAGACCGACACAGAGACACGAAGTATGTGGGGCCATCCAACCCGGCATGTATGTTCTCTGGCTGTAACCTGACCACAGAGGGATGTGTGTGTGAGTCTCAAAGCTGCCACCACCACTTTGCCTACATCAACCGAAGCCAGTGCCAGGAAGCCGCAGGTAACCTTCAAATGACCTACAGTCCAGTAGACCAGTACCACTAGTCCCCACATGTTTTAGTCAAGTGTGAATGAGCTAAATGTGTCCTAAAAGATTGGATTTGAGAATGCAGTTGATGTCTGGAGAGACATACAGACTACATCATTGACCTGGCGTTTTTAGCCTAACCACAGCTTGTATTAGCAGCGATGCATTCTGTTTAAACTCATAAGCATTTTGCATCAGAGACAGTCATCACAAAGAAACCATTAGACGACAATGGTGTACTGCAGGCTTTTATGTATACACCCGCCATGTTTGGTATGGTTAAAACAAACCCCACTGTGCTTAATAGACATGGGCACTACTTGAAAAACTGTGTCTCGGCCCACTTCCAACAATTAAAATGTGAATAACACAAACCCCAGATAGGCAGAGTGTGACAAGATTCAATATTATAATCACTTCACTTGCAAGTTTTCAGAGAGCAGAAAGAATATGGAGCAATGAGGAGGAAAACCATTAAAATCCCAGTTTAGTTTTGAATTTAAAACAAGAACGTCAAAACCAATCTAGTGTGGACTCAGGAAGATCCATGTAAACACAAAGAGTCAAGCTAGCCACATAGAAGAAGGTGAGAGATTCAAGGTCTGACTATTCATAGTCTTTTCAGATCTAGAGGAAATTCTGCCACCAACAGAAAGGTCAGTGCGTAGCATAAACAGTTGTACAAGGTGTGCCACAGCTTTGCCCTTTTTTGTCAGCCACAGCATTCCTTAAGTCTAAGCTCATTTCTTTTAAAAACCTTTGCATTGGTAAGCTAGCCTGGTTCTACCAGACTCTCGTACATTTCATTTGTACAGAGAGTCTGGCCTCGCTCCATTGACAAGCGTTTACTTCCTTGAATGCGGGAACTCTGTTGAAGTTTAAAACTATTGGATCTGCCCAGAGTCACTCAGGATCTGCCATAGCCAATCGCTAACGTGTGGTCGTGACATATGTCATGCGCCGAAGCCGACCGGAAACAACAAGTCACTCCCTCTGTTCGCTGATTGGTCCTACAAAAAATTGATTTCTGGAAACCTAAGAATATACAGCGATCCCAGACTAAGTACTAAAGCGAAATGAAATTGAGCGGAAGTAAGTAGGAGGGCGGAGCCAGGCTATTGGTAAGCTAGTTTAAGCTAAATATTACATCTAATTCAATTTTTTGAAAAATGCACACTGAAGAGACATATACAGCAGTTATTTTATAGATAAAAAATGGCCAAAGGCAGTGATAATTAGAAAGTGTGAATTTAACTGACAGTAAAGAAAAACAGCTACTGGATATGGTGTGTTACATACAGTATCCTTCCAGACACAAAAGAGCTCAGTTATTGCAGCTGTCAATGCTTGCTTACCATGTTTGGGTGAAATTGTGAGAATATATGAACTCCTTTCTTAATGATTGACAGTTTAAAAAAAAAACATTGCTGGATCACTAGGTTTATCGTCTTCATTTGGATTATAAGGTCTCAAATACAACATAGATGGACTGCAAGTAGCGACGGCCTCCTGCTTTGTTTTCAAAATAGGACGGTGTGGCCACTGAACTTACTGACCTTGGTGCACGTTGGGTAAATCTCAACTGCATTCCTACGCAACAAACTAAAAAAAAATGGACTTAAGGGAATAGTCCAGAGCTGAATGGAGCAGATTTCAGGCTGAGGCATGTGACTGTTCCTGCTTTTGTTTTAGTTAAATGTGTTTTAAATTGTGTCATATTTGTAGTAATAATGTGGGCAGGAAATGTAGGCTATTACTTAATTTGTAAAGGCACAATACAAATAAACAGTCATGATGTTTTGGGGTTTTTTTTGTTTGTTTTTTTAACTTTTAAAGTTTTGAGCATAAGAATATCTTGAACAAAGGTGAATACTATTTTGACCTGTTCTCACTGAACACTAGTGAAGGACTACTGTATGTCTCATCTCTCCCGAAAGCCAAACAGTCAAATACTAGATGACAGTTTAACCTCACACCAGTGAAAACTGTAAACAACATTTTTCAACAGCTTATGAGTTCTTATGGCAGCACACTACCACCCACCTCCCTTGTTTAGTAAAACCCTGTAAGAACAGATGCCCACATGCAAGTACTTTGCTATACTACCCTCATCTGAATGTGTGCATGTGTCTGCGTGTGATAATTATCTTGTTTGTCGAGATGTCACAGCCCAGATTTTCCTTTGTCATCAGGAGAAGCTTTCTCTGCTACCAGACTGGGACTGTTGTTGCTTTTAAGATCTCTTTCACTCTTAAACTCCAAGTAAAGTGGCTGCATGGAGACAAAATAATCATTAGGATGTGTATTAGCATGTAAGGCTCATGTTAAAGGCTAATATGGGCTGTAAATATTGAAGAATGCTCCAGTAATGCTTGTCTGCACTTGTAATGGGACGTGAAACCACGCCACTTTTCAATCATTCATTGGGACACATTCTCTTCAGTGGGGTGTACTCATGGCTAATGGTTCTCGGCTTGACTTTGTTTTTTTTTCACTTCTCACATTGTCTCTGTACTGACTCATTTGAAGTTCTTAAAACCCAAGATCTCCTCTGCTTCCACCTGTAATTTCAGCCACTCTTCATGGCTAACAAACTCTTGTCAAAAACAACAACGGGGCCAGACATATTAGCCAGATGTCAGGAAACCAAGAGGAAGTGATAAGCGCAGAAAAGGGGTGGGAGGCAGACACAGGAAGATGGGATATCACAAATTTCTAGACAACAGTTTGTTGAAGTATTTATGTCACAAAGGCCCCGGGTCTTGGCAGGGTAGCTATTTTACACTCCGAGATAGTTTACATATTTCACTCTTGATAAGGTCCCAACTGCTTTTCTGAAGGAATTCCCCTGTTGTTACTCTGTCAGGAATGAGCAACAGCAGGCTTTGTAGTTTATAAGTGTTTAGATGATTCATTTGGAATCAATTAACGCTTTGAATCATGAAGAGAAACGTGCATTCCTTCTGCAGCTCTCTATTGTCTGCATGTGAAAAATGAACATTGAAACTTGAAGTGCCAAAATCAGGCTTTGAGGAGATATTGTTTACTGGAAATGATTTTGAAGTGCAAATTCTGGTTTGTATAAATGTCTGCTTTCCGATTTCTTACTATTACCATTGTGCCTTATATACTGTACTGTATGTTACAAGTTCACAAGAAGTTCATGTGACTGCAAACCCATGTCTGTGCTGTGACACATCAGCTTGCCCACCTGCCCCTTGTGAAAGTACTTTTAGTTCTGCTTGGCTGCTGCTTTTTTGCGGTAGGGCTATTATGGTCCGAGCCAGACCGCTACAGGCTGTGTGAGTGTGAGGTGCCTCAGTTCTCTGTGTCTGTGGACGCTGTGGCCCTCATAGTAGACGGCATGCTGATGACTTTTTCTTTTTTATATTAAAGCACTTGTATGTCTGTGGCTTTTTCAAAGAGGAAACAAAACTCTTAAACAAACCAAAAGATGTCACCTTAAAGCCATGATGGAATTTTTGTGAACCACAGAACAGTGTGGCGGTTGGCTGAAAAACAAAACTAACCATGATTAGGTCAAGACACTCAAACAATGAGGCTGGCCCTGCAATGTCCTTCAGCTCTTGGTGTTAAGGCCAGAGGTATATGTCCTTGCTGTTGGGTTAGGAGCCAGATGACTTAGACCCAACACCATGGTCACTGTTGTTGAGCGCTTATCATATTCTTCAAGGTAGCAGCAAATTTTTCTGGGGATTTACTAATGGACTAGTGCTCTATCCAATGGTTTAATTGTTTTCATTCATTCATTCATAGATTTGAAATAATCTTATTTATTTTTAATAGCTAATAAATAAGATAAATAAAATGTTTAGATAAGGGACTAGTTAGTGATGAAGTACTATCACATGAGTTTATATCACAGTTTGAAAAACTTGGGTTTGTTTATTGTGGCAGGCCATAACTTAAAATACATTAGAGGGCCACATGCCGTACAGGTTAAAGAGTAGAACCATTACTGATTTTGGCCTGACATGCCCCCTTAAACGCTAGAATTTAAAAAATCTGTTAATTTCACACAGAATGATCGAAAAATAACAAAATGCACGTGAGAGCTGCACTATGTATATCACTGCAAGCATTGCAGTTGTGTTGGTTCATGTGATTAAGTATGACAACATGAGTAAAACAAAGGTTTCAAAGGCAGATGGTAGGCCTGCATCTGCATAAAATGGCTCTGCATAGCCGTAGTCCCCGATGTGAATGGCATTGATTACGATCAGCACTAACCCTGAAGCAGTCCTTTGGTATTGTACAGCCTTGACACCTCAGCTTCACAGCAAGTATTTGCCTTAGAGGCTATAACTAGAAGCACTTGTGTGAGTCTTGGGTCAGACTGTATAATGCAACTTAAATAATAAATAAAGAATTTCTGTCAGGGCCACATTGTCAAAGATAAACTGTCTATAGCTTCAGTTGAATAGGAGGTAAGCCTTAGACACAGGGAGCAGTAATATTACAGTCACATAGAAAAATCATTCATTTTCTTCCACTTAGGGGTCACGGGTGACTGGAGCCTATCCCAGTAACTTTGGGCCTTAGGCGGGGTACATCCGTGGCCAGTTGGCCGAAGGGCTGACACTTAGAGACAGACAACCATTCATTCTCAGTCATTCACTAGGAACTTATTAGATTCGTCTACTGACCCTCACATGCATGTGTTTGGATGGTGGGAGGAAGCCGGAGTACCTGGAGAGAACCCACAGCAACACTGGGAGGACAAGCAGACTCCTCAGAAAAAGACCAGAGTTGGCCAGCTGAGGAAGGATAAGTTGGTTGTCTGGAGAACTTCTCGCTGGAGTGCTCCTAGCCTAATGCCTAAAAAAATGGGAGCTGGGGTGGAGACAGTTGTAGTTTCAAGGATCATTTTTGTACCAAGCTGTAAACATGTTTATTTGTATAGTTAAATGGCCATTAGTTCCCTTTTTATGTTTTTTTTTTTAATGGGAGACAGTTGCACTGGAAGCTTAATTTGAGGTTGTCCACTAACACACTAGTGTTACAAATTGTTCTTTTACAGTGTCTGACTGTCTTCCCATGTGCTGACGTCTCACTTTCTTTTGCTTATTCTTTATATATTCACCATCTTGGAGTTAAGTGCATCCACTCTGTTCATACAGATCGCATTTTGTGCCAGATATAGACCATGATTTACCATGTGTGATGTTGATCTCTGACTTAGGCCAGATAGAAGTCCTTCTTAGTCACTGTCTGAGACTTAATCTTATTGGCTATCTGACAGCAAGGAAAAGGGTGTGTTTCAATGGAATGCACACATGCTTTAGCCTCAACAAACACATGACATAGACACTGTGGACAAAAAAAAATGCATGAAGAAAAAAATGCACAATCTCTGCTTTGAGTTGATGCTTTCATCTGCAAAGATCATGTGTAACTATCTCCCGTTTGTAACCGCAGTGTGAAGTTCCCAATAAGTGCTTCCTCTCAGTGACCCAGTCTATGCCCTTTGGCTCTTTTGCTCCTCATTCATATCCTCGCACACTTCTCACAAACACACGGCACAATCCTGACTTTCTGAGCTGTAACTGCTGCCGGGCACACAGCCAGACCTCCACAGCCTTTTACGTGAGAGACGGCCCTGATGTGTCCCTTTGGGGAGCCACTTTATAAAACCTGAGGACAAACTAGAAAACCCACGGAGGGCAGCTGGACTGAGGCAGCTTTGTTCTGCACTGACTTGCTTCCAAAGTCTCTGGGTGAACAGAACTCACATTGTGTGCTTTTTCCATGAGTAAACTCAGACTGTCAACACAGCCTCCTCTGCCTCAAATGGGCCACTCTGGTTCGGGGGAAAAGACTGTGCTCCTTGTACCTCAAATTCACGGGAAGAAAAAAAGTCATTTAGAACTGACTGAGGTGGTTTTCTTTCTTCATTGAGCTGCTAAAATTCCAGAAATAGGCATTGTTTACAAGGAGCCCATCCTGTGGTAATAAAACCATTTCCGTATATATCCTACCTGTGTGTGACTATGTGCAGGTTGTACCCTGGGGTCAAAGATTTTCTAATATATTTAATGTTATGCTACATTCTACAACAGCACATGTGTTCTAATCTGCAGAGACAATTTATCAGACCTAACAAATCAGGCCTTTGTTTTCAGCTGGAGTATGGCCACCATTGTGATCCTAAGATTGTTTTGTGGTTGCTGACTCACTAATTACAGGCATTTCGGTGAAAGATAGACACAAGTGCTGGAACATAATCCATTTGCTGCTAACTTATTCTGTGCTCTTTTGTCTGCTTATTGTGTTTATAAAAGAGCGAACTAGAACATTATATTAATTGGACCAGAGAGTGCTGGAAACTTTCCACAGATGGATACAATTGTGTACATTTAAATGACAATGGTGTGTCTGCCAGCTGCTTTTCCCAGCGCACTCTAACCTCTGCCATTATCACAAGTGAAAGACTAATCAGCCCTACATACAATGCACAAAAAGAGTTTTTCAGTGCAGAACGTTGTGCAGGATCGTCTCAGGGCACTTGTGTAGCTTTAACCACCGTGAGGTTTTCATATGCAAAACCAGTGTTGAACTGAGCAGTGACAGCAGACTACACTAGTAGAAAACAGTCGCCAATCAGCGCTTCCAACTAGAGTTTATTTAACCATGGTGCAGGAATTAAGCCAAAAACCATTAAAAAAGGTTGCAGCCTCCCCTTAATTCATGGTTTTCCCCTCATTTTCTATGACACTATTCTACAACGTTTATCAATGAGAGCTTTGTGGTAGTGCTCACTGTTCCCAGGTTGGTTGGGTAAATAGTACAGTGCACACACTTCACACTTTGAAAAACGCAGTGTTTTCTTATCCTCAACAATCATGTGTTGGTACACACCAATGACAGTATAGAGTATGGACAACTTCCGCCCATTGGTTCACTATTTACCGATATTGTCACTATTACAGGGCAATAAAATGGTGGTTGCATCTGGGCTTTTTGGATTTTATTGCATAGTTTTATCATAGCATAAATGGACATGGTACCCCCCGAGACCGAAACCATCTTTTGTACCAGGCTGTAAACATTATTTTTACACTTGTAAAGTCGCCATTGGATTTCTCCTTATAGTTCCGCTTTTGGAGCCTGCCCTCTGGTGGACGGCAGTATATTGCTGTATGGCGGCGCTCTTACTTGAGGACCTTTTAATGGGTTCAATAAGAGATGCTTGGTGCACACCCATCTAAATGCAGTGTTGTCCACTTTTATTTGTGCTTTACCGCCACTAAAAAATCTTGAAGGCTTCCCTTTACATTCTTATGTCTGAGATAAAACATATCAACTGATTCAATTTTGTTGCTGCTGAACAAACTGAGCAAGTAGCCCGTCTGTGTAGACCGTTAACAAAACCATAACTTCTGGAAAGGCAACCAAAACCTCATGCACAGTTATGCACCCTCAGGCTGCAGCCTTCCTCAAATAACAAATGTATGCAGAGAGCTACATTCTAATCAGTTTTATCCCCTCTAATGAAATGGTTCATTGATGATAGAAATGAGAATTTCCTCATTACAATTTTCATCATCTTTTTCCCCAACTCTCTACAAAATGTATTCAGATTTATGCATCTGAGAAATTACTTTACAGTTAGAAATGATAGGACAGGACATAAATGTGCAGTCTTGTACCCTGCAATGTACATATTACACTGGCTAAAAAAATCCAAAAAACCTTTCTTTACTTTAGGAAATTCAATATTTGTAAGGTAGCCACTGTTCTGGTATAGAGGGGCGCTCTACTTTTCTTTTCCTGATCACGTTCCAAAATAAACCCCTGAGCCCTTTGCCCAGATCCCCAGCACAGCTACACCACTTTCGCCACTATCAAGAGGTATCTGAGCTTTTTATGCTGGCTCTGGGAAATGAATGGGCAAACATCCTCTGGTATGCTAACTTTTGGAGAAGAAGAAAAAGGAGAAAGTGAGCGCCGGTTGGAGAGTATTAATGACCGGTTTGAGAGCACGACAGGCTGTTTGGATTGTGAGCGGGTCAAGTTGGCCATAGACAGGATGTGCACAGAGCCTTGTCATGTCTACAGCGCAGCGTTTGCTTCTCTCACAGGATGCTGTAAAGCTGTCAGGAGGTCAACTGAGGTTGTGATGACTTTGCAGTTTGCATTGGCCGATATGAAGGAATTTAGCTTTTCAATTAAACACAATTGATAGGAAGCACGCAGCCCTCACACGTGCACAAGTGAACACAGAAAAGTACATTTAGGAAGTTTTCTATGAACCTTTTGTACAATATATAAATCTGTAGCATGAATCAATGAATTAATACTTGGGGGCATTAAATCAATACAGGTCATTGTAAAATAATGTCAGATTGAACAGTGGGACACAACGTTACCAAAGCAGCTTTTTTTCAAATAAAGTTATACCTTTTTACTCTTTTCGAAAAAAATATGTTTACCTTTGTGTCTTCCAGATGAACTAAGGTGTTCAGATGTGACCTGTCCCCCTCTGCCAGTGCCCTCCTGTCCCCAGGGTTCTGTCCTGACAAAGAGCTACACTCCCCCTGCTGGCTGCTGTCCTTCCATCCCTCCCCAGTGCACCTGTGACTTCAGCACCTGCCACAAGCCCCAGTGTACGAGTGGTCAACGCATTATGCAGCTGAGCCAGGCCAGCGGGCAACCAGGAGACTGCTGTGATGTGTTTGAGTGTCAAAAAGGTGATTGTGCCAAACTATCCTAATAGGCACAGTTGATGCGAGATATAGTGCCTTTAAAGTGCCGTTTATTTTTTCACTGGAGAATAATGGTCTTGGGCTGGTTTGTGATGAGGATTTCAAAGAGATTTCCATAAAAAAGGAGATATAATCCCCTTTAAATAGACCCTTTGAATGGATAAGAAACCTGAATGCGCACTTAAAGTAAATGAACCTTCAGTATATAGTCAAGTGTCGTGTCAAGAGGTTGCCAGGAAAGTCAGGAAGGTAGGGAGGGGACTTATGCTCTGTTGACTCTGCGCTCCTGACAAATATTCCATGTTTTACCAACAGAACAAATTCCCATTCTGGCCCCTCTACATGTATAAATGAGTGCTGTGTCCTGGAATTAATGGACTTAACAAGCCCAGTGACCAGAAAAGTGCTGAGGCTTCAAATTTGCTCAACAGAAGTGCAGTGTCAAAGGGTGCCTGTCTGGTCACACATACTAAAGAGAAAGAGTTCAACAGTTCATTGATGGGAATGCTTTTTATGTGCTCCATCCTGCTGCTGGCGAGGGTAATCGAGTCCGGCAGGCCAGCGGGGGTTGAATGGTGGCCGTGGGGGCCATGGGATCAGTGTTTTGATAACAAGTGTCTGCTGCTCTTTGGGCCTGGGGCTTGATGCCTTTTGTGCTGTCCCTACCGTCTGTTAGGCCTGCATGACTGCTCTCCCTGTCAGAAAGCCCTGCAGGCGAGGACAGCGACAGGGACACGCACTGGGGCCCCTGGTCACCTCACTGGTCACCTCTGTGGATCTGCATGCAGCCTTTTATTGTCTGTGTCCGGTTTGCTATAACTGACTTGTTTCCACTGCACACTTTGATGTACACCAAATGTATATTCTCAGTCAGTTTGTGTATGGATGGCCTCTGCTTACCCCTCTTGGACCAATATATCTGAATCACAGCTCTGTCCAAGCCTTATGTCATTCCATGCAACCAGACTGTTTTTCAGTGAGTTGGATCTTCTTTGCTGTCGCTTGAATTGAGCAACACAAAAGCTCGATCCAAAAGAAGTCAGCTGCTTCTCTGTGTAATGTTTTCCTGTGAGAAAGTTATGTTTACCCTTGTGTTGCTGACTTGCTGACCACAAAAGCATCATTTTAATTGTACAATATGAATGATGGAGAAGATTTCAGAGCCCACTCTTCTTCACATTGTATCTTAGACAAGCATAACAGTGTGAGGGGAATATAAAGTCTGCGCCACAAGTTGATTTAGAGATTACTATTAACAAACAGAGCAGAACTCACAAGTGAGCATTGCCACATGTGACTTCCCTGAACATTAAAAAGCTCTGCCAGGGCTTTCAGTTTTGGCCAGCTTGAGTTTTTGATGTATTTTGTCTGCTTGGTTGTTGCACACAAAAATGAAAGGACAGTAACTAGAGCTACACCAAGAAGCAAACAAAAAACAAAAAATGTAAAAATCTTCACTCTGCTTCCAGCTCCATGAACCCACCTGCTTTGTATTAGACATCAGAGTTGGTTTGTCGGTAAGCTTGGGGTCAGATGCTTTGAGTCTCTCAGTCTGCCCCAACAGTGTGGCGTACAGATGTAACCTCCACACTCATTTATAGAAACCGCTGGTCCCACATCTGTCTGCATCTGTGCAATACATCCAATGGCTTAAGTAGCCTAGCTGCTGCTCTGGAGCCTTCAGACCTTCTTACATAAACACATTGCCTCACTTCCCTCATGCTCAAGTGTGTTTGATGAGATTATACTCTGTGGTTGGTTAAAATCTCAGAATACTGACTCACCCAAACCACTGTGGCATATTTGAATGCAAAATCTAGCATTACCGTTGAGATGTAATGCAGTAATCTTTCCTGTTTCTTTGGCCACTGTGAACTACTGAGATTATGAATAACTAATTTATGTAACATGTTTGTATACATGGTTAACAACTAATCTTGGATTTAAAGTTTATGGACAAACAATAGAGCAATTGTGAAGAAATTATTGTTAGTAATAAACCTGGACTGAAAAACAATGCCCAATCCAGCCTGAGCCACTCAATAGTTTATGAAAGAGTTTAATTAGACAGGAGGAAGAAACACAGATTTTGGAAAATCCTTTAGTTGTGGGTTGTTGTAAGTAGAGATTTGCATACACCATTCTTCTTGATAGAATACTACCAAAAGGACAAAAAAGACAGGCACAAGTCCAAGATAGTCCAGGATAACGTTTGGTCCAACAGACTGCAAGGCACTGTCTTATGAATAATGCATTGAGTCAGGCTGGCTCACTCCATTGACTGATTCTCAAGCCGAGCGTTTACCTGCCACATACCCACTGAGCCCAGATTTCCGCCAACTACTGTTTTCTTTTACTCTGAGTGAGAGACTCTAACTCTCTTCAGAACTTTGATAGTTCCCTGTGAAATTCCTCTTCGTGAACTAAGCTTCATTGTCTGACAAATGCCACTGTGAACCCCTTAAACTTAAACCACTTCTTTAACTGCACCATTTGCTTCACATCAACATCTCCATGAATGTCAGGAAATCAATGGCTGTTTATGAATTTGTACCTGATTGTTTTACCACTGGGCACACATTTTTGCGTTGCTCAAGTTTGTGATCAAAATGTTCACATGGGACAAAACTCCCTACCAAATGTAATGTGACTTTTCTGATTTACATTTCTCTCTTCTTCTCAGTCACTCCGAAATGCATTCACGACGGAAAGGAATTTCTCGAAGGGGATGTGTACAGAATGGACCCCTGCTGGTTGTGTCAGTGTCGCGGCGGCATCTCCTTTTGCTCCAAGGCAGAGTGCGCCGAGCTGGACTGTGAAAACTTCTACATTCCTGAGGGCGAGTGCTGCCCTGTCTGCATAGGTAAACTCACTAAAAGCACATCTTGATTTGTGACCAACTGTACATAACTCTTAAGCACTGGTGTTGTGTCAAAGTCAAGTATTTTTTCAACATTGAGGCCTTACTTCCTTTTGCCCAGTCCTATTGGCTTAATGCAGACTCTCTCTCAAGAGGTTGAAGCACAATAGTACAGATGCGCATATGGTGTCCATATTTCAGGCCGTGCTGCAGTTTGTGTGACTGGGGTTAAACAAAAGATAGAAAAAAACAAAGCAGATAACAGCCTCGAGAGGATCATGTTAGGTCAGTGTAGGTACAGGACACCTGGAATGCTTTCATCTTTTATATAGGGCTGCTTTTACTTGATACATTCCTTATCCAAGAGTACAGCTTCATATATAGATAAGGGCAAAGCTACTTTTGTTGTTTGACCAAAAATATAATGTTACTTATGCAAAAAATGACTAATATGAATTTAAACATTGAACCTTAGTCAATTGGTTAACCTCCTTTTACTTTTTAAACCGAGACGGTGACTGGATTTAGAAATTAGGTTAGCAAAAAAGTATGAATGTCTAAACAAAGTTCAAAGTCAAATGGAAAACTGATAATTTGATTATTGACAATACGTTCTTTACAGTTGGCTCCTTGTTTAGTTTAATTCCCTTTACATCCACAGCCTTCTTAAAGTTAAAAGTCTTTTTCTGCTCTGACAAGAAGCCATAGATATACTTTACCCACAACGGAAAAATGTATTATTAGTAAAATTGCTGCTACATAATGGAGTGTCATATGTAACCTCTCCATACCCAGTGCACCTACTGACAAGCTTTGACCCGATGTAACCTTTAAGGTAAATGCTTGAGCTTGTCAGTATGCATATGTTTGAGTGGATGCTTAGGGACGCTTGACTAGGAATGCCATAAATCACTTTCTATATTTCTCTCATAGTCTCATGGGATGATTACAGAGACATTTCAGACCTGCACACATTAAAATTGTGGGAGCCAAACTAAACTATAAGCTAATCTGTACATCTGACTAAATTAGGATCAGACTAAAGATTATGTTTCTGTCTTAACCACAAAGAGTATATCTTTTTTTCCTCTCTCAGATGTGGAATTACTGTCTATGGATAGCACTAAGGCAAGCTGCTGGGTGAATAATAAGCTGCGAACTCACGAGGAGAAGTGGAAAGAGGATGACTGCACCTTCTGCCAGTGTGTGGACGGAGAACCACACTGTACAGCCATGGCCTGCAAACAAAGCTGCCAGAACCCAATAAAGATTCCTGGAGAGTGCTGCCCATTCTGTGAAGGTATTACTCCACAAATATTACACAATTTATAGTACACCTAATGTGTAAAGCCTCCAAGCATATGGAAGAGGCTCCCGGGGCTACAGAAAGCAAGTCGTCTTTGGCTCATTAAAGGGGAGGCCACGGAGCATTCTTCAAACTCCGGGGTTCTTTGTGTTCCTTTATTACTGTTGCCCACCAAAATGAGACCCACCTGTGTGCACGAGTCTGCAGCGTGCTTTTAATGCAGGAGGCTGCATAATTGCAGCGGATCCCCTTTTTGTGTGTAATTAGTTACAGCTTGTTGGGCTGCGAACGTGGCGAGGATTAGGTGCGTGTGTATGTGTGTGTGAAGGTGAAGTTCATATTTGTAATTTTCGACTATGCGGAAAACACATGGCTTCATAATAATTCCAGGTCTGGGCATTGCTAAAGTCTGCTTCCAGTGCAGGGGACACTATTATCTTCACACTTCCAGCTTATTAATGGGAGCCAGTTTGACACAAAAGACTGAGGTCTAATCCCTCTAACCATGCAACCCACCCTGGTGTAATTGCTCTACATTTATCTGTAATTACTGTTTACTCCAAAATAGGAGGAGTGCGAATAGGTAGCTATTACACTTGGCTCAGAAAGCAATATGAGGTAGAACACCTGAGGCACAAAAACGTGTTTCTTTGTCGTTTAAAGCTAAGTGTCCCTTCTTTTTTTCAGAGCCTTCTTATGAAACAGTAAGCCCTTTGCTGTGTCCACTTCTGGAGAACTGCAGTCTGTCCGGCAACGAATGTCCTTATGGTTTCCTGACAGACAAAAATGGATGTCTGCTTTGCCAGTGTCTCAACAGTAAGTTATCTTGTGCTGCACTAAGCACTGTTACAGAGCTCGACCTGCTGATACATATTTGTGACATGATGGATTCTCTTTCTCTTGCACACGACCCTTGTGTTTGCTCAACTCTATCAATTTGACCTGTTGGTTTTTGTCATATTCCTATTAATCACTAATGTATGTCTAGAAGTGCAACCTTTGCAAAGACATACCATGAGAATGTCTCTTTTCACAAGTCCCTAAGCAACTTATAACTTTGACCTGTGACCTGTGATGGACGTTTTTTTGTTTTTTTTTGTAGATGACTCCTGTCCCGACATAGGAACATACTGCTCCCTTCAATGCCCCATGGGATATGAGAGGGACGACTTTGGCTGTGAGGTGTGTGAATGCAGCCTCCCAGTGCCCAAGTGCCGACCTTTGACCTGCACAAAGACCTGCCCTTATGGATATGTGTAAGTACATCCAGCAATCCAAAACTCCCAGCTCCTTTGTCATTCCATAGCGTTCAAAGGGGTCGCTGTCTCAAAATTACATAACGGAATAAAGAATGTGGAAAGCTGCTATTTCCTTCTCACGAGGCAGAGGGGCACAGTTCAAACAGAAGAACAATGTACAATTATTTAATGTTCTACTTCATTTAGACCAAAATAATATAGACACAAGCCCACAGATATCATTTCTGTCCAGGTAAAAAAAAAAAGAAAAATCTGTCCCTTCATCTCCTCTCTTAATAATCCCATTTAAACTAATCAAACATCTGGAAGCACTCTATGTAGTCCACTGACAGAACTCTCTTTGTGTCAGTTTATGTTGTTTCCTCTCAAAACAGCAATCAAAAATACATCAAGACAAAAGCTACCTTCAAGAGATGCATACTTTTGGAAACATCTAGTATCTCAACCGTGCAGTGTGCCAGAAGAGAAGGGATGAGGGGGATCCTGTCTGGGAGGGAAAAGAGCAGGAAGTCCTGGGTTTTATTCTTCATAAGCAGCTGTTTAGGTCTAAGCCTTTAGATGTTTTAAATCCTCAGAGAGGTTGCCAGCTTCACAATGCAGATCTGTCTTTTCACACTGGACCCCTACATTCAGCCTGCACAGCAACAAAGGCTCAAAGATTCTCTCTGTTTACACTGCTTATATTGATGACATCCTGTGTGCACTGAGCTGTACAAAACCAAAACTAGAATAACATTGTTTACGTTAGTTATGTGTTTTACTGCCGCACTAACAACTTTCCAACAACATCATGAACTGAACTTTAGGTAGCTCTATTGTTGTTCACTATCTGTATTTCTATAATAAAAAATTAAGAACAATGTCAGTATTTTTCTATGTTGCACAGTCTACATTGAAATTTTAAATAAATGGTAGCATTTTATCATGAACGTAATAACCATATTTTACAGCTGTTAAGCTGTGGTTGCTAGGGTGCTCTTAATGCTTATTGTTAACAGACAGAATGGGTTTGGTGTTCAAAAATAATGCAGCATTTCCAGGAGGAGGCCGTTCGTGGCTCAGTGGCTCAGTGGTAGATCGGTCGTCCTATAACCGGACATTCATACTGTTGTTGTGTCCTTAACCACCACTAAGACACTTAACACTCTTTGCCATTGATATGTAAAGTGTCTGTGGCTGTTATTGCTGCTGTACTGTTTGTAAAGCATCACATGCTATGGACAATGCACTGTGGGTGAAGCTTTGTTTTTTCTAATTTCCATACAGTAACCACATCACGTTTGTAGTGTAAGCATGTTTTTCACCTTGACTGATTGTTTTATTAGCCAAATAATTGAATTGATATGGCTTACTAGTGGAGATTATAAAAGGTTGTCATTATTGTTTATTTACTGAAATTGCTTAACCTGTAAAAATGTGGCTTTTGTAACCTAACCACTGGATTGTCCTTCGTTTTGTGATGTACTCAGCTTAGAATTGGTCTTAGGATGTTTTTGCGTGGCAGCCAAAGGGCTTTTGGACATTAAGGACAGTAAAAGGGTGAATTGAAAGCGTCTGAATTGACTTTAGATTGCTTCTCGCAGACCCTGGGTAGGTATGAAACCACAGGGATCTCACGTGTTGCCCTTTTATTTGGCCTTCTTCAAAGAGAGCCACTATAGAGAGGGGAAAGCAGCTCCAGATGTTGATTATTCCCGGCTTGAGTATCTGGCTTTCACTGCACCACAACACCATTATGATCTTTAGACTTCTGTTCGCCATGTATATATCGTCCGAACAGGAGGGATTTGTTCATCTTGTAACTGGTTCTTACCTGTTAAAATCTGTGTCTCTGCAGGAGGAACAAACATGGATGTGAGATGTGTCGCTGTGTCAAGTGCCCCCCCTTTACCTGTGATAAACATTGCCCCAATGGTTATCGTCAGAACAAAAAGGGCTGCTCGATATGCCTGTGTAAAGGTAACTCTTCTGTTCATATGTCATATTTGTAAAAACATGGCAGGAGTGAAGTGCAGCTGAAACTGAGCTCTTAAAGTGACACGTAGTCATGTCAGTCAAATGAAGGTCTTAACAACCACAGGCCATAAATTGTAATCTAATATTATAAATGTGTTGCTTTAAATCGGAGGATTATATTCTAGTAACTTGTCATGGCATCAGTTTCAGACAAGAATGTACAGTCCGCAATGAGATTTGAATATTTATGGCGCAAGTATTGGGAATAAGATACACAAACCTAAAATTTAACACAAATCATCACCTTCCTAATATAAGAGCTCTTTTGTATTCAGTGTAAAAGGGGAATGATGGAAGCAGATAGCAAAGCTCGGCTGGTGGAGTTGAATTTCTGCCACTGAGCTGCTTTGATTTCCTCTGACCTTTCTCTGCTCCTCAGTGCAAACCTTAATGTCTACTTGTTTTGGTTGCTGCTGCGCACTCAGCTGTGTGTGCTACACCAATTAGATTTCCCTAGCCATATAACTTTAAAAGATGCCCTGCTCTACCACATTTTATGAGAAGTCTTTATTTTAAATGCTAATTTAGATGCATTATAAATATCTCCAGCCGTAAATAGTGTGGCTGTAGCAACTGGCTCCTCATCTCTGCAAACAGAACCAGCAGCTTCTGCAAATAGCCTTGTGTTTACCTGAGTTTTAAATTCTCAGATCCTTCCTTCTGTGGCCAGCTGGAATATTTATGGAAGGGAAACTTTCATGCATGTGTGTTTCTATCATTAAAATAAAACAGAGGTGGACTATATCTGTCTGAAATGTGGAACATTAGGTGCTTTCCGTTTTCTGCACGCCTGGTTAGTGGCATGTTAACCTTTCATTAGGTCTAGGTGTCCATTATTTTTTTTGTGTCTGATTTGCAAGTGGGGAAGAATATAGGTGGTTGGGTTGAAAATATATTGCGCTGAAACGCATATGGACTTAAGGACAATCAAATGATTCAGGCCATCTAATATTCCAGTGTGTGCAGAACCATTACTATACCCTCCAACGTTTGTCCAACAAAACCTCCAACCTGTCTTTGAAAATAATAAATGTGCCGGATGAGCTTCCCAGATTGGGTATTTAGATTTCCTTCCCAACCAAACAATGTCTTTTTGGAGTAAAGCGTGTATAGCTCAATGTCTCTTCCATCTCTGTGTTCAGAAACAGAGAAAGTTGCTGTCACCACGCCGGTAGTCCCACTGCCCACCTATTGTCTTACGTCTAACGGGCATCGCTATGAGGAGGGGGACAGCTGGCATGATGGCTGTCGCGACTGCTACTGCCATCATGGACGAGAGATGTGTGTGCTCATATCCTGTCCCGTACCCAGCTGCCTAAATCCAGTGGTCCGGTCTGACCAGTGCTGTCCTACCTGTGAGGGTACGTCCTTACAATTTAAATAATCTTTCATTTTTATATATGTCACTATATATTTATAATTGTCCCTACCATATAGGGACAGTTGTCTAAAAGAAAGCGTAAGATCATGTAACATTATAAAAAGCTTGGACAAGTTTAGGCATTTAGGTTGTAACTTTTGTTAATTGTATCAATGGCTATATGAGTAATATGTCAAAGGGAGCCACTATTAACTAACTTATATCTTATTAAGCCTTTTACATTACAACTTCTAATAGTTTGCCAAGTGCTTCCTCCGATATAGTAATAACTATGAGTACATAATCAACTGTCAAAATGTTGCACAGATTTTAACTTTTCGATCATTACAGTAACTTCAGGCCTTACACATGCAGGCACCTATTCTTGAAAAAAAATCCAGAAACGGGCATACACTAATGGGAAGCCATTTATTTCTATTCACAAGCCTACGTCTCTTGCCGGATATTTATGGAGAAGTGACTCAGTTGGCGGTTTTAAATATTTAGGAGTGAAAGAATGCCCTCAACTTTTGAAGTAACAGACTCTTTGCAGTCAGGGGACAGAGAGCTAACTATTTGCAGATGTCTAACAACACTCTGCTGCTCAGACGTAGGATGTTTTCCAATAAATTAGACTGAATATGCCTGAAGCTTTTTTTTTTTAACAGATAAAGGTCTTCCAAGCCTCTTGAAAGCTATGACACTGCAAAGTCCACTTAAGTTTCACTATAAAGTTGCTGTGTCAAAGTTATCCCAAAAGGGCTTTTTATAAATTTACGTGATGCTATTTTATATCTCGGATTTTAGATGATTCAGGCAGTGGTCAACCAGGGATGGACATGGTGGTATGCAGAGCGCCTGGGGGTGAATTCTACGTGGAGGGCGAGACATGGAACCTGGATGACTGCACGCAATGCACCTGTCGGAGAGGACGAGTCTTGTGCGACACTGAAGCTTGTCCGCCCGCTTTGTGCCACACACCAATCAGAAATAAAGACACTTGCTGTCACATATGCCCAGGTAAACTTCAAAAAGAGACCGACTTCTTATGAGGAAATCAAAAACATTTCAAGTCTCAGTGGGAGGGGCTGTCGGAAAAGTATAAAGCTGATTGGACAATGCTTGGAGCATGGGGTTTTGGAAGGTCATGCATGTTGCACTCTGTTGGGGGTAGTTTTTATGTGAGACTCATAAAGAAACCAGCCAAGACCCGTTGGGTTTACCCTGATCCTTAAGGCAGACAGCAGCACATGCAAAGCCCCACACCAGCGTTTTATCTCTAACTCAGAAGTAGAAAAGGCCAAGAATGCAACTAATCTCACTAGATCTAGGCTATTGGTCTGGTTATGGGAAGATATTTTGTCACAAATACTTTAGAAGAACCACACATACTTTATTTACAGCTGCACCCAAACATTCAAGCAGTTCTCACACAATTAAAAACAACATATTCAAAGCACTCCGGAGCGTGAGGCCCACAAATCATCAACGCATGACTGCACCAGAAAGACGCTCCTTGAGAATGCCACAGCACCTTATCACCACATCTCTCACTCTCTCCTCACAAAAGCAGATTGACACAGGCTGGCCTTTGATATATGTAAGAGGCTGGTCACCAGGAATGTGGGAATAATACACATCTCTTTTGACAGGCCTTTTGTGATGTATGTGTCTAGTATTCTAGTGCAATGTGTGTGTACGTTTCCAAAGTCTTTGGACGGGGCTACGCAGGACAAAAGGGCTTGATGAAAGAGACAGATAAGGCCGAACTGAACAGACTGAACCGACAGCTGCCATATGGAGTCACTTGTGTTTGTGTTTAACATATAGGAAAGTATCTTATCTTCTCTTATCTAAAGCCAGCCTAAATACCTTGTGTGGACTAAAATGTTATATACTGTAGCAGTGATAAAGACAGGGGGCCACTTAAGAGCGAAAATGTCAAAGTATTAAATTGATGGGACAATATGATAAAAATACATGGATATTATTTGGGGAAAAAGGCTTATTGTATATTATTATCCAAATGATGGAAGGAAACGCACAGTTAAACTAATTTGTGGATATTTCAATAGATTGCTTTATGTATTGTATCTTAACAAGTGTTCTAGTCATTAACATTATCTCCCACTCTGTGCCTGTGCAGAGGAGAGACCCCTGCTCCCAGTGAACAGGAGCCAGCAGGAGTACTGCATCACAAGTGACGGCGACGTGCTTCTGGCAGGAGACTCCTGGAAGCCCAACGCCTGCACCAGCTGCACCTGCAACAACGGCACCATTCAGTGTTTCTCCCAGCGCTGTCCTGCTGCCAACTGCCGAGTGCCCGTCCTACGCAAGGGCCAGTGCTGCCCACACTGTCTTGGTACGTGGGTATTGACATAATGAATATGCATGTTTATACTACGCATGCATTACAAAGTCTACATTGTACATATACATTAATATTAAATACAAAGCAGAACATCAATGTTTTTTTGAGAAAATATAAAGAAGGCCAGATCTACTGTATTTAGGAGATGTACCCGTTTTTTGCCCATTTTCTATATTTACTAAAGGCTGAAGGGCAGTTTAGAGCAGAACAGGTGTGGGCACAAGTGATTTTGCTATTTTTGTTCCATCTTTTACAAAGTTTGTCTTAGATATAATATCCATCTTGATTAATTATAGATTTACCTTAAGCAGTGTGTGATGTTCCCTCAGTGTCCTTCCCTTCTCCTGCTACGGTTTCACAGAGTATCTTTTTGTTTTTTGAGTTGTGCTAAATGAGTAAATGATGTATGATAACATTGAAGAATAGATACTACAATACAGTGTGATGCCTACATGAGTGATATGCATGCATCAGTGCGGTCCTGTCCAGTACTGAAATGAGCTGTCAGTCCGCTCTGCCCCAGACTCAGTTGTGTAAATACGCCACTAAATAGGCCACTCCCTGCCTCGGAATTGCAAATTAGCACCTTACACGACAAAGTAATCTGGCCCATAACGTCATTAAATGGGAGTAAATAGAGGACTGTGCAAACTGAATGCCCATGTATGCGTTTGTCCATTAGACCTAGCCAACCTGGCGCTACATACGCAAACACAGCCATTCGAAAAACATTCCATGTGACAAACACACACAGTGTGTTCTGAGTAAAAACATTCCCCCGGGCATCCGCACATTCACACGTGTTTCCTGTCCCCACAGCACACACTGTGGCAGCACAGGAAAGCGAAGCCCAATGTCAGCTTTTCCCTTACAGGAACCCTGCACTATGCACTCCTATTGTTCACTGTGATAGGTACTCGCCTGTCCTTTGTTTTGTGATTTGATATTTTATGTAATGGCTCTACAAAGCTACAATGTTCATCGATGTACATGTTTTCAACATAAATATTACTTTTGTGTGGACAGAAATGACTACGTCCGTGCCACTGATGCTATCGACCGGTGCTCCCAAGAAAACAGTCACTACCAGCGTTGATACAGGAGTGTGGATTACCACTGTCACTATGCCTCCTGTTGAGACAGGTACAAAAGCCCACAAGCATGTCTTCACCAAAGTACACACTTCCTCAGTCTTAGGCAGAGACCAGACTTTATTATTACAAATGTATACATTTGGAGGATAGATTGATAAATTATTGTTGAACTTGACTATTGTAACCAACATCCTAAATAGAGATCTCTTGAGACATACTTTGTTGATTTATCACTATTAAATCCTAGAATATCTGCCAAACATCAAAGTTTGACCCGTTTGTCATATGGGAGGGGCAGTAATATACTCCTACAGAATCATATTTTGTTACTTTAGCAATACCCATTACTCATTTTGTCTCTGTCCCACAGATGAGCCACGTCTGGATGAGAATTACCCCACCCAAACAGAGATGGCCCTCATCTACCAATCAGCAGCCTGGATTTTGGCAGGCCTCCTTCTGGCCATTATCATCTTCTTAATTGTGGCGTTACTCATCAACAGGAAAAAGAAGTGGGTGCAGATGTCCTGCTACAGCGCCCCAAAGAAGGTGAGAAGTTGTCTGTAGATCCTAATCAACAGGCCTAAGATGCTGAAGCATTACACTTTGACATAAAGAGCAGGAAAAGCAAGGTTAATCTGTGAATGCCTCAGGAGGCACTGCTCTTGATCTTGGAGCTTGATTTTTCAAGTCATACATTCTTAACCTGGGAGATTAAACTGGTGTGTGTTGTAAATCTGCTGCTGTTTTGTCAGTCAAGGCTTGGTTGAAAAACAACTTTTATTTTAAGTCTCTAGTGCTGGTCTTTGATTGGTTGGTTGTAATACGATTGTATTTTTTAATGATTACTCTATTCTCATGTGGCACATAGACTTTCCCTTGTTAATCATTTATTAGTAGGCTATATGAACAATGAATTAGCAGGGATAAAAACTTTTAATAACTAAAAATTTAAAGAAATTACTACAGATTAGAAATTTAACACAAATGTACATAAATTTATATTTTTAATTATAAACATTTTTCTTTTCCTGTAGACTGTGATCCTAAAGAAACATGTCAATAAAAACTCAGTTGTCTACATGGAGCCTTCGAAGGAGAGTAAATTTCAAAATGTAAAGAATGAATGTGGGATCATTCATTTTTCACCTGACCTGAGCACTTCCTGCGTGGACAAGATGACCATACCCAGAGCAAAGCTGAGCATGGTCAACGACTGGACGCCACGCTAATCTCTCCACAGACACATGAACGGCAGAATGCTCCTACACCTCCACCATGCGTGACATTAACACTAAAGAATGCACTGTGACCTGACGTGACCTGTTTTTTTTTGCCCATCTCAGTGGCATTTGGACCTAAACACTGACCATTGGATTGTGTGAAGGGCAGGAGGTGGATAGTCAAATAATGGACACTCATGGCTGCTCTAGAAACCTGCTTGACCAGAAAAAACTCTTGACATTGACTGTGATTATGTTATTGCTTATTGTTATTTTGACAGAAAATGAAAGCTTTAGGACTGGGTTTTTTGGGGGATGTATAGAATGCTGCCCAAAAGTGTGCAGCAGATTCATATCATAAGCAGTAAGGCCAAAGGAACTGATAATTCTATTGGATATATCTGCTTTAGAATGTGTGCTTTCCATCATAATTTTTTTTATATATTTCTACAGTATTTGTACTAGTCGTAGTGCTGTTCTTGGCCACCTCTTTTATTATTCTGAGTGTCTTATTGGGGCCAGGGAAAAAAATAGCAGTCTAAACATAATCCTCTAAATTTAAGAACAACACTCTTCCCATATAGTGGGGTATTTTATATCTTCAAATAACATGGGTCATTTCACGAACAAAACTCCCAACAACAAACCCCATATTCTTGAAAAACAATTTAATTTTCCTTTAACAGTAGCAGGTCTGTATGTGTCTCTGTATACTTCCACTCTTTTAAAAGGTAGTAATGATGTGATGTCTCTTAAAGGTCATTTTGAAAGTGCAGACGAGACATTTGGGTGGAGCTACGGTTCACTGAATGTTTGCAATGTTACACCTTAATTTGATTGCGTACATTTTTATGTAACTGTGCCTTTTTATAGATATAATGGTACACATTACAACAGTGCAGTTAGTGGTATAGCACTTTTCCTTGTAGGTGTTTTTTTTAGAAGGCCCACTGCAGGATTCTTGTGGGGATAAAGGCCCTAATCAGGGATTTGATGGCATATGAAGCACATGGACATGTTAAACCACTTGAGTGAACAAGCTGTCGACCCAATCTGATCAGTACAGTGAAGGGCGGAAGGCTTTTGGATTCCATGTTTCAATTCATTGCCAATTATTTTCAATCATTCTGATGTAAAGGCTGGAGGGCGACCAATTCTTATTGAAGTGTAGTTGATTTGTGTCCGTTTGCATTATGACCACGTGCTTTAAAAATGAAGAGGCAACTGTAAAAGCTTCTATGTGTAAAAAAAAAAAAAGTAGTTCAAATTAGTGGTAAGAGAGTACCTTATTTATTTTTTCACATAGCTTTATTTATTAATACTAAACTATAGTTTGATTTTTCTTGTTTCTTTGAAAAATGACCTTTGGTAGCCAAAGCTGTTGTACATTTTAGACCATTTTCCATTTCTATCTGTTCTATTCTTGCTATATTCAACTTTATTTATTTTACTGTAAAAAACACATGTAAACCATGTAAATATGTTTTCTAGATGGACTGTAATGTTTACACTCATTTTGACAAATAAATATTTGAACCAAAGTGATTCTTGGAGCAGACCCCCTTCGATATGAGGTCACTGTTTTACTATCTGCAAGTGACTTTTGCTCATCACAGGCTCAAACACATCTGGTTCTGGACTTGTGCTCCGAGTAAGAATTTGTCTTCTCCCAAGTTTATCTAAATCAGATCATTTTCTCTAGGTTTTTCCTCTCATCTCAGTAGAAAAAGCAGATGTGTGGTGGGTTCTTGGTAGGACTGGAGGGAATATCAGCTTAAGATTTGATTAGACCTCTCATTCTCATTCTCATGGGCTAAAAAAACAAAACAAAACAAAACAAAAAAAAGAAACGATATGTGCAGGCTAGAAACTGACTAATCCTCAATGCAGGCAATGCTTTTGTTATGACTTGTCCACCAAAGCTTGCACATAAACTTCAAGGTGAGGAAGCATCTGCAGAAGAATGCGCAGAAGTAAACATTCAGGTCACTTTCCCAGGCCTTGATAGACTTTAAACCCCACCCTACTACTGGAACATATTTTTATGAACTTTCTAAATATTTTTTTTTTATTAGCTATCAGAATAATACTAGCTTTGTGTAGCAGTATAAGTTATAATTGTCAGGATCCTCCTCAGGTTTTAATAGACCGTGTTCAAAGGTGCACATTAATAAATCAAGTTCAACACATAGTAGATTTTTTAGATAGATTGTATTTTTTATTTTGTTTTTACTGTCAATCTACTTGATAACAAATATAAAATTCTATGTTTTTTACACATCCATATAAGCCCTAGTCTTAGTTATATAGTAAAAGGTGAATCCTTAGAAAATTATGAGATTGGTTTAAAAGAGAAAAATGTCTCGCTTTTTTGGGACCCATGCTTTTTGCTTGAAAAGTGTATCAAATCGTCAAACTGCCAGAACATATGACACTCCTCAGTAGTTGAGGACCACCACTTTTATAGAAGGATCTTGAAGTAGTCATCTTTGTAGCTGTATAGGACCACCACAGACACCCTACAGAGACAAGAGAAATAAAACATAAGTGGCTTTCACAACCACCTCATTACATTAACACATCACAATACGCTGGTCGAGTATCATCAGGTTAATATTTACTTAATATTCACATAATTTCATAAAGATTGTGAGTCAAGTCTATGGAAGCTGGCAGGTGACTGTAGATGTTTGTGGGAATACATCCTTGCTGTGCTCCACATTTGGTGAAAACAACCTTCCCATCTTAAATAAATCCTTTGTAGCCTGAGTGACTCTCATTTATCAGACATTTCTTCGCAATGGCAAATGAAAAACACACCAGATAAATAAAAAACAACTGTTCTCAAAGCAGCCAGAACGAATGGCTCTGATTTCTTATTACCATCTCATTCATGAAACCCTCAATACCTCATTCATGGATCTTGCACAGGCTAGTCTCCATGAACATTTACTGCCGTCACAACACAAGTACCTCAAACACTGAGGATTTAGACCCAGCTTTGAAAACTTGGATCTGCTTTAGGAGCTTGGGAATATTACCTTCTCCATTTCTCAAATGCAGTTCAGTGTCAATCAGCTTGAGTGCTTAGAGGCAGATGCCAGAAGACCAAACAAGGAAAATCATTCTCCATATTTCACCACAGGAAATGGGATCAGTGATGGATTTGGCATTCAGCAAGCCTGTAGTTATCTGTACAAGAGCTCTCTTTGATGGGCTGACTGTCACTGTTACACCTGGTGTGTGCAGGCTCAAGAGGAGCTTATGAGTGGCAGCTGCCCATAAAAGGAAGTCCTTTTAAAGTACTCTATGTTTTCCACGGTTTGTTTCAAGATACATTTTCATAAAAAACAAAAAAACAAACAAAAAAAAAAACTAGACCGTAGAAAACAGAAACATGTGGGACTAAGCGGAGGGGATACTGTAGGGGTCCAGGGCTTGTCTTCCATAAGTGCGCCTTCTGAGACAGTTGAACCGTTTGTTTGGAAAATGTCTGTGGAGCATTAGGTCTATGTTATTTGAGCACTCATAAAAGAAATAAGTTGAGTGAAAAGTAGCTTTTCATTATAGTTTATCTTAAACTCAATGGAGGAACCTATAGAGCAAGAGTTTTAGAGTTTAAGGCTATTCAAGCTATTCACACTGGTTCCTGCAATGTTGCAAAGGGTTTTCTGACATAGACTTTGAGTTACAGTTGTGCTCAAAAGTTTACATACTCTGGCAGAATTTGTGATTATTTGACCATTTTTCAGAGAAAATGAATGATGACACAAAAAACTCTCCTTCACTCATAGTTAGTGGTTGAGTGAAGCCATTAATTGTCAAACAACTGTGTTTTCTCTTTTAAAATCATAATGAGAACAGAAACTACCCAAATTACCCTGATCAAAAGTTTACGTGATTTTGGTCTGATAACATGCACACAAGTGACACAAACAGGTTTGAATAGCTACTAAAGATAACCATCCTCACCTGTGATCTGTTTGCTTGTAATCAGTGTGTGTGTATAAAAGGTCAGTGAGTTTCTGGGCTCCTGACAGGCCCTTGCATCTTTCATCTAGTGCTGCACTAATATTTCTGTATTCTGAGGTAGATTTGCACTCATCAGCCCAGAAGCTGTGCATGGGATGTACTTGGACGTTCCAACCTACAGCAGCATAAAGTGAAGGTTCTGTACTGACCATCTCAGGCTCCTGACCTCAATATCATTGAGCCTCTCTGGAGAGCACTCAAACGTGCAGTTCATGCAAGACAGCCCAAGAATTTACAGGAACTGGAGGCTTTTTGACAAAAAGAATGGACAGCTTTACCATCTGAGAAAATGAAGAGCCTCATCCCCAACTACCACAAAAGACTTCAGGCTGTCATTGATGTGGTATTAGTTTATTACATACCCCAGTATTAGGAACTGGGGTATGTAAACTTTTGATCAGGGTCATTTGGGTAGTTTCTGTTGTCATTTTAATTAAAAAATAGTAACACAACACAATTGTTTGACAATAAATGGCTTCACCCAACAACTATGAGTGCAAGTAAATTTTTATGTTATCATATGAGCACAACTGTAGAAAACATAACTGGCTGTCCAAAGAAAAAGTTCTGAATAATTGTGAAAAAAATCAAAGTGCTTAGTCTAAATTTGCAACAGTTGACTGATCCAGGCACATATTTTGGGACTCAATAACTTTGATAGTTTTATTACATCTTAAAAAGAAGGTCTCCTGAAAGCACTGCATTATACTGTATATACCAATATTTAGTTTACATTAAGTGACACTATTGAAACATCTGTGTTTCTTTTTTTTAATGCATAAAAATGCTATACTGGCCAGTTACTCTAAATCTGTTGAAATCTAGCCCAGTCAGTGTAACCATGTTTGGAAAAAGCTGGTCATCCATCTTACTGTTGACTCGATATCAAAAATCACATACTTCTTTATAATTTTTAAACTGTGAATCTCTTCGCAGATACACTTCAGGTAGCGTTGCTTAGGGAGACGAGACAGGAGAGTCTTCACGCTGCTGTTGAACTGCTCCTCACTATCAAACTGCAGAGAAACAAAAACAGCAGGGTTTTAACAAAAGCATTGGTCCCACGAAAGTGCGAAAGGCAAACATTTACAAACAAACCCCATGACAGCTCAGTTTCAGTGTCAGCATGAATAACAAAAGTGAAGTTCTATTTGTCATGTTCTTTAAACTATAGCAATGGCAGTTTGAGGCGATGAATAGGGGTTTTATACGCAGCCTTGAAGTATATTTGTGCATGTCAAAGGGAGCAGAAATGTGAAGCCACAAAGGGTTTATAGATTTTCTTGTTCCTTGTGTGACTCGGGGTAATTTGCCATATTCAAAACAGACCTTTCCTGCACGCCTGGTTTTACACACTGTGTATTGTCATGCATTTTATATTCCAAGTGTGTTTTTGACACATGCAGCCTGTGTAGGTGGCCTATTCATTTATGAAGTGAAGGCCTTTGCTTATATAATCCTGGTGTTGAGGGCATTTTCACCTCTCCTCGTGTTTCTTACCACAATATAATTAAAGTCTTTTTAACCAAGGAAACCAGAACCAGTATAATTTGGTCAGGAGCTTGGAATTCGATATTAACACCTTCTCAGTGTACCGTTTGTTAACTGTAGTGTTTCAACAATTCTGAGACTCTTGTCAAGAGTTGAGGTCTCCCTGCCTGTGGAAAAAGTCCAGGGTGTTCCCTCGCTCCACTCATCAGCCAAGACTGTAAGGAAGGAGACGGGATTCCCTCTTCCTGTCTCAAACTATAACCTCCAGGGGCAGTTCTTTCCACTTTCCTACTGTACCTCCCTCTATTTATTAGGATGTAGCACTAGCATTATTGATTCATGCTTCATAAAGGCTTTTGGAACAAACCTCCAAAGACAGGAAGTTGATTAATGTTTCCTTCTGCAGGTCCACCTGTAAGACAAAGACAAGGGTGGTCACTCCAAACACAATCAAGCATTCTCTCAAAAACACAGTAACCTGAGGGTTCAAATCGAAAACAACATCGGAAGAATGCAGTACCAATCAGGTCATATTTAAATTTAGAACAGCAATATACAGAATAGTGCGGAAGTAATGTCTGTTGTCCAATTTGTTATGTCAAGAGACTAAAAAATGTATTTAATTTTATGAATTAGTTGGATATATTTTGCAGTAAGCATACATTTTTTTATTGTATTATTTAGGACCATGCTAGGCTGCTCTTAGCAGATAGTCTTTCCATTCTCTTTATTTCTGGACAGTTGATAAGGCAGCATGGTGGTTAGCACTGTCGCCTCTCACAGTCCAGAGTTGGACCCCTAAGCCAAACAGGACCTTTCTGGGTGGAGTTTGCATGTCCTCCACGGGACTGGGTGGGTTTCTTTATCGGGTACTCTGGTTTCCCCCACCAAGACCAAAAACATGCTGCGGGCGACAATAAATTTTCCCACACGGCCAATAAAAGGGATAAAAAAATAATAATACTCATTTGTCACTACAGCAGAAAAAAAGAAAAATTAATCCCATTAAATGATAATACGAGCAGGAAAGATGTACTCACTAAAAATATAATAGAAGAACTGACTCACTTACTAAAAACATTAGATCCTAAATCTTAAATACAGCCACAGATAAACCTGAGATCCATTTATATTGTCTAAAATGACCCACTGAAAGCTTCTGTTGAGTTGGCAGCCATCACACTTCTAGCAGGGCCTTTTAGTGCTACTATACAGAAGCCCTTTCCTCTTTGTAAATGCACACATGAATTGAAAAGATAACACAATGAAAGAAAGAAAAAAGGGTGTTTGGGATTAAGAGGACTAAAGGGGTAAATAAATAAATGACTTACTGCTAGAACCTCAATTTCGTTGCTCTTGTTCTGTAAATTGCTACCAAGATTCTGTAATCTGGTCTGGATCTGAGAGAAAAAATGAGCAAACATTAATTAATTAATGATCAAACATTAAACAGGAGGGAAAAGTATCTCAATTCATTGTGTTCTAAGCAAACAGTAGAGCTTGGCTACAGTTAAAAGCACATGTGCAAAGTGACAAGGGCACACTCTAAAGGAATATCCATTCCTCTAATGGATCATATGACAGTATGAAAAGTTAACATAAACTTACCTGTGTCTCGTAACGCCGTCTGGCACTGGCAGAAACCTTCTCTGGGCTGATAACGTTCACGTTCATATTTACAGTGCTGCCGCCATGTTGCTCAGATGATCCTGCAGAAACAAAAGGAAACTACATCTTCCTTTTATATTTAGAGTTATGGCATAATTGTATTCTGAAAAGACATCACACAAACATTTCAATCTCAGTGCATACAGTATACAAGTCAGACTTTCATCACAAGATTCAATCTCATAATTACACATACTTCCATTCACCACTTAAGGGGAGTCAGCCACCACAGCAAGAAACAGAAGGGCAACTGTCTGATGCTGCAGTGAGGCCTCATGGGCAAAAACATACAGTATGAGGCTGGCTTAATATAAAGAGCAGTACAGTCAGCGCTGTACACGGTACCTGTGGTGTTTAGCAGTGATCCCTTGGGATTTGGAAGAGACATGCCTTCAGAGATTTCCCTGCAGGGGAAAAAGGACAACTTTTAGAAGATACATCCTTTTAGGGTCAACACAAGTCTCTGTAGCACCAAATGTCTGTACCTGATGTTTCGTTCATCAAAAAATTTGGTCCGACATTTCTGAACAATGTGGTCCACCAGGTCACATTCAGGAATCCTTTTCTCAGACTGCCTGTCCTTCTCAAAGGATTTGACCTAAAAAGAAAAAAAATATTTTTCAGGTCCTCTTTATTTTGACTAGAACACAGATGTTTTTGTTAAAAACATTTCCTACTCAACAGTTGTTTCACACACAATGAAGATGTACCTTTACATAGTTGCCCTCCTTGTCAGAGACCATGGTCATACAGGAGATGCCAGCCAGCCTGCAGTGGTCCAACAAGGTCTCCTGAGACTAAAAAGACACAAAAATAAAAAGCTAATTTTTTTATTGTACAACTAAAAAACTCATTTTCAAAACCACTACATTGGATAAGAACACTCTTAATATGAGCAGAGGCAAAATGCAAATGTAGATTCTGCAACAAACCACAAATGCATAATGCAATCATAAGCGTCCTTCTTCGACAGATCTTTCCTATTGACAGAACAAATTAAGTCAAATATAATCTATTGGCAGAAGGCAGATGGGCAGGTCTGGGCTATTTGCCCAAAATAACCACATGTGAAAGAGTTTTCCATATTTGGTTAACAAAGTCTAAAACGGCATAAAAATCTCCTGGAGAATTAAAGCTGCATGTTCTTTTAAGACGACACATGAAAGGTGTTAAAAAGAAGTTCAGTGAAGTGAAGAATTGGGTCTGAGCTCTTCTCTCCATTTCAGTCATAGTCATCAAACTGATCTATACGTCATGCATTACAGAAGTACAAACAAGTGTCGGATAGAAACACAAGATATGACAATGTTTTCAGCTAATCTTGTTTCCTAATTAATTATGAGCCAGCGCAAATTCAATGAGTCAGATTGTAAAAAAAAAAAAAAAAACTGAAGGAGTACATTTTGTTATGCAACCGCTAAAACACCCCCCAAAAAAACAGGTTTGGCACTTACATGAAGAATGTGTCTACAAGTTGTCAATAAAAAGCCTTCCAATACGGTTTAGTCCTCTATTTCAACTCAGTATATTAGGAGTCTGTCTAAAGGTGTAAGAGATTGGATCTACTAAAATGCCCATTGTTTGGTTATGTGTAGAATTGCTTATGATTTCAAATGAATCCTATTCTTGTCAGACTATGACATTAAAGAGGAAAGTACAGGAGTCAGGTGTTGCTCTCTGTAGGGGCAGACGCACACTGATCCAGAAGCAACAGAAAGAGTGACACTGTGGTAGTGAAAAATGGACTTTTGTTTCCTTAACGCAAGATATATTTAGACTTGGACCTTAATGCCTGAATTCTTTTGTCTATTGTTGCATTGTTATATAAGCTTTGGCCTATTTAAATTTGCTTTCCTGAAGGGAAAACATCCTGAAACATGAACATATGTGGGAAGTAACGTAAAGTAAATAATTATGAGTCAAAGATATTTTCATCCAAACTAGTTACACAGTCTGTAACTAACCTGTGAGACATCATAAGTGAGGTCTGCAGAGACTCCCATGCTCCACAGCTTCTGGACAACACTGACAGCTTTGGACAATGAGGAATGACCAACTGGAACTACCAATGCATCGCATGAGCTCACAGGGGGCTGTGACAAAGGAATTTTATTTATAACATAAAAATATGAATTAATCCAATGATATTTATTTAAAAAAAACTAAATGTTAAAGTAACTGTGAATCTAAATATGCTTCAAATATAACTGCATGTTGTCAAAAGACAGTGATCCTAGTGATTAAGATGTTTCTAAAAGTAGCTATGGCACCGTGCTGCTGTAATAAGGCATCATTAAATATGAAATGTCTGCCTGCTGCTCCTTTATTACAATGACAAGAAATATCACATCCTTTGTGTTTGTGTAATCCTTACTGGCTCCTCCATGCTGGCCAGAGCTGCACACACTTTGTCCAGAGCGACACTGACCCCCACTGCAGAGGTCACTGGCGCTGTGGAAGCTGGCCCTCGAAACTCCACAATCTATCAGCACACAAAGCAGACCACATAATGATACCATGGAGACTGCATTGCCAACAGTGCATTATATAGAGCTGATGAAACACAGAAGAGGTTGGTAGGTTTGGGATGGAAAACATGTGGTTCACATGCATTCTTAAGGCTGACGTTTATTTATTGGTTTTAATATGTGGAATGTGGATGACTAATACTTTACAGTAAAACCTACCAAATGATCGTAGCGGCCTCCAGCAGCTAATATATCTGGTACAGTTCGTTTGCGCTTTCTAATGAAGGCAACGAACTGGAAGATGACCCCAGAGTGGTGTTGAACTTTGTACACTAATCCCAAGTTAATCACAACCTACAAAAATGATTTATGGTTAACATCCGCAAAGGAAAAATGTACATGTTATCTACTTAAGAGTCTGATGTAGTTGCTTTCAAATCACCTGCAATTTAACCCCAAGTCTACACAAGAGCACCGTAAGCTCATCCAGGTCTTTAAGGCCCTGCTTGGCCAACTGTGTGACAGCGGTCTTCTGTTTGGTGAGCGATGCAAACAGCGGTGCCAGTTCTTGCAGATCTCCCTTCTGCTCTATGTACTTGTACAATGTGTGCAACTGGAGGAAAAGATGTAAAAATTAGTTCATGTCCTGCAGCACAATTTTTTTTATAGATTCAAACATCTTCCAAACACTCACACTATTGGTTGACAAAGAAAAGTTGCAGAACTTTGCCTCCACCTCACGTTTTGTCAACTTTTCAGACTAAGAAAAAAACAAGAGTGATGGTCATTTTTAAAAGAGGTATTTTAAAGCACAATATTTTGTTCATACCAGCAAAAGTTAGTAACATACACATAATATGGATAGTATTCTGCTATGCACGTGTGACCTGCACTGACCATAGCATCACAAAGTATGTTGGCGGCCTGGCTCAGTTTGTCCTCTGGGACTCCGCTGTGGAGTAAGATGGCCTTTAATAAGCTTGTGTGGTTCAAGTAGATGTGATAGTTTCTTTCCTGTGGTCACAAAACACATGTTAACACACCTTTAACCCTCTCAAAGCAAGGACACTACTGTACAATGCCCCTGACGGATGAATACTTAATGACATGTTTTGTCCAACTGCCCATTCATACTTTGTGACTCAGATTGTCTCAAACTCTTTCACACTAAGAACAAGGTGCTTGAAAGACTCATGAGGGATGAACCAGAGGCCAGACTCCTGCTTAACGAGGTTCAGGAGACGTATAAGGAAAGTGGTGCTGGGAGCATGTTTGCAGCTGTGCCAGAGGGGAAGGAAATGGGCAAAGCTGTGAATAACAGATTTACTAAGTACATTTTTTAGTATAATGCAACTCTGTTAGACTGTTCAGGCAATGGAATGCTCTTAGGAACTATAAAGGAAGAAAAACAATTTGAGATAATGTTTCCGTAAGAGAAGAATATGCCTAAATTCAAACAGCTCTGTCTGAACGGCAAGGTTTGGGAGCCAAGGACACTTCACACCTTGGAACAAACTGGAGATAGCAAACAAACACATATGCACACGCCCTGAGCAGCTGAGACCAGTGCAGCTCTGCTAGGCTGTGGTATTCACAATGTCCAGATGAATTTAAATACAGATAATTTTGCAGGATGTGGCCTGACCCTATACACAAGTAAGGGACAAATCGAACAGCACCTATCAAACCAATTAAAGGAAAGACTAAAGTACCAGAAGTGCAGGAAATTCTTGAATAATTTCATAGATAGTGTAGATGGTCTCTGCATCAGGAAGAAGGCTATTGGTGACAGTTGTGATGATGTCAAAAGCACACTCCAGAAGCTCCCTGGGGTGAGCGCGATCCAGCTTTCTGGGGCGGAACACTCGCTCAATGCTATACCTTGAGCAATTAAAAAAATAAATATTTGTAAAATAGATATTAATGTCCCTGGTGTTAATAGTAAAGGAATACTGATATAAATTTACCTTTTGAGTTGTGTGACATTATTGCGGGCCACAAATCGTGCAAATGCCATCTAAAATAAGGAAGATGTAAGACATAAGTTAGCCTGTGAAGAGTACATTAGTCTGCAATCAATCAAAGCGTGGAAACAACCATTTAGACCTGAGGGTTTCCTGAAGCAGCACAATCTCAAAGCAGCTGCTGATTGCACCCTAACACTGTTTTCTAAGTGCTAAGGCATATACCTAGTGTAATTACTTTGTGGTCAAACAAGGTCAAGCTCACCTTTGTGCGTTATTTGTGTGCGTATGTTGTACTCACTCGAAGGTCAAAGGGCAAAGTAACCAGCATTCCGCTGTGGTCCATGAAGCACGCCGGTTCACTGCCTTCATACACCTTCCTGTTACGGGGAAGAAGCAGCGGAGTCTGAAGACGCACAGCACCTGAAGATAAACATCATGTGGAACAACATAACCTTTACCCAGAGACAACTGAAACATATGAGTAGACACAAACTTAGCATTAAACAGATCATCAGCATTGTTAACAAAAAAATACCAGCACCTGCGTGAAATCTGTGCCGCTCAACAGTGCACTTATTGTTTAAAGGCTCCTCACTGGAGCAGATGTTGGGACCTCTAAATCGGGCTTACAGGGGGTCAGAAGTCCAAGTGTGCATAGAAGATCAACAGAGTTCACATGCACAATTACACACAGTGTACTGACCATGCTTCTTGAAGATACGGATGATGGTTTCATACACATATTGCTGCAATTTGGCGCTGGTGAAGCTGAAGCTGCCCTGAAGGGAAACAAAACAAACAGGCTCTGTTAGAAATCAGGAGGCATTGATTAAGCTCAAACAGTTGGTCTGTGGCAATGACTGGATGAGTGAGGCCGCACTAAGGGATCAGAGGAGCTGGTGTACTCATGTGTTTGTCCACAGTGACATCTAAAGGCAGAAAACCAAAAGACACTCTGCTTGACTGAAAAATTACAACATTACAGCCACCTATGTTCCTTGGACAGTGGCCTTAGTGTCTTGCTGGAAGATAGTAATATATCTTTAGAGTTAAAAAAATTAAATAAACATCACCCATTGAATATACCTTGTGAAGATCTATGTCATAGGTGTAATCCATGACTGGTGAGGTATTCTGGGCAAATAGCTGGCCCACCATGGTGCGATAGGCCTTGCCATTGACATTGGCCATAGTGTGCTGCAGCACCTCATGCAGTTCAGACTCCTCCATTTGGGGTGGGGGCAGCAGTTCACTCTTGAGCAGCTCTTGAGCGGAGGGTCGCAAGGCAGGGTCGTGGTTCAGCAGCCATTGTATCACTGGCCTCTGAGTTCAAACAAAAAAAAAAAGTGACCTTTTAATTGTAAAGGCATTCACAGAAATAGCATTACCACATGTTTTACCTGCGTTCCTTGCTCGTTTGCATTAAAGTCCTCAGGAAAAGTGATGGGCTCCTGCCACATACAAGTAAATGAGGTAAGTAAAAGGTTTCATGACATGAATAACCTGACAACACAGTGCTACAGAGTGACATACCACACGCAGCTGGCTCAGGACGGAGATGCGCTCAGCTCCGGTCGTCATAGGGCGGTAGGACATCTCAAACAGGATGATACCCAGGCTAAATAGATCCACTTTCTAAACATAAACAGAAAAAAAATCTTAGTAACAAGTCACTATACCTATAGACCATTATATTGTATGCAAACAAAATGACGCACACACAATTTACAGGTCACTGGACAGATATGTTATCCATTGACATGTAACAAATACACAACACAGAGGGACAAAATTAGCATAGACAGTACAGCACACAAACAAATTATGTAAAATTTGTGTATAATGTGGGCAAACCAACACTAATGCTTTAAGGCAAAAGCTACAGCCAGTGCAGAGGAATGGGACAACAATTGAGCCAAATCCAAAATGGACAACAAAATGCCATTCTGATAGGTCTATTGGAGTGGAAAGATTATCCACAATGTAACTGTAACACTTAAATCTCTACAGGTCTTACTTGGTTGTAAGTGGATTTGGTGTTCCCTTGAACTTCTGGACTCACATATAGGGCAGTACCAACCATTCCAGTCATGTTACCTAGAGTGCAAGTAATAGGATCAAAGAGTAAGAGGAGGACCGAATACGCACACAAATATCTACAACATCTACAAACTTTGTTTGTAAAAAGAACATACCACTTGGGTCAGGTTTCGGCACTGTTGCTAAACCACTCTCTTCCACTTTAAAATTGCCTGCAGCCTGAGACAGTTTTTTTGTTAGAACAAAATCTTTTTATCAACAGTTGACTGCAAAAGCATTAGGTAACAGTTAACCACAGCCTCACAGTTTAAAGAAGCCCTACATACTTTTTAGCCAGTAGAGAGCACAGACCCCTCTCTTTGAAACTGGACTCTCAGCTGCCGGCGCAATGTTTGTTTGGAAGAAAGAACATGTTTTCTAAAATGGGAAGGGACATTTTAGCATATTTTGTATATATACACAACTCTGCTAGTGTCCAGTGTATTGGCCTATTTACTATTTCTATATAACTCTCTTATATATGCAGTATGGTAGAGCGTGTCACTCACATAATCTCTCACAATATGTAATCGTACTGGCGGCAGGAAAGTTCTAGGTTGGAGGTTTTTGTCCAGCTGAAGGGACTATATCAGGACAGTGGAGTCTCTGTCAACAAGTTAAAAATACTGACAGTAATGCATACCACATTAGCAGGATGGTCTGTTGCCAGACCAAAGTCTCCAATCTTCACATGGTCTTGGGAGTCAAGGAAAATGTTGACAGGCTTCAGGTCTCTGTGAATCATACCCTGGTGGAGAGACAGGTAGGTAGAGAGCAAGTACATTACATGCATCCATTTTATCAAAATTGGGCCTCAATACTTTTAGTCTACAGAAAAAATTAGGGTTCTGATTTTTATTTTAAATGGCTGCAGAAATAAGAATTTACAGGAATTATTGGCATCACACAAAATGCTTACCTGCTCATGGATATATGCCAGACCATCCAGTATTTCTCTAAACAATCTCCACAAGCGAGTCTGGTCCTTGTGCAGTCCTTGGTCTATTGTATCTCTTAAGGTGCTCCTTTCACAGTATTCCATCTGCAAGAAACAAAAGTGAGCTATAGTTCCATAAGACCTTTTAGTGGTGACACAATTGATGAAGCTTACTTGTATGTATAAGTAATGTGCTATGAGGAGAGGTTGTTCTAAATCTGTGCTCTCGGTTGTGTTGCCAGAAGGCATTTTGCTGTGCTCGACCTAAGAAATGTTGATACATAAGTCATTAGTCTTTTCAGAAAAATCAATCAAACGTGAATCGATAAAAACAAACCTGTGACATCTCGTCTATGCTTTCATCCCCATTGTCAAAGATGATGTCACTCCTTGAGCTACAGTCTGATGGCCTATAGAGAAAGCAAATTACAAACAAACCAAATTACAAAAATGTTCCGTTACAAGTAAAACCTGTTGTGTGCAGTACTACTGTTACAATGCTTACAAAAATGAGGCACCAAATACATCTTCATCATCCTCGTCGTCGTCGTCATCACTCGACTGGTGGCCACTACACTTTGCACTTGAGGATTTCTCAATGGATGTGGACCATTCCACTGAGCTTGACAGGGCAGGGGGCGGCGCTATATCTTCCACGTTGTCCAAGAGGCCAAGTTCGTTCAGGCGTGATTGGATCTTTTTTTCCTGAGGAGTTTTTTCAGGTGTTTGGGGTTCCGAGCTGTCAGTGTTGCTCAGCACACCTACAGAAGGCTTCTCATGTTTCTCAATCCATGCATTGTAGTAGCGGACAATATTTTCATGGTTCAGACGAGATAGTAGTGTCACCTCGCCTTTTATCCTTCTGAACTGCTTACTGGCTGGGTTGACCTGGATGCGCTTTACAGCGTAGTAACAACCGTCTAGTTTATTCTGAACCTAAAAAAGGACAGGACAAAGTAAGGTACTAAAAAAAGAACCACACAAACTGTTTTCAAAGAGTTCTTTTTTACCTTAATAACTGCACCAAAGGCACCTTTTCCAAGAAGTTGCAGCTCCTCAAACTCATTAAAGTAACGAGAAAACTGTCTCTGCACCACAGAGCTGAATGGAGCATTCATGATGTGGCTCTGTGGGATGACTGTTGATGCAAAGTCCACAAGATCTGGGAAAAAAACAAAAACACATAAATACAATATTATCAGGTTATAGGACTGTAGCTATAACACATCTTAGTTTAAACACTGATGACATGGTTTATACAGATTTACTAATCACCTTCTGGGCTTGCATCCTGACAGTGTGGAGACATTTTGGGAGATGGAGGCTTTAAAAAGGAGTGTTCCAAGAGCTGCTGAGTTGTCCATCGTTCACCATCATTCAGGCACACACACCTACACAAAGATACACAAAGATACACAAAGAAGTAATCGTTCGTATTATGATAAAATTATTCAGTCTTATGTTTTTCTAAGAATACCATGGAAAACAAGCATATAGAAAGAAACATGAGATCTACATAAATCTAAAACATTACATTTACATTTATTCATTTAGCTGACGCTTTTATCCAAAGCGACTTGCATTGTTCTACAGTAATTACCAGTGTTACGGCCACTGGAGGCAAGGTGGGTTAAGTGTCTTGCCCAAGGACACAACGAAAGTATGAACTGTGGGGAGAGCAGGAATAGAACCACTACCTTTGGGTTGAAAGATGCCTGCTCTACCCACTGAGCTACTGCCGCCCCATCAAACAGCCCTGTCAAACTTAAACAATACTAAATAAATAAAATTTGTGAAGAGACTTGATTTACAATATATTCTGTTTCAGTCAATTAAAAAAGTTAATAAGAATTGCTGTGCATATTTTACCATTATCACCTAAAGGCCTCGGTTGATGCATTTATACATACTTATGGAGGAAGTCCTGAAAGTCAGCAGGCAGGCTGGATGGCACAATCACTGGGTACTCCTTCACCTCTTTCCCCTGGCTCAGACTGAGCAGCATCAGGCCCAGATTCCACACATCCCCTTTTTTACCAGTCTTTGTGGGCATGGCTGTGGGTTCTGAGAAACGCACATGGCTTTGCTCAAAAATGTCTTCTTTGCAGATGTCTGCAAATCTCTTAGACAAGCTATAATCAGTTAATCGTACATTTCCCTCCGAGTCCAAAAGCACACTGGATGCTCCCAGTTGCTTATGAACAACTGAGTTGGCGTGAAGGTAGTCCAAGGCAGCCAGGAGCTGACCTGTGTAATGACACAGTTTATCTAAAGAAACAGGGCTTTGGGTTTTTACATTTTGGTTCAAGGTGGTCCCAGATACATGTTCCACTAGCAGGTTAATAACAATACAGTCCTCCTTTTCAATGGAGCTCAGCGCCATGTAATGTACCAGATTTGGATGCTCCAGACGCAGAAGGGAGTTCAACTCAGTTTCTGCACCATGGATCTACAAAGGAGAAACAGTCAAAACATAAAAAAGCTGCAGTTTAACAAAAAAAATTTAAATACTTAATAAAAGCTGCCACTGCGTCTTGGCCACTTGCCTGTTTTTTACAGTTTTCAATCTTTGCTTTCTCCTGACTGGTAAAGAACTTGCTCATTTTCTTGTTCCACCTCAGGGACCACTCATAGATGACCACAAAGTCACCCGAGTTTGCTTCAAACCCATAGTGAACACTACGGCCTAGCCGGTCACCCACACCTAAGGAAACAAACTAAAAATGTAAAAATAAAACTTACATTAGCAAACATGCATGGTAAAAAGCTACCAGACAAGGTCTCCTCACCCAAGTGTTTGCCTTTATGGACAATAAGTTCTCCAAATGTGCTGCTGCTAAAGTGAAGAAGCTCTTGTGAGCGATGGTTGTCTTCATTACCGGTGTCGCGTCTAGAAATAGAAAATACCCTCAACATAACCATCCTAAATATGAAGGTTTTTTATTCACGTATTGTAACGATATGCTGTGTACCTGTGGCGTGAGTTTGAGGTAGTCCGTCTGCGATTAGCAATTCCTTTCCTGATTTCAGACAGGTCTGGAGGACAAGTAGCTGGACTTGGTGGGCTCTTACCAAGAACACAATTAGCAACATTTGTCTGCTCCATGGACTCAAACTGTTCCTTAATATTACCACAGCAAAACAATCTAAAATTAATAATGTGATAAAAAAAAAGGTAAGATGAAGGCTCTTTTTTTGTTTCACCTGTTTGGCCATTTCCTTTCTTCTTTTTTCCTCACGTTTCTGATCCTCCCTTTTTTGGATCACAGCCATAATTTCTTTTTCCTAAAAGTATAAATAATTGTTAACATTCTGTTCAGTTTACGAGAAAATACCAGGCAGTAAATCTAATCTATGACCACAGATTGTATCTTAACATTAATAAAAGTATAATTGGGCTACTTTTCCTAACCATCTCCTCCTCCTGCTTCCGCTGTTGGTCCATCTTCTGCTGCTCCTCCAGGGCCCTTTTCTCCTGTTGTCTCTGCTGGTTTTTCAGCATCTCCTCATGGAAGGAGCGTGACGGAGGCTTGTTGTGCTCACTCAGAAAGCCTTGGACATGATCTGCCAGTTCATAAATCATTACCTACACAGAAGAAGGTTCTACACATTATTAACAGCCATTTAATATAAGCAAAAATAAAATAACTGGTGTTTGCAAATAACCTTTTTGTGAGTCTAAACAACTTTTATGTTTACATTTTAAAAAAAGACAATTCGCCAAGGAGAAAGCATTATTATTTTAGCTGATATAAGTAAGAAGGAAGACCAAAAATGACTTAGCTATTTTAATTCAGTCTTATAAAGATATGCAAGTGCTTTAGTAATGATTATGGAAGTACAAGTTCCGTATAAACAGAAAACTATAGGGTTATAAGATTGTGTTTGTGCGTGTGCTTGTACCTCGCCACACCGTGCTGCTGCCAACTTAGAGAGCTCATGCTGAAGGTTTTGGAGAATTTCATTTGAAAGACCTTTGGCATTTTTAAGCTCCAGTTCTGGAGGCCTGTTCCCACAAAATAATCCATAGAGTTATACAAGTGTGAATAAAACTTTCTAACTATATAGTTTCTTTACTTTGGAGACAGTGCTACCAGTGAGATCCACCTGTACTATTCAATAACTATCCAAGTTACTTAGGATAAATAAGGATGGTTAAATCAACTCACACGTCTGGATATGCTGGCGGGCATTTGACCTGCAAGTCCACCGTCACGTAGCATTCCTGTCTCTGGTTCAGCCCGTTGGGACGTAGGCACAGGTGTACCTCTGGGGGCCTTTTAACCTAAACATGGCAGCAGACTTATTAAATTGTTAGACCCAAGAACATAAAACACACCAACGAACCCTTAGTTAGCAGGATTGCTATGGTCTACAGCTACCTTCCACGGGTCCTTATTCCGCAAATCCTTAAAGTCGTCTCCAAATATAGACGCGAGAGCCTCTAATTCATTCTCCTGCTGTACAGTGTAGTCGTCTGTCCCATCTGTTGGAGTGTGCTGACTGTTCATTCTTCTGCTTACTACATGGCAGTGCTCCTGTGCTGTCACACACACGCACACGGCTAGGGCAGAAAATGAGGAAGAGCTTTAGCTTAGCGAGCTTATGCGCTGCACCACTTACTGTCACATTCTGGTGTCCTCCACAACTTTGTGAACCCCAGCTTAAAAAAGTACAAGTAATATCAGTCAATAATTAAAAAGCCATTTATTACTCTCTTCAGAAGCAATCACAACCGTACAATAACTATCTGTCGCGTGGCTGTGTCGCAAGCAGCACGTAAAACGTCATCGCGATTTTTTAAATTAACGCTAGAGGGCAGCAAATTGAGGTATTTCCATGGGTATTTCATATAAAAGACGAGATCCCACGAGCAACACTTCCATTGGTAAAACCGTTAAAACAGATGGACATTGCAAAAAGAAAATTTGATGTTTGTGAGAACTAGCACTACTTTTTATTACAAACCATATGACAGTGTATTTTGTTATTAACAGTGAAAGCCAGCCAGCTAACTTTTATAGTTCATGTGTCTAATTGCTATTAATTGACCTTGTTGGCAGTACTCTCATTATTATTATTACACCCATTTATGAGACATTAATTTTGGAAATGAAAAAAAAAAACTTCATTATATTGAAATGTTGAATATTCAGTGTCAAATTGCCCATTTTATGCAGCACATTGTTAATCTAATGTATTACAGAAAGCTGGGCTCTCTGTATCTGGAGATCCAGGGACCACGCCACTATAAATAGAACGCTATGTTATCTGGTGTGCCAGGAACAGAAGAATGCCTCTATATTTTAACATACTGTTACACAAATAGAGATTATATAACATCATATTTGGTACTTCTCTTATCTTACATTATTGTAGCTGACTTTTGAGTTTTGTTATTTCTGTTGTGTAGTGTAAATTTAAATGACAAAAAAAAAACATGAATGGAATCCATTTTTTTATGTCTGCATAGATGGGAGTATTACCTCATAAATGACTGAGGTTTTAAAAAATATCTGGAGAGGAAGAGAGGGAGTACTAATATGGGCCTCCTCTCTGGAACTCACTACCCAGGACCCTCAGTGGCTGCCTGCTCACCATAACCCTACAAGGAGACAGCTGGGCCAATCAGGAGTGCTGACGCTGAAGGGCCACTCACACAGCCAGAGCAGACAGAAAGAGTCATCAGCTGTTCCCCACGTTAAGGAGGCTCACTGTGCATACCAGCAACACGCTAGACACTCATAAACAATGTTTTCATTTCCTTAACTAGTCACCAGCTAGGCTCCTCTCACTATGTCATCATAGCTGGCCTATTATAGGTGATGATGAGAATCCACAACATATCCCAACTTGGCATCTGTAAAAGGCACAAGAACAAAAAGATGTATTAAAATTTAAAAATTGTACCGTTATAGACATTGTGGTAGAAAGATGTGCATGTATAAAATAGAAAAACAATCTAAAACTATCATGCTACTCAACACATTTCAAAACATTTATTTTGGGAATTATTACTATTACGTGAATATTTCTAATTTTCTATAATATTTCTAGCAGTTGATTTATTTGAGAGTGGGTCACTTTTATCCTTCTATGTAAAACAGATTTGTGATTTTTGCTGCCAGCTCTTATTTGGACTTGTGTGAATTCTCAGCTCCGCCCCTGGTCCCCAGGCCCACTCTGGGTCTTATTTAAGAGGGTGTTCAACCATAGACATGTGTCTCAGTGGAAGCATCCATCTGCCAGAGCACCTTGGTGAGTAACACTTTAAGTATTGTCCCTAGTCTGTGCCATCTTCTGTACCTTTAGTAAGGTTATGGTAGTCATATTAATATTGAGTGAATAACTTTTGCAGCACACTACCTCCTGTTTATGCCTAATGGTCACAGGATGTAAAAATGTCTTGTCTATTAATTGGTTTGGCTTTGGTTAGATGCTTAGAGATGCATTACTATTAGATGTAATTTTTGGGTGAACATCTATTTGCCTAGAGTTTGTCATTGGTGAATGCAATTAACATGTAGCTCTAGACATTGCACCATAGAGTAAAACCTTAAAAAGTTTTTATGCTGTGAAACTTAAAGCTACATTATAAGTCTGTGTGTTCTGACCCTTTTTGTTGCTACCTCAGCAGCTCTGAGCTGTCCTGAAACAATAATGACTGTGGAGTTATGGATATGAGTAGTTGTACAACAAGAAGAAAAAACAATAGTGTCCAAAGGCATTGCCAAGTAGCACTCATAGCACTCATCTATTGAGGCAAGTTTTTTTATTGTGTTAGAAATGCTGAGTGTAAGGAGATCATTATAGCCTTTGAGGATTAAAATGCATATTAAAATGATATTAAAGCAGATTGATCTAACAGGTCTAGACACTGTCACTCTTGAGCAGGTTTCTATGATATGTATTCTGTGTAGATAGCTGCCCCTAACTAATTCTCTTCTGTTCCTTCCTGCTCCTTTGAAAAAGCAGACCACCACACTAAAGCCTAATCATGTGTGACGACGAAGAGACTACCGCCCTTGTGTGTGACAACGGCTCTGGCTTGGTCAAGGCTGGATTTGCTGGAGATGACGCTCCCCGTGCTGTCTTCCCTTCCATTGTTGGAAGGCCCCGCCACCAGGTATCTTCTCCCATCAAAATCCTAAATGTTTTACTGTGTATAAATGTAAGACAAAAAAACAACACTCATTTGTTTCTGCTTTCAGGGAGTGATGGTGGGTATGGGTCAGAAAGACAGCTATGTAGGTGATGAGGCCCAGAGCAAGAGGGGTATCCTGACTCTGAAGTACCCCATTGAGCACGGCATTATCACCAACTGGGACGATATGGAGAAGGTGTGTGAGTGTTCATTTACAACATTCACAGCAGCTGACCTTTCACATTCTTGAAAATTCACACCCTGTTAGCTCTTATTTTTAGCTTTAGAGCTTTGTTTTTATAAGTAGCGTTGTTTTTGTGGTTGTTGGTTTACTAGTGTTAAGTGTTATTTCAGTTACCACGGCAGCTGTCATATCTTTTCTTCCACTGATAGATCTGGCACCACACCTTTTACAATGAGCTGCGTGTGGCCCCTGAGGAGCACCCCACACTGCTAACCGAGGCCCCTCTGAACCCCAAGGCCAACAGAGAGAAGATGACCCAGGTAGTTTATGATTCCGCTTTTTCTCCTCTTTTAAATCATATACAGAGATTACACATTTGACCTTTCCTCACAGATCATGTTCGAGACTTTCAATGTCCCTGCCATGTATGTGGCCATCCAGGCTGTTCTGTCCCTGTATGCCTCTGGTCGTACCACTGGTCAGTACACTCACCCAAAATGTTATAACCTTAAATTATACATTGGTTGTCTACATTGATTCCTATCACATTGTCAAATGAATGTGGTAATGCCGACCGAGCATAGCATAGCCACATGATGTCAGCAGCCTTTTAGATTAGATTAGATTAACCATGGAGAGTGTCATATATGTGGTGAACTCTTATCACTGAAAGCATGTTGATAGGACCTTTTCTGTCTGCCAAAGGTATTGTGCTTGACTCTGGTGATGGTGTGACCCACAATGTGCCCATTTATGAGGGTTATGCTCTGCCCCATGCCATCATGCGTCTGGATCTGGCTGGTCGCGACCTGACTGACTACCTGATGAAGATCCTGACTGAGCGCGGCTACTCTTTTGTCACAACTGGTACATAAATGCGCCATGACTAATAAATAGCATATTCAAATAGGGTACATTTGAATTTTTGTCTGATCATGTCAACATTCCTCTCCATAGCTGAGCGTGAGATTGTGCGTGACATCAAAGAGAAGCTGTGCTATGTTGCTCTTGACTTTGAAAATGAGATGGCCACCGCTGCCTCCTCCTCCTCTCTGGAGAAGAGCTATGAACTGCCTGACGGTCAGGTCATCACCATTGGTAATGAGCGTTTCCGCTGCCCTGAGACCCTGTTCCAGCCCTCTTTCATTGGTGAGCAACAAAAACTAAATAAGTTGCATTATACTAGTTTGTCTTTGTTACAAAGCTCAATGTTTCTGTGTCCATCAGGTATGGAGTCAGCTGGTATCCATGAAACCGCCTACAACAGCATCATGAAATGTGACATTGACATCCGTAAGGACTTGTACGCCAACAATGTACTGTCAGGTGGTACCACTATGTACCCTGGTATTGCTGACCGTATGCAGAAAGAAATCACAGCCCTGGCTCCAAGTACCATGAAGATCAAGGTGAGAAAACAAGATTAGTTCAATGAATTAAGATAAATTTAGGTTTGGTTTAACATGTCACTAAACTTGAATTGTGTTTATTCCTTTTATAGATTATTGCTCCCCCCGAGAGGAAGTACTCTGTCTGGATCGGAGGATCTATCCTGGCTTCACTGTCCACGTTCCAGCAGATGTGGATCAGCAAGCAGGAGTATGATGAGGCAGGCCCCTCAATTGTCCACAGGAAATGTTTCTAAATACACAGCCAACCTCCTTCAATTCATACATTTGTATGTTTATGACCATTGTATATATATATAGATATATATATAGATATATGTGTGAATGTTTAATTGTAATAAAGATAAGCCCATGTAAGAGTATTTCTTGCAAGTGTAACTATATGAAAAAAAGCAATTAGTGAAATAAATAAATCCCAAAAGGCTGATCAAAGACATTGGTCATTTCCAAAAATTATATATGATTATTATAGTTTACAATCACAAATTTAAATACACTGAAAGTCTGTTTGAAAGTGTAGTTCATACTTTCCCTGTTAACACCCTTTAACACTATTTTACACTATTTTTGAATTTTCACTATATTGTGCAATTGGGTTAGTTAGTTCTTTTGGGGAAAAGAAAACTGTTCCTGAATTAATCAAGAAATTTATAACCATAAGTCAAGATTTTCTTCTGAAACGTTAATGATTGAGTTGTTAAACAGGAAAATTACAATTTATTGGATCAGTAAAACATGAATCAACAAAAAAATGTCATGAACGGGGACTGGGCTAGACCATAGAGGGCTAGACTCACCGCCCGGGCGGGATATCCCTTGCAATAAAGTACACACACCATGAAATGCTTTTCGAACCGTTTCCAACCAATCACAGCGTCAGCGTCAGAAGCGCTGCTGTTTGAAAACTTTGCGGAAACAGCCTTGCAACCGACTTGACCAGAGAAGAATAACCCACAGTAGTTGAGAAATTAGCAAAGCATTTAATAAAATGCGCAGGTGTATTTTATCTCGTAACCGACTGAGAGGACACAAACATCAACGCTAGGCTCCTGTACATCGAGAGGAGATTTTCTTTCTTTTTAATTTGCGGTGGTGTTACTTGTGCTACACATTATAGCTAGGATATGTTAGCTGGCTAAAATGACCGTGCTAACTAACTGCATTGCAACAGATGAATTATGACTTTAGAATAGTCAGGATACCTTAGATACTATAGTATATAGTAGTATTTTTTTCCCCTGTAGGTTGTGTACTGTTTTTAGCTGAATTGCACGGGTGTATTTGTGTTGACGACATCCTGGAGAAAGTGATAAAGTTGCAGGCAGATTAGTAAAGGATCGTAATCTGTGAATGTTAGCTTTTGGCCAATATCTGAAATAGGACATATTTTGGCGTACAAAGTGGGAGTCCAAAATGAAGGTGATGGAAAGAAATGTGATGCGTCTTGTGGCTGTGCAGCACCTCCGATCAGCCCATGGGATAAAGACTAAAAACTGGAACAAAAACAAAGCAGCCACTTGTAAATCAACCAGCAACTCGGTAAGTTAAATTCCCGCAGTACACTGCTGTCTTTAGTTATTGTGACTGAAACTATGTGGGAACAAACAAGTTGTAAGATATTGTCAAAAATGGTTGTGGGGAGATTTGCATATTTAGCTACTATTCTGAAGTAGTTATGTTTCACCATTTGTTTTTGGGCCCTTAATGCATATGATTTCTTTGACTGTTATTTTTTTCACCAAGCAATAAACAGAAGCCCCAACGTCAATTTTACAGCAACCAAAGCAGAACAAATTTTCTTGGGAGCTTTTAATAGGCTTAGAGCAGTCACAAGGTTGTTTCAAAATGCACACCAAGTTCTCCATTTGAAAGTAAAGGAGAAGAAGGAAAAACAACACTTACTGGGCTTCATTTAATTATGGTATTAGGAAATTTAATTACTATGCTGTGGTTAGTAAAAAAAAACTTGCACTTTTATTATTTATTTTTAGTATAGTTTACAAAACCATATTTGACAGTTCTACAATATGTTAACAATCTTAAAAGAATGACTGAATGTGCTTTTAGACAATCTTATTATTATTATTATTATTTTAATGTTTGCCCAGACTAAAGTTTTTGGTGTGCCTCTTGAGAACCTGCCATACTATAATATGGAAAGTGGGAATGTGCCAAGGCAAGTTTATATATTATTTACTTACTTCACATTTAGCAAAATAAATGTTTCAATCAATCACAAATTTATTATAATTTTTTTCCCCCAGGTTTCTTGTTGATGCTTGTTTGAATTTAACAGCACATGTCGACACGGAGGGCCTATTCAGAAAATCTGGCTCTGTCATCCGTCTCAAAGCTCTTAGGGTGAGTAATGAGTTAATTTGACCTTGGCCTCATTGGAAACCCTTGGTCATTGCATGTTTTCAATCAAACTTTGCAAAAAGCAAAGAAATATTTTTCTCAGAGATCATCAACAGCAGTAACAACTGCTCCAGTGAACATATTAACGAACCCACCAGAATTAATTTCCACCAATAAATCATTGCATTTATTTGTGAAAAGTAATTTTGCAATGTTTTTAATGACACCATGCGATACAGGGCATGAAAGACTGCAGCCATCTATGAGACACTTGGTTGGGTTAACACATTTTACACCCATTAATGACAAAACAGTTTAAAAAACTGTCTACAGCAACCACCTGGCTGCCTCGTTGTTTTACCAGAGTTAGAACTAAACCTGGTGAAGCGGGTTTAAGTTTCATGCAGCAAAAATCTAGAATAGCCTATCAGATTAAGTAAACATCCAAGGGGAAACTAAAAACCTTCCTCTTTAGCTCTGCCTACATTCGGTAAAGACAAAGCAATTTTACTTGTTTCTTAATCCAAATCCTGTCTAAGTACTTTAAATTTATTTTATTTCTGTAAAGCACTTTGAGTTACCCAGTGTAATAATTGTGCTATATAAATAAAATTGCCCTGACCCTGTGAGCACAACACAATGGTGTGTTTTGTTTGTCCAGGCCAAGCTGGATGCAGGTGAGGAGTGCCTGTCCACTGCCCTTCCTTGTGATGTGGCAGGCCTTGTAAAGCAGTTTTTCAGAGAACTGCCTGAGCCTGTGTTTCCTGCAGAGCTGCATGATGCTTTCATTAAGGCCCAGCAGCTAAGCTCTAAGGAGGAAAGGACCGCTGCCACCATGCTGCTCTCTTGTGTGCTGCCTGACAGGAACCAAAGTCTCCTGCGCCACCTTTTTGAATTCCTTCACAGTGTATCCATAAGGTGCCATAAACATTTAAATAGAATTTCCATATGTGTTAAAATTTTAAATGTTTCAGCACAACCTTTTGTGTTTTTTTTATTTTTATTATTGTGCTTGTTTTTGTTTGTTTGTTTCTTTGGTAAATGACAGGAGTGCAGAGAACAAGATGGACAGCAGTAACTTATCTGTAATTCTGGCTCCCAACCTTCTGCACTCCGGAGATACTACAGAAAAGATGAACGCCAACACAGAAAAACGCCTCAAGCTCCAGGCAGCAGTTGTGCACTGTTTTATAGAAAATGCCTACAGCTTTGGTAATTTCTTCTCAGTAATAGTTTTATTTAGTCAAGCATTTCATTACATTTTTCTTAGTTTTAATTCAGTCACTGTGAATTTCTCACAGGTGTGTTACCACAGTCCCTCCAAGAGAAGGTGCCAACCATGATGGGCTGTGAGTCTGCCTCGCTGTCTTCTTCGCATGAGGAGCTCCAGGAACCGGACTTAATCTCAGGAATAAAGAGGAGACCTAGACGCAGCTTTGGAGGTAACAGTTAATCACTAATATTTCAACTTGTGGTTACAAAATATTTACCTTTTATTTTATTAATTTATAAGTATAATTATTGATATTTTTTTAATGTTCTTTTGCTTACTCGTCTGTGGTTATGTAAAGCAAATCTATCCTTGATCAGATTATTGGAGGCCTTTTGAGAAGTTAAGAAGTTATAATAAGAAACAGAAATTACATTATTTGGTTTGTCTCACATTTCAGATATGGTCAGTGGTGCTCTGAATAAGATAAAAACAAATAGAACGCCAACCAAAACCCCCCAGTCAGTCAGTCTTGGTATGTAGATGCAAGATATTTTCTCTTGTGTGGCATGATGCTAGAACTACATTTATTCTTCATATAAAGCAAAGCAAAAATCAAACTCTGTTACTACACTATTGGCACTGTAGTTTATATGAGCATGGAAAATATGACCGCTTTGGAAAATCTGCTTCTGAATTAAATCCTTCTGCTTTAGCACCTGCATGAATCCTTTTGCACACTAGGACCAGCCTATTCATGTCAGTACTTTAAAACTACATTTTGCTAAATCTTTGAAATCTTTTGTGATTTTTGCCAGTCTTTTCTTCCACAACTCCTGTGATTGCAACCCCCAGCTCTAAGCGAAAACTACCCTTGGAATCGGGTCACAGTTTTGGGTTCTCAAATAAGAAGCGTAGATCTATCATAAAGAGCCTTGGCATAGATTTACTTCCTGATTCTTTGTTAAATGGAACCTCAACACCTGGATCAGGTACTAACTATTATTTGATTAGTTAGCTGCTATTGTTGGCTTTAATACATTAAGATATCATCATTGTTGTTTCTCCCAACATGTTCAGCATGTAGTGCTTCTGATGTCCTGGACTCTTCCCAAAACACCTTAACTTCTGCAGGAAGGTCTCAAAGGAGGTCTGTAACTTCTGCAAGGAGAAAGAGCCGAAGATTTAGCAGTCGGCATGCAGTCAACAGGTACACTTTTTTTTATTTAGTGAACTTTTTTTACATTGACTTTAATGTTTGTAGTAAATTTTCTATTGGTCTGAATCTATATCCTTTTCAGGGTTGAATCTGGGAAGGCAGGCTGCTTTTCACCTAAAGTCACCAAAAAGGAAGCACCGCGCAAATCCCTGCGCATGCGCTTCAGCCTGGGTAAAGGCAGCAAAGATGCTGTAAGTGTGGCTGCCCCATAGTCAAATTATCAAAAGCATGTAATGAACTGAGCTTTAGATGGTCTATATAAAAAGAAAAATCTAATATTGTTGCACATTTGCACTTTTGAGATTGTGTGACAATTATTTAATTATTGTATCAGGCCCAAACAAATGATTACGTTGCTTTTAGCACCTTTTAATATTACAGTCATATATTTTCATGTAAATTGTAAGGTACAGCTAAGGAAACTTTCCTACCTATTGTTCCTGTAGTTAACTCCTCACAGAATGCCTTAAGCTATACACTGAGTGTGTGACCAAATGTTTATATCTAATGAGTTTTAAGGTTTGTGGTGCAAAATGCTTTATTTAGTTCGGTGCTGTTAAATGAATAAAATATGTTAGCCAACATTTTGAATATCTGGTTTCTTTTGAGTTCTATCATACTCTGAAGAACTAACCACAAGTGTTGCTGAATTAACATATTAACGGGTCTTCTGGGTAACATCTATTGGGTCCATTTTAACAAAGTAATACTTCTAATACATTTCTCATTTCATGTTGGTGTTAAAAGGGATCTGAGTCCATTGGCTGGCGTCTTGCCTCTCAGGAAAGCACCACCAATTTTTGTTTCACCAGAGAAGTGGAGTTCAGTCAGTCAGTTGTGCCGAAGAAAACTGAGTCCAACGGTATGTATGTATATAAATTAGGCATGTCATTTTTTACCAGTTTTTAATCATTCCTGCTGACGTGCATTCTCTTTTTATAGGCACCAAGTTCATCAGTAAATCTGAAGACAATTTGCTGACACCCCAGTGTGTCTTGAGAGCCCGTCCAGCAGTTTGGGCTGTTGAGACTCCTGTTGCAGCTCAACCCTTCCTCAGAGATTCTTTCACAGATACCCCCATGAACATATGCTTAAAGAACACCTTTACCTCTGAACCTACTATTGTCATTTCCAAGCCCTCACCAGTGTCCAGCATTCCCATGAAGCTGTGCTGTGCTTCAAGTGTAGAAAGTTTAGGGAGTGAGGGATCCATAGCTGAAGCCCAGAGCCAAAGGGGCCCCACCCTGTTGAAGGGTACATTTACAGAGTCAGACAGTGACCTCCAGGATGTTGTACAGGACTCTTGTTGTGTAACGTTTGTGCCTCAAACGGAAACTCTTTTAATCAAGTCTCCCTCTGTGGATGCGTTTGTCTCTACGTTACCAGCGCCGATATTTTTGGCTAATAAGCAGAACATTACTTTTGACCAAATTGATATTGCAGCTTTGTCTCCTTTGCATATTGATAGTGTAGTGTTTGACTCTCATACAAATGGTAGCCCTGGGTTTAACATTTGCAAAGGTACTGCTCTTAGTGACAGTCATAATGGCTCCATCCTGGGAGCGCTAGAAAATGCGGAAGAGCATGTGAACTGCAGCAGACTGATTGATGCACTGGACATTCAGAGTCCTGCTCATTTCAAACTGGGTGTCTCCTCTGGGCTGCAGTCTACTCCATTTAAGCCAGGCCTTCAGAACTGCAGTGGGCTTTGTACACCTCCTAGAGCTACTACTGAAGTCAATATGGTGGTACATGAGCAACTGGAAAGTGGCACCAAAGCTGTAGATCAGGAGGTGGTGCTGTCACCTCACCGCCTGCAGTCCCAAAAGCTCAGAGTTGCAGAACACATTCAACACTTTAACAAGCTCACTCTGCACTCTCCCAAAACTTCCCAGAGTAAACGCATCAAGTCTCCACTCAAGTTCCAGCGCACGCCTGTTCGTCAGACTGTCTGCAGGTTTAACTCTCTCCTAGGGGATGACAGGAGACCCTCTAGAATCTCTGTCTGCCAGAGTAGGCAAGTCTTGAAAGCAGTGAGCTTAGAATCTGGCCTCTCTCCATACCCACAAGTTCGGCATTATCAGGAAGAACCGCAGGTGAATATTTCTAACAGCGTTAAGTCCCTCAAGAGACCCCCTCCTGTCCCTCCCAAAAAGCCCAGTAACCTGGCCCATAAACCCAAGCCGTGTGCCCTCGGGGATGTGACAAACAAGGTCCAATCAAAAACCAAACTGGACACTTCAGGGTGCTCGCCTGACCCGTCTGGACCCCAGAAATCCTTTGTGCGACAGGTGGTAGAAAAAGACATGCGTCATTACAGAGGGTCTCCCCAAAACCCTCTGAACCAAACACGACTCCTGTCTGCTACTAAACCTGTAGACCTATAGTACCTTGTGCCACGTCTGTGTTGTCTTACTATGCACGTCTTGAATTGTAAAGAATGATAAAACAATTTATCAAGGGGTACTTAATTTATTTAGCTTTGGTTGGTGCTGTCTTTGTTTTTTGTTTTTTTGTTGTTTTTTGTTTGTTTTTCATTATGGGAGATGTTCTTATGCCTTACTGTTGTTGCTCATGTAAGAGACATGTACGTAACATGTAGAGTAGTGTCAATGATGACAAATGACAAGTAGTATGCAGACTAAATTATGTGATTGATGGTATGACTGGGAAAGTTGTTCTTGTGGTTTTATTTGTACAGCTACAGGTAATCTTCTATTTTTTTTCTGGGTTTTTTTTTTTTTTTTTTGTCTTAAAAAGAAAAACGCACCTTGTGTTGGATTTCAAAAGATGCCAAGCAGTATTGATCAAATCAAGTTTTTGTGATGTTTTATTTTGTAAACCACCAACCAGCGAAATGCTTTGCTATATTAACTGCTGCACACAAATAAAATCAACCTCAATTTGTAACTCTGCTTGCAGTGTTAATCATCTCAGCCACAAGGGGGAGCCATTCATACAGGACACAACATAAACGCCTACAATTGAGAACTTAATCCATATCAAACGTCCTCCCAAACAACAGGAAGTTATATTTTTCAGATGGGCTATTACGTCTAAAAATGTTTAGTACTGGAAAAAATGAAGATCTAGAAACAGGCTAATGTCCAATTTAAATGGACATCTCTAAAAGTAAATAAAAAAGCGCATGAAGGAAAATATTACGTAATTTCAGCCTTTATTGTTCCCTTTGAATGACTTTAAATAACTAACTTTATATACAAACGAACAAATATTTATTCATTGTTTGTCCTCGTAATCGCTGTGCTGCCTTCCAGGAATTTATGCACTTTGCGTAATTCCCATGCGCGCACAGACTCTAGCCTCTTCCCACTTTCGTCTCCTGCTGCTCCTTGCTTGTCTGTGTTCCACCACGGGCTAAAGTGTTGAGGGGGCGGATAGTTTTGATTTTCTTTACTTTGCTCTTAGCCAATAATGTCGAGGGAGCTGTTGTGCACATCTCAGCTGGCAGACATTTAAAAGGGAGACAGTGCGGCGCTGGAGTAATTTATATTAAACCCCCTGGCCCCTTTTCTATGGGGCGCTTAGTCTCCCACCCAGCACAGCACAGCCCCGCCAGTGAACAGTCGACGCGAGTGGGTGCCTGTCATCTTTGAGGGTGCCACAGACGAGATCACATCACTGGAGGCTGAGGACTTGAACATGTGAGTGAAGAGTTTGTCATGAGCAATCATGTAATCATTTATTTAACCAACACTTCTTGTTTGTCAATGTTGCCTATTATTTTATGCTTTTTTAATGTGATGGAAACCCTAGTGTAATCGTTTACATCTTTAGAATCTGTTTTGTTTGGTATATTTATTTTACTAAAATAACAGCAAAAGTTTTGCCTCAACCCTTGTTTTACTTTATTTATTTTGGGCATAACCTCCTCGACACTTGTGCGTAATCGTGTCACTTAAAGTCCTGATGACAACCCTTTCTCATGGTCACTGATCCATCAATAAGCAAACGTTTTAAACTTCTATCTTGTCTCTACGCAATATTGTGCATAACCACTTTGACATCTGTGCGTAACCCATCAACACTCGAAATCTTTTTATGCTTACTTTATCCCCTTTTCTCCCAAAGGATGGCCAGCTCAACTCGCGCACTCTACAGTATGGTTTTCATCATAGGCTTGATATCCTCTCCCGCGGTCTCAAAAAGAAACCGTGGATCACAAGGCGCCATCCCTCATCCGGACAAGAACAACCCAAACGAATCGGAGCAGCAGCCTCACCCTCCTCCTCCCGGGGGCTCCGGCACCCGCCAGAGACATAGCTCGTCCTCTCCAGCCGACGAAGTTCTGGAGTCCAGCCAAGAGGCGCTGCACGTCACCGAGCGCCAGTATTTGAAGCGCGACTGGTGTAAGACGCAGCCCTTAAAGCAGACCATCCACGAGGAGGGCTGCGTGAGTCGGACCATCATCAACCGCTTTTGCTACGGACAGTGTAACTCCTTCTACATCCCCAGGCACATCCGTAGGGAGGAGGGCGCGTTCCAGTCGTGCTCCTTCTGCAAGCCCAAGCGCTTCACCACCATGACGTTCACGTTAAACTGTCCAGACCAGCAGCCGCCCACTAAGAAGAAACGCATCCAGCGCGTCAAGCAGTGCCGCTGTATATCTATAGACCTGGACTAGTCGTGCGGCTCTGTCCGTGCGCGCGGACTGAACACGTGCTTGACTTCACTGAAAACCTAAAACACTAAACTTTAATTCTCATTTTCTTCTGTAACTACAGCCTGAGACATTTCCAGCACTGCACGGGAACGCGAACTTGGAATGGTTTTACGCACGGCTTTGTCATCTACAGTAGGCTAATAGAACTGCACAAACCTGGTTTATTTAATGCCTCTGATCAGAACACTCACAGCAGGAATATATCCTGTGCTGATTTCTTTAACGTGTTTATATATGTTGCTTCCACTGTGTGGAAATAGACGGACTAGTGAGAAACGCAGAATGTGATTTACTCCTATGTTTCACCCGATGATTCTTTTTTTGTGAAAAACCCTTTAGTACATGCCTATTATTTCTATTCTATTTTTGTAAGTTGCCTAAGTTCTGCAAACGGACTCGAGGCTTTTTGTTGCTATAGCAGACAGTTGTACACTTCAAATGGCTTAATGCTATAGCTGTTAAGTGTAAAGGAGACTTGGATATAACTTGTTTGTTTGTCGGATTAAATTATCCACAAAATAATGAAATAAATGCTGGCATATTGTGCATATGATTTATAACCTTTAGGGGAATGCAAATTCATTTCCACACGCTCTGAATCTTGGAGACTCACAGGGACAGGAGAATTTCACCCCTAAAGCGCCCTGCTTTTAAAATAAATGCTAAAAGATGCAATAATGAGGTTAAATTTAGTTGATTTTTATAATGGCTGCTCTTGGCTTGAACTGTATCGTACTATCACCAAACTGTGCCAGATATTTGTACCTACTGTATATATTATTGTACATAACAGTACAGACATATCTTTTGAAAGGGTTAGGTGAGTTGTAACCTGCCACATTTTAAATTTGAATACCATCATTCATTATTTTTTATTATAAGTACAGGCCACATATTAGTACAGTTAATTACATTTCAGATTTAAAATGAGTCAAAACCACATGTCCCATTATAATCCACATTCCTACAAACATCGTCAACTTAAAATAAACTTCCAGGAAACAATTTCACTGCCAATAACACAACCTTGTTGAATGACTCATAGTTTATTGAAGGCCCTGACTGAAATATGAATCATCTGATCTTTTCGAGTTTCTTCCATAAAGTCAGAACTTTGCTGGGCTCCTTACCCTCGGCCTAATGACAGTGTTGACAGGAATATGGCACACACCTCAGACTGAGCAAATCCATTGAAGAAAAAAATAAAAAAGTTTGGTCCGTGTCCATTTCCAGTAGTTTATTGTTGAAATTTAAAACAATTCCATAAAAGTACAGAGCACCTACATTAGCTACTGAAGGTTGCACAAACCAGCAAACACACAATAGTGGCCATTATGTTACATTAATATCACCCTGTGGTTATTTAATTATTTAAAAATTAAATGGGAGATGTAATTGATTTTTGGGGGAAAAAAAATACAGATTTAAGACTTATATGGCTTCAGGTATGCTTAAATATAACTTTTAATTCAAAATTAAATAAACCTAGGCAATAAGAAAATAAATTGGCCATAACATTGTAACATCAATGTGAAAATATATCTTTCATATGCATCCTTTGGCAGCATCTTCATCAACCAAGAAAAATACAACCTCAAAGGGTCAAAGCTGGCATTCTCTGGCAAAAATAAAACCTTTCTTTACATAAATAGTCTCCCCCTGATTAACACAAGCATTGGCTTTACATTTGTTCAAATAAAATGCACTTGCAGAAATAAAAAATATCTATAAGCCCCTAAAAGCATTGTTATTGTTTACATCAATGAAAAGAGGCCTTTGCATAGGAAATGAGGTGCAAACAGTGCAATACACGTTAAATCAATGCACACAGGTAGCATTACAAGGGAGCTACAGCTACTGCAAACAGAAAAGTCAAACTGTGCTGTACAGCGTCATATACCGCAGCAGTGAAGGAGGAACTGCACAAACTGAGTGAGATGCAAAACCTGCTTTCTTCTAATAGTCCGTCTAAATGCAGAAAAAAACACTGCTACAATTGTACATACGATATGTCTCAATTTGCGCACAGCTTATGTTATACACTGCACAGTCTCTGCCGGTTCTACAACATGGCATATTTATAAGAGTCGCCATGGCCCCTTTAATGGGGCCATGGTGAATGAAAAGCCATTTGTGATGGTCAAGAAAACTGAACTGCCTTCATACAGCTTTCAGAGCCATTTGTTTTGTCAGCACCCTTATTTCTCATTGAAATACCCAAGAGGCCATATCTTTTCACACTACAGCAACTGCACTGCCACAATGATGTACTGTAATATTCACATAGCTGTCTTTCTGCTTATATCTCAGCTTCTCTCTCCATTGTGGATGTGTCAGCTGGGCACTATTAGTAATCCCACTGACCCTTTATGACCTTTCACAAGCTGGCCAATCGGGAGGTCACATCAAGCTGGATGAATGAGGTCCACCTTTGGCCTGTAGGACTCTGATCGGTGGTGGAGCAGCAGCAGCAGCCATGCATCGTCGCTGCGTGCCCCGCTCATATCTGTGCGCACATGCTTGTATCAAAAGAGTAGGTGGTGTCCAGTGCTGTTAGTGGGACAGAGACATGGCAGTGGGAGTGTTTTATTTTGTCCAGTCTGTCATTGTTGAGGCAGGAGGTTACTGTAAACTAATGTGATGTCAAATGTTTTACACCACCAAGATTGGCCTTTCTCTACTGCTTTGTCCTTTGACATCAGCTTGATGACACGCTGGCTTCCTTCTGTCGCAGCCTCTCTTTCTGTTGGTGAGAAGCACAAAGAGAGTCATGACGAAGTGCTGTGAACAAAAAGTGGCTTGTGTATGTAGAGAGAATCTTACCAGACTGTTGGCATTGATCTTCTTGGTTTCAACCCGCTTCTCTGCTGTGATCTTCTTGATGTTTTCTTGAGCTTCTTTTAACCTGAAAGAAAACTCAGTTAGAATTTTGTAGGATTAGAACTATTTAAACTAAAAAATATATATATTAATTCTGATATCATTATGCACAAGATATAAGAAAACTATAACATATTAATCATGTGCAGTGTTATTTTACAAATCTTCTTTAAAAAGTACATTTTCAAAACCATACATTGTTCCACTCAGCTCTTTTAACTGAATTACTGTACTCTAGTATACATTTCTGGTAGGAAATTGACCTATTAATAACCAGCAAAAGCCCTGCAATGTTATTTACATATTTTACTCTTTGATCTTTTATGTCTACAGAGACTAAAAAAACCTACATGTTGCCCAGTGGCATAAATAGATTTGTCACTTTGTTGGTTTAGGTCTTTCTTACTTTTTTATGGTGTGCCTTCTTAACACCAGGGAAGTGTGGCACTTTACTGAGCATTAAGTCTACCTCCAGTCAAACTACAACAGCTCCTGTAACTTGACTTGCTACAGCTGTGCTAGTTTGATAAAGACAAATTAAATTTTGAAAGGCATGAAACTGAAGTATCTCTCATGCAGGATGCCCAGTGCCACGAGCCTGTGTAATGGCAGCACACGCTCAGCCCTGCAGTGTGCCGCTGGTATTGAGTGAAGGCCCCTGAGTGAAAGGCAGAGGAGACTGACAGTGGGCTGATGAGACTGCCTATAAAAACGCATGGCTTTTATGAGTGTGCAAAGAGAATTAGGCATAAGCACAATCAGCTGTGTGTAAAGTGCGCTGTGCGTTCACACTCAAGGGAAATGGAGCCCAGATCATTTTTAGGGCTGACTGTCCACATTCATTATTTTCAGTTGTGGGTTACTTTTATAATTAATAAAAACCTTTCTCCTCTATGAACCCGGGTGAGCACAAAAGCAAATTATTTATCTGTTAAATTATAATTACTGTTGAGCTCCTAAAAAGTATTTTATCAGCCTTTCCTCAAATAAATATGTATTTGATTATTATATTTTAAATACATACATTTTCAAAAACCCTAATCCTACTTGTGCCCCTGTAAGTATTAGGTGAATAAAAAAAAATATATGGTAAAGTCAAGCCAATTTTCATTTTGCTACAAATCAGAATTTGGCCTGAATTTGATTCAACATGAACTGACCTATTCTCACCGGAACAAATTCTGACAAATCTAATCATTTTAGCTACATGTGAGCACAATGATCTGCATAGCAGCAAACACAAGTTTAACTGTTGTTAAAGGTCACAAGATGTCACAAGAGAAAGAAACATAGGTCATCTGGACATATAAAGTGAAAAATGGCCAACATAAACCCAAATGCATAATTGGAGAAATGTTAGGTCTTTACTATTATTTACTTAAAACCCAACACAAAGTAACAGATTGGTAACAGAGCAGCCCTGTGGACGTGCAGTGTTCCTGGTCTTTGCAGCATCATTACAGTGTTTATCAGTTCTCCCATAACAAACAGCCTTTAACAGCCACAGGACCATCCAGTGGCTAGTAAAGCCAGGTCAGCCGCCAGGAGGGTCTGCTGGCCCTCAGTGGAATGCCTCCCTAAGCACAACGCCTCAGGTCAAAGGAAACATCATAAATCCAGTCCAGAGCTTTGTTCATTGGCATTGAGGCCTCGGGTTGTCTCTGCTTTGATGGCCTCCCTCTTGGTGTTAATTAGAAAGCAGCTTTTGCACATCAGCGCTTCGCAAGCATGGCTAGTAACAACCTTTTCTAAATGAATAAATACTCAACTAATATAAGTCAATGAGCTTAATAAAATAATTTGATTGTGAATTAAATTAGTTTTTTATTTTTATTATATTTCCTCTAACCTTTGAGTAAAAAATAATAACTTTTGGTATTCTTTTTACAATCCATTGAAGAGTTAAATGTACAATTGACAAACAATTCTGGGCTAAAGAAATTCTCACCTTTCTTTGGAGATGTTCTTGCTCTGTTTTTTCCACGTGTTCTTAAAGTCATTGCAGAATTCAAACCAGAGCATGAAGATGTGATTTGGAGTCACCTCCTTCTCTCCAGTCTTTGCCTTCAGCCCAAAATAGTTCACCGTGTCCTGGAACCTGCATGTGAACACATCCGACAGAAATAAATAAATAAATAAAGTGTGCATCTGTTCAACTGAGAAACTACCAGGAAAAAAACAAAAACAGATACAAATTGTCTCATATGATGAATAGCTTTGAAACAGAAGAAAGAGAAGCAGAACTGTGAAGACAATGTCCATCCGCGGAGCCACAGGGGGAAGCCAGCAGCAGTTGCTTCATTATCACATTGACCTCCACAGGCTTCAGGGAGGACAGTCGGAACACACGCACACGCACACACGCACACACGCACACGCACACACGCACACACACACACACACACACACACACACACACACACACACACAAATATGTTGTTATATAGTATTGTTGTAGGGTAAGCCTAATTCGCCATAACATAACCTGAACTTTCAGGCAGAACACATGGGACTCACAAAGCGGCCTGCTGCTCCAAATCCACTTCCTTCAACTACAACATGAAAGACATTTTCGAGTCACGCCTGTCAGAGGATTGATAAAAGGACGGCCATGATTCAAGAGACGCTCCCTGTCCCAGCGCGCTCCCTGACAGCCGGAGAGACTCTGACCTCCATATGCTAGGTGGCTTTCGCGACGCTAATATAATACATGCAAAATGAACAATATGCTGGCCAGACACTCGGACTATACTCGCCGAGCCTGCTTCCCATTTCCTGGAGATGCGTCATTTTGTCAGGATGCTCATAGAGAAGAGTGTTGTAGATCATTTCTACAAAAGAGAATTAGGAACAAAGCTTTGGGATGTTTAGAATCAGCAGGCAGACGTGCACAGTCCCAGGTAGCTTTGTTGCCATGTCTGACATGATAAACTCCTCTCTATCAGCTCCTCTCTTGACCCTAGGCCATTGTGTCAAAGCACGCACAAATCAAACTTAACTCTAGTCTCCCTCTTAGACAAAGCATATTCACTCAAAACAGATGCAAACATGCACACACTGACAAAACCTAAACAAAATCAGACGGAAATTTGTTCATTTGTGATGCGTGTGGTGGACAATTACACTTGGACCTGAATACAAACAGGCCCACACTTCTGTAATCCACGTTATAATGCCATTGCCGTGAGAGGGTTTACTGCAGCGTCCACAGCCGCGCATTCCTCACTGACAGCTGTAAAAAAAATAAAAATAAAGACCCATTACAAAACCATGAGCAGCCGTGAGAATGAGGCAAAATTTTGGGCAGGCAACTCGGCATTCCTTTGTTTCCTCTGTGAAAAGATTACGGGTGTAAATTCAGGGTTGTCAGATGATACACTTGTACGTATAACAATGAAGCAAACGCTGCATGGAGAGTCTGACAGAGCCAGTGAAGTCAGTTGTAATCGAGCAAAACGTACAGGAGAGGAGAGCGCAGTGAGATGGAACCGAGGACCAAATTAAAAGCGAGCCAGTGGAACAAAAAGATCTCGTCACTCTGTGTGGATGCGCCAAAGATCAGCTCAACGGGAAGTTCAAATAAATGCTTTTCAGAGATGTGCTCAGAGAACAGTTTACAATTAACCTTTCTAAAGCCATTTGTTATGACAATTGTTTTGCATAGTCACAACGATTATTCAATATGCCAAGGCAATATTTGTATTGTTAAATTATTCTCCATTTATAACAATGAGGCATAATGAGCTACCCATTAGCTCCAGTACATATGCTCCACTTCATTCCCCTTTCTTTCTCCCAGTTTAACCTCCATCTAACGCTATCCAATCAAGGCTAAACAGCCAGAAATATTACATTCATTTGCATGTTGATGTTATGATGACAAAGAATTTTCAATATTGTGCAGCCTTAATTAGAACTTGGAACAGCCGTTAAAAAAACTCCACCCCAAGAATATTTGTAGCAGTCCTCAAACTTAAAACTGGGTTAAAGTCATTGGGTAAGTTTGTGCTGATAAGACCTGTCATGCAATGGAAGTGGGCCCAGACACTTTTTGTCACTTTGTGGACTGTACCAGCTGCACTATGAGATTCAAAGAGAGGTTATTCTCCTGGTATCAAGTCAAAAATGTGTCAAAATTAATGTGAGGCTAATATTTAAACTATTTTCAGATTTGTGGAGGTAACAAGTTACATAATGTTGCTTTAAAAAAACAAAAAAACCTGTAAACTCTCTGAATCCTCCTAAGGCCACAGTGGACGCTTCAGCTAGCACTAAGTATATGTTGTCTATTTCCTTATTAACACCGAGCCATAATGTTGCAGCCACTACTGCTCGTTCGACTGCTGAAGCTGATTTGTCATCCTGCGCAGATGTGAGAGCCCACCCAGGGCCCGTGAGCCCGCTGACGCCCATATTCATCAACGGCGTGTCACTTTTACGAGGTGGCTCTGTGGGAACCTGAGCTAGACCCTCCCCCTCCCCTCTCCTCAGTCCTGCTTCAGCAAGCGTCTGTCGGCCAAGTACCCTCTTTGGATAAAATTAAAGGAAAAGTTCATTAAAGCCTAAAGGTGCTGTCAGCTGCGGGGCCCTTTTGATCAATATTTTTCTCAAAAGGGAATGCCTTCATTGCTGTGGTGTCACTCAGGAGAAAGTTGTCCCTAATAACCTCTTTTGGCCTACAAACAGCATCATAAAACAAAGCAGCCTGGAACATTAGCCGAGTTTTAGTATTGTCCAAAGCAATCATCTTCCAAATTGTTTATAGTTTCCATTTTCTTGTGTCCGGCCTCTTTTGCTTTCTCCTTCATGTGCTTTCAGTGATTTATTTTGGAAGCGGGAGAAGTTACGATTTAAAGCAAACAATTCTGCTCTCTGTCCAAACAAGGCGAAAAAAATAATCTACTTGCTTTGTTTGTCTGTTACACCATCTTTTTTCCAATATGAAATGTTCCAGATATGATTTTGCCTGAACACAAGCTTAGTCGCTGCCGGTGTGTCTCACACCCATAAATCAGACGCAGCAGAGGACTCTCGAGAGGCTAGTGCATAAAACATGGCAGATAAGAAGGATACGAGCTGTAGGAGGAAGCACAGGGTGTTCAGCCTTAAATGCGGTGCACTGCATGTGGTGTCTAGTCTCAATTTATCTTCACAGTTTAGGACTACAGGAGAAGATTGCACTTACAATTAAAGCAGCACTAAGCACCTTTTTTACCTCTAAATATGGAATCATTACGCTAATAGCTTTAGATTTATATTGATGCCTTCTTGACATGAAACAAGTAAACGCTTAGCCAACAGATATTCCACCATGTAACTCTGAGAGTCAGAACACAAAGCTTGCAAGAACACCAGCACAGCACATGAACAAATATTCCCTCAGCCTCCCTATGTAAGCAGACGTAACCAGCACTGGAATAGCCACTCTCCTATTGATTCAATGCCGACAGGCTGCGTACACCAACCTGAGATGCAAGATGGTAAGAAACACTGGTGCTAGTAACTGTATACGGCCATCCAATCACATAGCAGCAGTGTTATTTATTTATAACTCTAACTTGACAGGCATCTTGTGTTTTTTTTATGGGAATTTAGGCCAATTTAACTCAACTTAACTAGATGAGATACAAACTCTCTGGACAGTCTCAGGACCATTTCCGCTTAATAAATATCTTCTAGATGCAAGCTTTCAGTTTGTGTTTATGTGACAGTTTTTGGCATGTGTCGTCAGGAGATGGTGCCTCATGACTCATACATAGTGGAGTATCTGTCAAACCAGATGCAGGTTATTCTCCTTGTTTCATGCCATTTATTACCGTTATGAATGTGACGCCTTTATTTGATCGACATACAGGGTCCATATTTTGAGGTAAATAAGTTAAATAGGGTTGCTTCAAATGGTGATGTTGTTTCTAACCTTTTCTGTGCAGCACTGAGACGTTCCTCCTCAGCCAAATGTTCCTTTTGAGCTGCGGACAAAGAAAACAGCATTAGGGCAGATAATAGAGTGAATGATGGACCAAAGATGAGACACTCCATTACACACTGTGGAGGTCCAGGTGGGGGCGCTGTGTTCAGTGTCCACCTGCTAAAGTGGGTTGAGATGCCACTGACACTGGGAGCACTACTATCCCATTGACAGTAGAAGCCCATGGTAAAGCGTGACGTGCTCTCGGGTGAACGCGCTGACACACGGGGGAGTGCAATGGCGGGTGTGGCGTGTGTCTACATGCAAGTGAACATTCAGGAGCTCCAGAGCAGAGTTCGGAAACTCCTGTGTACTCCTGCCATGTAAAAGTGTCCAAATGCAAGGCAGATGTGAGTTGTGGGCCAGGCTGAGGTGTAAGAATTTATCTAGGGCCAGAGAGTGCCTGTGATCTCAGATTTATAGCATTTTTCCAGATTCATCCGAATTTTTTTTTTTTTTTTTTACAATGATGGGGTACCTTTTTCTGCTTGAAGATTTAAGAGGTGGAAGTCTCCAAAAAATTGTTCAAAGGCAGGTTTTGGGGGTCTATTGGGAGAAGGTGAGCTTTCGCCACCGAGCAAGCAGCGCTTTTACTTTTCCTCTTTTTTTTTTTTTACATGTGAGGTAATGATGTCTGGACAGTCGGAGGAGGGGCTGTGACCAATGGCGTTAGTCTCAGTGGGGGTCGGGCTGGCGCCTGAGGTACCCCTCTGGTGCGACGGTGCAGAGGTGGCACTGCAGTCCACATCTTGATGGCAGGGGAACGAGGGAGAAAAAGGATGTGTGAAGTTTCTCTCCCTCCGCTCGCCGTGTAAACATGAAACCAGTAGTTGCTAACTAGAAAGTTATGAGACGTGCACGCTGAGAGGGACAATAAATTAGGGCTTTAAAACTCTGACACACTTTTCCAAACTGCTGCATTTACCTAGCAGCCAGATAACAAAGAGATGTTGAGTATATTCTACAGGGCTGCGGGTGTTTTTCAAAGAACACCAAGGTCTCTCTCCTAATAACACAGGTCATTTACAGGTCTGTATCTAAAAATTGATGCTCTAAGAATTTTAGATTCAGAAGATTCTTGAATCAGGTGTTTTGTTTGTAGAGAGATTAGTTTTCACTTAAAGACTATGTAGGCACATTTCAACTGGAGAGGTATGGTAAGGATTAGTCAATATGGAATGATTTTGGAGGTGTTCCTATTGTCAAAAGAGGACTAAAACATCCTAAATAAGTGTACCCTATTGTACTACTATTGTAATTCCTCAGTTGTGGTTCCAGCTGTGTAGTACACTGCTGACTGCTGACTGGTTGGCAGAGAATCTTTACTCAAGTGAAAATGATAATCAGAACGAACAGGCAATGTTTTTTCTCAAATGAAGCTTGTCTTGCAGTGATAAACATAAAGATAGGCTGCTATATATTATACATTTTTAAAAGGTTTTGTTAATAAAACACATTGCATTTGCTGTCTACATTGCAATGAATATAAAAAAGCAAACTCCTAAAAATGTAGAAAACAGCTCTCTTTGTTGAAATAAAGTTGTGTGCTCTGGTTTATTGCTGCAGTATATTCTCTTATAACCCTCTTGCACCACTACACGCTTACTTTTTAATGTAGTTGATGGCAACATAGCAACCTAAGCCTAAATGAAAACCTTGTTAGTGGTTACTCGTTCCAAACCGTGCTTTACCAAACCACGTCTGTACTGAAACAATCAGAACAGAGCTATATATATTATATTCTATATTATAGTATATATACTATAGTATAGTATACTATACTTTTACCCACACTTTAGTGTACGGTATAAACCTAAATGACCATAAAGTCGACCTTTGTCTAACAAGATAAAAACTGAAACCATACATAACAGAATAAGAAAATACAAAAAAAAACAATGAGTTTTACTGACTCTAAAATTAAAGCAGCATTAAAGCAGCAACCACAAAGTTAATGTTTCAATATCGGAATGGTTCTTTTACATCATTTCATACAAATACAACTACAACAAAACAAGGCTGCCCTTCAAAAGGTATGCGTTAACAGTGAAAGTGAGAAAAATGTGTTAGAGTTACAGGGATATTGTAAAGATGTAAAACCAAGTCAGAAAGAACCTTTTATGGAATGGAACCATTGTCTATAATCTGACCTTTGACCCTTAAAATGCAGATTAAGCTCTTAATTTGTGAATGTTCTTAAAAATGTACTGTGCAATAATCACAGTCAAAATCATTAAGAGGAATGTGTAAAAAGAGGAATTATCATTTCAAACCAAACAGTAAGAGACAAAAACAACAGAGACTAATACAAAAGCAGAGTGCAGTTACTGCATTTGAAATGATCTGTTAGAACATCCCGGACTTAAGTTACTGCACTCTGCCTTAAATTAGTGTACATTTTGTAGTTACTGCAAATTTCACACCAAAAGTTCTCAGAAATTAAACCCAACTGAGGCATAACACTTTGTCACCAAATAAAACAGTTTTATTTACATAAAAACAGTAATAGTAACTCAGTTTTGACATAATGCTCTTTGCCTTTGTAGAACAGAATATCTCACTTTATGAATGGAGCAGGTAGACGAAGGAAAGCAGTCTGACCTAAATAGTTTAAACAAAACCATCAGTGCAGATTTTACACATTTATCTTAAGTCTGTGAATGAGGCTGAAGCCTGAGGCAATCTTTGTGAAGCTGCTCACACCTTGTTCCCAGGAAACCATCATTAAAACACTTGATATATATTTTTTTAACTCTACATCCTTCACTCTCATCCGAACAAGGGACACATTATTAGGTTCTGACTCACTGACAGCTAAAAAGCATGAGCACACATGGGATGGTGCACATGTATTTCCAAAGAAAGCCTGTGAAAATTACACTTAGCTAAGGGAGCCAGTATTTGTTTTCAATTAGTCATGACATGCATTGGACATGAAAAATGTCTGCCAGTATATCCCCAAAGGTTTCAAAGAGCCCCTATTAAAAGAGAAAAAGAAGAAAACTGGTTTAATAAACATTCTAATATGGCAGGTTCTTTGTGCTTAAGACCCAAAAATAGAAAGACAAAACACATTCCGTAAATTCACTGAACGAGATCAGATTATAAAAGGAACCCAGGATGCATAGTTAATTTAACAGTCTAAAAGAAGATAATGAGGGAAAAAGTGCACATTCCCAAAGGTACACGGGTTCAAATGAGAACAAAAACAAAGTGGGATGTTGTACGAAGCAGGCTGACAACAGAATGGATGACTGGATTTCAGAATCCGGACGTGGGAGAGATCACACACACAACTTTAGGTGGTAGAGAATAGGTCGTCTGGGTTCACCTGTGAGCCCCGCTGCGAGACACTCCACAGGACGGATATGGGTCAGCACAACTCGGAAACACAAAGTCTCACTATGAACGTAGGTCTGTGTGCGTTTATTGTGTGCTAGACTTTGATCACTTTGTATCTGAAGTATTACACAATGCTGAACCTGTTCATTATTATAACAAAAGTGGTTGACATGTTTTTGCCACATGGCGCAATTTTTGCAAACTTTTTACATGTCACACTGTGGGACTCAAATCTAGTACAGCCCAGTAGATGTCGTATGTCGCCGCATCGTGCTATTGGAGAGTGTGGTATGCTCCAACTCAACTCTGGTCCAGCAGCATCGGCAAGAGTCCACTTGAGTGATGTTCATCACGTGAAGAGAGGTTATAGAGGTTATGACTGTCCCAGTTTTCTGTCAGTCTTTGCTTGTTTAAATGTGAGATCAATTTGTCATGTGTTATACTTTGCAACCACATGATATGACTGTATGTGACACAACAGAAAATCCGGAGCCAAATCTTTCAACAGTAACGTTATTTTGACACAATACATAGCACTTTGATCTCGGATTGCATCAGTTTGTAACACATAATCAAACATTTCTGACATTTTTGTAAATGGCAAGTGGCTTTACTTTTGTAACCTATGGCAGAAAAAGGAAATTATAAAACGATTACAATGGTTTTCTAAATGTGTGTAACATATGTAACTGTGGTCAGCTGCCTCAGCATTTACCTGAGCGGAGAAAGACACTAATTCAATGATGAATCACCGTTTAAGAGCCTCCGCCACCCTTTGATGTGAGACCTGTTGCTTTGTTTTGCCTTTTGAAGTCATGGAATCATCACGAACAATCATTACGCACCTCTCCGTACAACAACACGGCAACAGCCCAAGGAATTCGATTTATGAACTAAAGGTTTACAAGTATTCCACTGGAAAGTTTATGTTCAAGATGTGGCTCTGCAAACAGCCATTGTTATGTAGCCAGTGGCGACTGCTGAGGTTTTAAATCCTCGGATGTTCCATGATGCTGGCCATGACTGTTGGAGATACTTAAGGCGGATAAACTGACAATGTCATGGCACATTTCCCTCTCAAGACTACATGATCCAAGTGCAAGCCTGGTATGCACTAACAAACAACTTTTCAGGAATCATTCAGCCAACAATCCATGCATTACACTGTGCTCAAAGACATATGGCTGCAATCTAATAACACAGCTCTTTTAAATCCTATGTTTCACTACTCTCTGTACGGGGCATTAGGCCTCGATTAAAAAGCTTTACAGGGGATCCTTTTGTTCTGAGTTGACAGACTGAACAAGCCAAAAGGAATAACACCATCTTTTGCGAACTGAAACACCTTAATGGGTTTCAGACAGGCAGAGATAAAGGTTTGTGTATAATATAGCCCCACGTTGTTAATGTAGGTCTCATGCACAATGCAGAACATCCCATCAGATATAACTCTTGAGATTGTGTACACAGCTAAAGTGAATACTTGTCCGAGTGAAGTGTGGATTTATACAGTGCATTGCATGCTTCCTACAGAATAAAGGCAACCTACAATGTTCTGTTCAGTCTCAAAGTCTTTAGGTGCTGTTCATTCCCTTTCTCAAGGTTGACTATTTATTAGACCGTGCAAACAGAGCAACCTCCGACCTACCCCAAACTATAAAATGAATCCCACAATATTTACCTGGATTACAGATCACACAACAGGCAGATTACAGACTGTCAAGTTTGGCAACTGAGTCCTTAGGAGTGCAGTTGTCAGCACTGGAGATCCTCAAGTGGCTGCCCTTGGACTCTTGCACTTTACTAGTTAATGCTGACTTTACAGGTGAGTACAGGAGATACAGCTGCAGGAGCCTGTTGTCTTCTTAGACTTATAAAGTTCTATCTACCTTTTGAGCAGTTTTGAGAGAGTAAAGTTAAATTTGTTGACATTCTAATTAGCAGCAGTGACAAGGTGCAAATTTCTTTCAGCTAAAAAATTCCCAAAACTTTAAAATACAAAATAGGTTATTTAAGAATAGTAAAATGTGAATGACTCAAGCTTGACCAAAATGTCCGCGATAAGAGTGTTCTGCTGAGAAAAATGCCCAAACCCATCAAACATCAAAAAACAAAAGGCGCAAAACATCCAATCACTTACATAGAAGGTATAAGCAAGTATCATTTGTAGTAAAACTGTTGGGTGGTGACTAACCTAGTGAATGAAAGAAGCATGAGGATATTTGATGTAGCCCTTCCATTAGAAAAGGCAGGGGTGCTTCTCACCTGGGACAACAATGAGTAAAGAAGGGGCTCCAAAAAGACTTTCTACAAGCCATAAAAAAGTACATACTAAACACCATAAGGAAACACCTCCTCTTTAAAAAGGTCACTGTCAGTGGAGCAGAAAGTGAGATGGTGTTAATTCTAAACACAAGGGAACACATTTGGGAAAACAAACATGACTATGCCACTCATGTCTTATGGTACACTGCTGCAGAAAAAGAAGGTAGAAAATAATGGAAACTCTGGATAATGTAGCAGAGTGGATGCTATACTTAGTCTATTGGTCGGCCCATAAAGGGCATATTGATGAGAAATGGTCCTTAAGTATATTCAGACATTCACACTTGCAAACTAGTTTCTGAAGTTTTAGAGGCTATGTTATTAGTTACTTATGTGTGTTTTTAGTGGCCACTGCCCCATTTTAATTCTGGGTTCAGGAGTCTAGTTGAGTGTGTTTTGGTTGTGTCCCTTTCACGGTGGTCCCCAGCTCTGATCAACTGCGGCCGGTCACTCTTTACAAGACCGCAACCAGAGATGTCCCGCCAGCTTTACAGCAGCCCAGAGTACATGAGAGCCATGTTAGGAGCCATGTGATCCCTTCTACAGGCCTGTACACCGCTGTCCTCATGCTGTCTTACTGCGCACCGAGATGCCCCCCTCCCATGTGTACACGCACGGACGGACCAACGCGCGCGCACACACACACACACACACACACACACACGCACACACACACACACACACACACACACACACACACACACACACACACACACACACACACACACACACACACACTCAGCTGACTGTCTGACATGGCAAACACATAATTATAGTTTGCCCTTTTTTAAAGCTCCCATGTTGGGTGTCTGGGTGAAAACTGGGCTTTTCGAGCTCGACCCAGATATAAACATCCACTACTGTATTTTGTTATGGGATCATCATCGAACATTATCCAAGAATGAAAGAAAGCCTGTTCTGACAATAGTAGTGCTTGTATCTTGCCTTGTACATGTATTTGTCAATGCAATGCTGATAATGTAATATATGACATGTTGCCATTTAAAAAAATAAAAACATATATATACACGACATATATGACAACAATTCTGTGACACTCACCGGCAGAAATGAAGCTCTCCATCTTGGATTTGAAAGGCTGGATGTGTTCCTCTGATGAATTGCAACACACTTTTTCAACATTCTTTTCACAAGCTGAGGACAGAAGAGAAAAAGAAATATTTATTATTCATTATTGTGTCTTATCAAAGTCTGCTCTCTACAAAAAAGTGGACAAAATTCTTTAGATAAAATTAGCTTGGTCCATAAATGCTTTAAACCTTCATTCAAGAATCTGTGTTCCAAAAGAAACAAGTGTGTGTTTCTCCTCCAGCAGTGCTCAGTTTGTCCTTTCTTGGCAGTAAGTACAAGAAGTAAAGATTGTAATTTTGATTGGAGTTAACAGCAATAAAAATTGTTTTGATAAACTCTAATATACTCCAACTTTTGAAACAATTTTAATCACATTTAGTACTAAACTAAGACAATGAAACAACTAAACAAGATCAGGATGAAATTCATATGAAATCAGAGTTGCCCAAAGACTTTTACTGTATGTTTATCCATTAAAATTCCATATTCAGTATATAACTTTAAACATGCCTCATAAACACTTCCTGAAAGAAAATTTAAAGCTTTAAGAGTGGGCACATTTGGGTGATGATAAAATTACTATTGAGTATATATATTATACACGTTTAATATATTTATATATATATATATAATAATTATGATTTTTTTTTTTTTTAAATGGAGCCCATTCCATTTGTTGCATATTAGTTGATGTTTTATGTGGCTCTACATGTTGTTGTTGCTTCTATGTAATTAAGTTATATTATGCAAAAGTAAGGCCAAGAACTAATTTAAAAGTGTAGCAGTGTGCACATGGCCCATGATCTGTTCGCTCATGGCTTTATCTTTACGGTGCCAAACAAGCCGACTCACGCTCAGAGGAAACAGTGACAGAGCCGAGCCTGCTTCCTTCCCACTGTAAGCCCCGCAAAACAAGCTGTAAGTCATTAATGGCTGCAGTAAATACCTTCACTTTCTTATGACTGCATAGCTAAATAGTGCAGCAACACAACAAGAGCATTAACAGGTCTGCCGGCCGTCTCACTTCACTGCGTCACTGCTCTGAGTCGTAAGTTCCCTTCTCACGTTTGCACGCGGGGCACTGAGTGCACCTGCAGCTCGGGTAAACTCGCTCTGCTACATTTGTTTTTTATGGGCTGTTTTAATAAATTGAAGAGGATACACAAAGGTTGAGTGGTAACTACATACAGCCATACAATCTGGATCCAAGGACATTTTTAATTGATGGATCCTGCCAACTGTGGACCAGACAGAAAACGCCTCAAAGAGGAAACCCACAAAACATTGCAGCTGTAATAAATCACAAGAAAATTACATACTCCAGGACCCACATTAGCAATATGTTTGAGAAGAGGTTATCCCAAAGCATTGTTGTCTTAAAACTAATAGGACAAACCTAAAACACACACACACAAATAAAAATTAAACACTACTGCGGCAAAGTTTTAGGTTTATCAAAAGGGCCTCCTTGTCATCAAGTCTTTACTACAATGAGCCTCTAGTGCAGCTACCAAAACGCCACCAGACAAGCAGACAAAGAAAAGAAGTGGTATAAAACCCCGGAAATGTTTCCCCAGTGGAGAAGGAGTCTGCAGAGTACCACAATATGCAGGGTCTAATACTCTACCGTTAGAAATAATGTCTTCAAACGGACTTCACACATGGTGCTCAGATCGGACCCTCAGTCGTAAAACAGAGCTCAAGCTAAAGGTTGTGCCTGAACCTGACATTAAAGGCCATTTAAAATCAGTGCAGTGTCTGATTTGCCACAATGATGAATGCCTAACCCGGGACAGGCCTTCTGTGAAACACTAAACTCCCCTGAGCAGCAAATGAGCTCTGACTGTTCCTTTTTATTTGGTCCTATTTCATTCGCCAGTGCCCAGTTCAGTTACACAGCAGTTAAAGAGACATCTACTAGAAGTGTTATCAAGCTTTTATGATGGCACATAATGGGCAGTAAAGATAGAAAGACCTATATGTTATCACAATGGTCTACAGTAGGTTTAGGTCCCGTTGCTTTGCACTCATCCCTCTCCCCCCTGAGAGGAGCACACAGAGAGGTCATCACCCTCTCCCCAAACAGGAAACCCCATCAAAAGAGGATCATGTTTCTGCACAAGCCCAGAGAGGGAAAGGGCAGCCGGGCTGATGAGGACCCTCTGCCGAACGCTGGACACACACACAGACAAGAAAATAGCATCTTTCTGTAAAGTTACGCTTGTGTTGTCTTAACATTTAGTAAATAAAAAAATACTTTTATAGAGTGGGAACTCCCTTGAATTGACAATGGCTTTTAAATGTTGAAGACATATTTTTACTAGGAAAACCGTCAGGCTACAAGAATTATGCTGGACAAAAGATGGACAAAATAGATGGCTATTCTCTTAATAATACTGTAAGCTAAAGTCTATTAAGTAGTGGGAGTAACCAACTATGCTTTATTAATGTAAAATCTTTTTATTATAATCATCTCAATAAATATATAAAGTAAACAATAATATAGTTGTACAGTGTATGATAAAATGATAATCAAAAAATCTTGAATCATAGCTGCCTATTATGATTAAATATTGATTTTTAATGCTTGTCAATGGAATGCATCATTAAAGCTGGGTATTTTTTGGGAGTGTCCTGACCTCTGAGCCTGGGCTGTAGGGCAGGGCACCACTGACCACTGCTGATCAGGTAAGGCCCACTTCTCTCACGTGCCAGACAGGGAAAGTTAACTTAAAAGTGATTCGATGTTTGTGTGGATTTTAGTGATCCGAGTTATAATTAGGACCAGTTGCTTTCTTTAGGCTGGTTTATAACGCACGCATAAATATTTATTCCTGGTGGCAGGAGAGGATAAAAATGGTGGGAGTCATAGGTGGAACTCACCAAATATCTACAGCGTTCCCTGTGATGCCATTTCCCCTGAGGACTACTGTGCCAGACTGCGCTGCAGCAAAAGATCAAAAACAACGGCCCTTATGTTGCATTTATTGTCTTCAAGTCTTCTATTTTTCCTAATAAATGAGTGACAGCTTGAGGTAGGTCTGGGCGCTTTTGTAGACTCTTTGTATTTTTCCCTCAGGTCAGAGAGGAGAGGGCTTTAACAGCGATCTAAAAAACCAAGGGGAGAGCCGCCAGAGCTTATCTAATTGCTTTCATATGCCATATTATTGGTTGATTTAAATAACCACAGACACCAGGGGCACTGCAGGGCATCGCCTTTAACCTCAGCATGGCCCTGGCGAAGACTGACTGGCTGCTTGGCTGGGTTACTCACTGAAATAGCGCCCAACATGCTACAAGCACCAGAATCCTTCTCCAACTCTTCATCAAGCATGTCTACCAAGCCATCAATTTGACTTATTTCCTCATGTTTCTCCAACAACATATGTATTTGTTCAATTTAGCATTGTTTAAAAGACATATACAATTATTCCTGCTGACTTTTGGTTGTTTCAATATGGTTGCTGAAACAGGAGAGCTTATGGTCTCTGCGGCATGGCTCTTATGATACAATGTCTGGAAATAGGTGTAAGCAGCCTGGGGCAGTGCAAGGTTCTAGACTGACTCACAACCTTGTGCAAAGGGCAGTAAGAGTGCATCCACATCTAAATACACAAAAGCATCACAAAACAATGGTTTGGAACTTTAATTGTCTAAATGAAAGCACTAAGAAGCTGAATTCAAATAATACACCCAGCTAACACAAACTGCATTTTCTATTTGTTACATTTATTTAGTCAAACAAATATTGGTGTCCAAGTTTGAATAAGCAGATAATGTTCTGCTATTTCCTGTTGTGATCCAGTAACAAGTAAAAATTTACCGGAAATTATTTTAGAGCGGTCAAACTTATTATGTTTATTAATAAAACTAATACTACTAATAGTAACAATAATACAAATAATATTACCTGTTCCTACAAATGCCGAGAGGGGACACATTAAGCACTTTCTTTTTGAGCCACACTTCCATGAAGGTTACTACATTTATAAAGATCATTTAGCTTCAGTTAAAAAAAAAAAAAGAAGGTAATATTGCTATTTATATAACCTATTTCGATTGGATTTGTTCAAAGACAACAGCATGTCCCTACAGAGCTACCATAGCTGAAAATTGAGTCTGCACCTTTCCCTCTAGATTTGGCCCAAAACTACACACTCTGTATTTAAATTTATGTTACTGAAGACGTATTTAAATGCACACAATGTGAGTTCGGCTTCTGCTACATTTACAGTTCTGTGAGTAAGTAAAAAATGTCCCATTGAATAAATGCAATATGTATTTCCTGACAGACTAACAATGTCATACCTGTCAGATCTTTCTTGAGCTTCTTGATGTCCTTGATGAGGTCATCAAACCTGACCTGGGCAGCCTGGAAGAAGTCCTGAGGCTCTGGAAGAGGGAATACACTCTTATCTGTACCTGCATGCTGAAAAGAAAAGAAAAAACACAGTACAGATGTAAAAATGAGTTCAATATCCTAATAGTTAATCACTAGACTGACACAGCTTTTACCTCATCAAAGTTACGAAGGTAGTATATAACCACATAATCCACCAGATTCATTCGATTGTCCTACAAAGGAATAAAGAGATTATGATTCAATTGTATAATTCTGTTTAGTTTGGCTTTATGTGGAATGATTAAACATGAGGTACCCTGCTCTTGACATCTTTCAGTTTAGGAAGAATCTCTAGTCCAAAGCCATCAGCCTGGCCTCTTGTCCTGTTCCCTCCGTTCATATAGTTCCCAAACGCCAAAACAAGTCCCATAATATCACGCAGACTATTGCACTCCAGCAGATCCTGTCAGACACAGACATGCACTGGTGAGCTGTTTACATGTGCACTGGGTCAATCGCAGCTCACAGAAGAAAGGACAATACTGCAATACTTTTTGACGAGCAGCTAGTTTGTTCAAAGTTGAAGTAAACTTGGATTTGATGTACACTTAAAGATATGATAGATAATGGGAATAGTTGTTTATTCGTAAGCAGAATCTAGCTTTGGTACCAGAGGGTCATAAGACTAAGCTACTTTATTCTTACTTTGCAGACACTGGAAACAACCTCCACCTTGCGGCGAAGGGAAGAGATGGTATCGAGGAATGTGGACTGGAAGATGATGCAGTGAGCGCGGCCTGCAAAGTCTGGAATCTGCGAGAGCTCATAGAGGAACCTGGAAAGGGGAAAGGGTGGGGGGAGGAGATGGAGAAGTAGGGGTGTGATATGTTATGACAGAATTAAACAAAACGTCTAACAGGAAGAACTATTTTTGTTCCTCGCTGGGCCCACTTCCACCACGCGGGTTGGCTGAGTCAGTGTTGCTGTTCATAGGCAGCGATCAGTCATAAGAGGTGCTGCTTGGCTGCGTCTGAACAGGCTCACGAGGTCGACTGGAGGGAAAGGCGGTGAGCGGCAGTCGGGCATTGATCAAAAGGTAGCCCTGGCCCGATCTGGGGCGACTTATGTAAACAGAGCCGTGTCAGGAGGGAACATCCTGTGTGATTAGGCTCCGCTGATGAAGCTGCACACTGAGGATGACTCAGGCCTCCCTGGCAATAGAACTGCTCAAACATGGTAAAAGAAAGGCCAGAGCTGGACTGGGTCTCATTAACGGGCCAGACCATTTAACCCCACTGGTTCAAAACACTGAAGCACTACAAAGCAACTGCATTAAAAATAAACTTACTGTTCAGGTTTGTCCAACACTTTGGCTTCGTCTTCTTTGGAATTATCATAATGTTTCTTTATCATCTCCAACTCATCACTGGTGGCCCTCTGCAAACACAATTCTAAATTTATATTTTGGCAGTAATCAATAAATCTAAAATAAATGTTTTATCTCTACAGCAAACTAATTCTTGAAAATCATTATAGCCACACTAAAAATCTATTTGTGTAAAAGAGACTTACATTTTCATACAAAGCCTCAATGGTCTCCAAATCCACCACAGAGTTGTCCACATTTAAAAGAGCTGGAACGGCACAAATATTCATTATGAGCATGCGTCGCTCATATAAATGGAAAAGATCTCAGCCAAAGCATGCTGCCTTTTAACTGCTGCCAGTCCTACAAACACAATCTGGAGATGTAAACTCACACTGGCCCTGTCATTTTGTTCAGTGTTGCAGAAAATAAATGTGGACTCTCAGCCAACTCCTCTTTCATACAAACTCTTATATATATATATATATATATATATATATATATATATATATTGATCATACATAGCTTACATATATGTTCCCAGCAATATAATTAGATTGAGCTTAACCTTTTGCAGAGAATGGATCAACTGTTGAATTTCAAGTGACTAAGAAACATACATGCATTGATTTTATATTAATGTCTGGCACTGGGGTTAACAACGAAAAAAAACCGAAAGCTTCAGAGTGCGGTGTGTGGAGTGAAGAAAGTGGAGAAGCTGCTCAGTGTCTTGGAGGTGTCACAGGTTTATGGATCTGTGTGGGACGGGGGAAGAGTTGAGTGGGGGCACAACAGAAGGAGATGGCTCCAGCATTCTGTCCGGGATCAGCTGACAGACGCCTGGTCGGTGTCACACCAGGACTATGCACACCACAACATCTACTGCTCTTAGTCTTTGGAGGCCAAGCACGACCCGGTTTGGAGAATTTGTGGTGCAGATTTTGTAGTAATTATCTGCTCATAAATAGAGCATGGACTATTTAAAAAAAATGCATCTAACAATTTTGAGCTTATTTTGTTTTAGCTGATGCTCAACATAATCTATTAAAGTATATAGTCAATTCTTTTTCTGATCTGGCATTTACATTTTTTTCTTTTTGATAGTTATAATTAAAAACTCTGATTTCTACAATGCAAAAAACCAACAGCTATCATTCTAATCTTAAAAGGATTTTATTTTTTGATAATTTCCAACCAACGGCCCCCTGTTGGTGGGTCGACTTGCAACAAATTATAAGAACTTGAAGTGTTTATTTTTTCCCAAACTTTGTGACTTCTGCACATCTTTTCTTTTTGTAAGCATTGAAATTTTACTGTATCATAGTTGGAGTATGCTCAAGTAAATAACATTGTAAAAGAAGGACTAGGACTATAAATAATCTAATCCTATTGACATGAAGAGTAACTGAAGAATCATAGCAAGCGTTTTATTTATTTAATTGAAGACACTTTCAATTACTGGTTTCACTCACACAGTGGTCTTTCTAACAAGCTAACACTAAACGTTCTGGCTCCGGGCTATTCCCTGCAACCGCCGAAGCTGTCAATGTGCTCCCAATGTCTGGATCACAGGGAACGCTGGAGGTCCATTTCCTACATCTTATTAGAGTGGATTATTTGGTCCTTGAGCCGTGCAGCCGTCAATCACACACACACAGACCAAAAGGGAGGGGGGCCTGCTCAGGCGGGTGTGCACGGAGCGCTCTGATCCGAGGGGAGCCGGATATCTCTCCACGGCGACAGATCAAAGAGTGCCTCACACACTCTCCTTCCACTTCTCACTCGTCGCACTGGTGTGTGTGAACATGTGTACGTTTGTGTGTGGTTAGGCCTTACTCTGCCTCTGAACCATGGTGGCCCTTAAGGTCTCCCACTCAGCCTCAGCTTAAGAAGTGAACCCTACCAGAGAGCCACCTTTTCATGTACCCCTTCCTTCCTAGCTCTAATTACATTACATGTCCCATGTCCTTTTAATTTGGCAACAATGGGGATTCAAGCTGCAGAAACCATGGACTCAAACCCTTAGTAGCGTTTATTAAAAAGGTCCTGTCCTTCATTGTCAAGATTTAAAACATCACTTACACCTCCAATTAAGTCACAAAAAGACAGGGTCATGCTGAGTGGGAGCAGGCCATTTTTGGAAACCACTTCCTCAAGCTGACAATGTATCACTGGGTAAAAAGGGTAAAAATAAAATCCCGGTGCATGTGTAGTTTGGGGTTTGTGTGCGAGGTGTTTTTCTGTGGCAGCGCATTGTGGAAGGTGGCTTTGTACACACTTAGATCATTAGCGGGGTGTCAGTCCCATTAGGCTTGTGGAAACCGTCACTGGCTACAATAAACAGATCCACTGGCCGCATGCTCAGACTAACAGGCGGCAGGTTCACAGTCCCATCTACTCTGTCGCCTGGTTGATACATACATTATCTCCAATTTACCCGTGCTATCAATAGTATTCACAAAAAAAGAGGGCACTTTGATTTAAACCTGAAGACATTTCAACAGGTAAATTTGAAAAAGCTGCTTTCATGTCGCTCTCATCTCAAATCACATCACTCATCTCACATTTTGACAAACTGAGAAATTGCTCTTTTCCACCAGCTGTAACTGGAAAATCCATCCACTTGAAACCCAAAATTAAACCCAAACGTGTGCCTTGTTATAAATTAGTAGCTGTCAAAAAGAGGTAGGACATGATTTGGCTGCTCCGTTCGGCTCTAAAAATAAACTTCATCTGCATTTAATCAAGAGCCATCCTCAATTTATCGTTGAATAGTGCTTTAAATTTAGTTTATCACTCTGGAATCTAAATATTCTCTTTGCTGGAGACTATACAGCACACGTTTCTCATTAATTCTGGTAAATACAATTAAAAATCCATTTTTACCTTGTTGAATGTCTTTCATGTCCAGATGCAGGCTGGAGATGAGGATGCCAACGGCCTGCGAACGCTTCCCATCCAACAACTTCACAATCTGGTAGAGGGAAAAAAAAATGAAATTACAAATACCAATCCAAAGTGATTTATTCTATTTTTAATAAAACATTCAGCTTCACATGTCAACAACAAACCATACTCTTCCCAAAGTTATTTCTGAACCATGCTGACATTAACATGGTCAAAAAGAACATTCTAAGTAAGAATCCACTTAATAGGCAGACTAAACAAAAGGAAAACTATTACATTCCTCCTAGAAGATCAATGTTGTTAAAATAAATGAATAAACCATTTTCATTTTCTGGGTCTAGCATGAATATTTAAAAAGTTTAGTAATGTAAATTTGATAAGAATTTGAGTTAAGTTAGAAAAGAACATTTATAATGCATGCTTCTTCAGTTAGGTGAGACCAATGTCCTGAACGTTTTACATATTACACACATTTTTGTGTAAATTAACACTAATGAGCTGGTTCTGTATAGACTTATTATATGTTTATTCTAATATTTGTAGAGTGGACAAAAATTAAGATGGATATGCATTTTAATAATAAACATAAAGCTACCTATTCTTCCTGTTTCACCCAAATAAGTGTTATTTAACATGTAGGAACCATTAAATCACCAATGCCATGCAAATGTACAAATGCTATACATGAGTAGTGCATGTAAAAAATAAAACATTGTTTTTATGTTGCAGATGTTTAGTGTTTATTATTTTCTTGACTCCTGGCATAATTTAATCAAAACAAGCAGTTTTCTGGAAACAACATCGTGAAACACACATTGTTGGGACAATTCTGGTCAGAGAAGCCCCTACCACCTTCATTGAACTCAAAAACACGTGCGAGATATTATCAAAAAATATCAAGTGGCAGTGAAAGTACAAAGGCAGAAGTGGCACCATAAAAGGACAGTCTAGAAGAGCAAGGGCGAAAGAAGCAGGCCCTTTTTTTTTTTATAACAAACTATAAATTCACAGGATTTTTATTTGTGCCTACACATGGACACAATTACTTATGACTGAATTAGCCGTAAAGGCAGAGAGAGTTTTGGCAAGGTAAAGCCCTGCTCTAAAAGTTAATGTGTCAGGCTTCTTCATTAGGTATTATGGCGTTTGTCGGCTACTGGGCTGTCCAAAGTCTGAGCCTTAGAAGTAGGTATTGCATTACAGGCGTGTTAGTGGGTGCCATGCTGCTTCCAGCTCTATTACCTGGATCACTGGGGATCTCCCACTCTGGGGACTCGAGGACCAGGCGTTTCCCAACACCTCTAATTAACCGCTTTGGACGGGCCACACTAAAAGCTGCCCAGGAACCCTATACCCAGTCGTTGTGGTTTGCAGAAGCTGCCAATTAGCCTAAACAGTTAGGTTAATGAGAAAAGACAACTGATGTGAAGCTGAAGTGGTGACAGGTCAAGGGAAAACGGCTCCCTCTCGTGGACAAACATAGAACTGAACATTTAGGCTCAAAGTGAAACGCTGTACAGCCTTGGAGCAAACATTTCAAAACAGAAAGAAGAACAGTGAATGAGAGAAACAGTGACTGCGCTGTGAAAATAAATACTGTGATGAAGAAAAACGTGGAGAGTGTCAGTGGTTTGAGTAGGAGCAGGTGGCTGTTGTTAACAAAGATGTGGACAAGCTGATGCAGGTTCGGAGCCAGAGTTTACACAAGAGTGCTGAGTGTCCGTCTGGATATGTGTCTGAATTACCCAGGCAGATGTTACAATAACATCAGGATCACTCAATCTGACCGAGTGGATATTATTTTACGCCCACTCGGCCACATTTCGCTTCTAAATATGTTTTCAATAAAGCCGTTCAGTCCATTCAAACAGGTTGTGTATGTCTGAAGTGTGTAAACTTTGGGGGTGGATGTTAAAGGTTGTTTTTGATGGAGAAAGTGCAGATTGCAGTTCTACACTTTGATTGCAGTACAACCCATTCTTTCTGCAACTATGGTAGCCTTGCAGGGACATGCTATTTTCTAGAAACAAACACAGTGGAAATGGGTAAGGTGATGAGTTCAAGTATAAAAACATCACTTTAGTTCATAAATGTCCTGAGAAAGTGTGAAAAATAATGTGCTTAGGTTTTTCTATTTTGCCAAGATCGACAAATTGAGAGTCTAGTGTTACTCTGAGGCAATTATCCATTAAAAGTGTTCCAGTTTTTTCTGCTGCATAACACAAAAGTTTTCAAAATGCACATAAAATAAAGACTAAATGTTCAAATAATCACAACTTTGACTTGATTTTCCTTGCCCTAATCACTTTCTTCACCTGCAGTCCCTCGGTCCTATAGCCGCCTTGTCTTTATGCCGCCTTGTAGCCACATGCCTGCAATTATACCTCTGGTCCCGTCTGTTCTGGTGTGCTCGGACGAGAGAGCTGTCCTCAATGTCATCTCGCTCAGCTTTGATATGCTAATGAACGCAGAGAAAAGGACTCAAGAGTAAACAAGAGCTTTGATTCCTCTATGGCACACATGATAAAGATTAACTCACTTGTGTAGGCATTGGCTTTTTCCCGCTGAGTTTTCAGACTTTGGGAGTTGTTGAGGGGGAAAAATGGCAGGGAAGTGGCTCATATGCATAATGTACACACACACATTCCATTCCCCCCAACTTCATCTCATCTCAAAGCCCCCCGAGGCCTGGGGTTAGCTCGATCTGGCAACACTTTCACGGCAAGTGCATAATGACTGCGGAGGACGTGCTGTCATCACACACAGACAAACGTGATAATTAAAACACAGCCTCGCTCGGACGTATTCATCATCATATCAAAGGCGGATGTCTGCATCGGTGACCAGTCCACGTCCAACAGAGCGAAAGGTGGCGGTGTTTGGGTTCTCCTGATTCTACAAAGTATGGCCGCCATGTTGTAGTTGACCGCACTAACACGTTTTCATTTCCAAACTAAAATAAAAGCTTACTGGTTTGACTATTTTTAGCATGTGGCATTGTTAAAGAGCTTGCTGCTTCTATTTCTAGTTGAGTAATGTCATCTTGGTCTTGACTCATCTTATTACTGGGTACAGACTTTTACTACTCAACCCATCTCTGTAAACTGTGTGATAAATATGTTAGTTTATGGCTTTAGTAAAAGAGAATAGAAATAAATAATACTAATACAAAATTAACCACACGTAATCAAAAGTAATCACAGTCTCCACGTCATTGCATTCATCTCTCTCATCTGCACTTCCTTTGTTCCACTCACAACAGCTGAACTTCTCAGAAACAAATTTGTGATTCAGATCATTTCTTTTCTTCTAGAGCACGAGCTTCCAAGGATATAACAAAGATCAAATGGGCAGGTTTGTATTCAACCACAGCCTTTTTCAGTGAATCAGACTCAGCTGGATAATCACTCTCCATTCTTCATTCATGGACATTCTGTAAATTATAACTTATACGTGAATATGATGCTAGTATTTATAAACAAATGCCTTCAGTATGATATGTAGTTAGTTTTAGGTCTGTTTCCATGAGTGAGGTCAGGCCTGTTTGATGCTGACATAAGCTTTTAAAAAGGAGACAGTTGGCAAGATTTGTGTCTGGATGTGGCTGTCTGAGTTGGATCAAATGTTGAGCAGTTTGCCGCTTTGGAGTGACCAGACATCTTGGAGAGGTCTGAGGATGGACAGAACACATACTCACACAAAGCCCTTTGGACTGGAGAGGAGCCTTCACAAATTGATCAGATGTGTATGGATTTAGAGGGGACAGTCTGGGGCAGTGGCCGGTTTTTAACTGCTTAGACGCCACAGCAAAGACCACAAGGCAGCAAGAATGCTGACGCAGTGCTGGCTGCAGCAGATATGCAGGGGTTGCAGCATTAACAAGTCTTTGCTGGCTAAGGAAATAGTAGATCAATCTGGCACCAGTAGAGGTTTTTCTCATTTTTCTCAACAATATTTATTTTAACTTTAATGCTTAAATAGATGGAAAGACAACATCATTCTAGTGCTGGCTTGACCAGAAGAAGAACATTACTATAAGAGAGAACTTAAATTGATTTGCAGTGTTGGTACTTTGTAGGAGAGCAATCACCCTCAGGAATAAGTCTGACAGAGAAACTGAGGAGAGGCAGAATCAATGTCTTTCAGGCTCACTGTCTCTATTTTTTTCTAAATACAGAAAACTCAAAGAGCAGCTGTTAAAAAGGCACTGTATAAGAAGGCCCTGTCCAAAACCCCAACTTTCATTGTCAACATAGTGGGAAGGGGTCAACAAGGAGCAACTTGGAACTGGATAGGTTTATTCAAGTGCACAGAAAAGTCAACCAAAGCAGATAAGCCTGTTGCCAGCTCCAAATGGCCAACACAAGTTTCTGGAGATGGAAATATATTGACTGCTTTGGGACAAGATCCTTGTTGCTTTTCAATCATTGTTTTAAATGGCATTTATGTAGCATGAGTAAAAGTCCACTAAGCCCCTGTGCAGACAGACATATTTGGGATGCACTGGACAGTGTGAGATGTATTTGAGGATGATGGATATTAGGGCTGAGCAATTAATTGCATTTGCAATTAGTTGCAATATTAAAAAATCTCAGTTTTTAAATTGCAGTAACACAATTATTTGTCGTATTAAACATGTTGTAAGAAATAGAAGTTGATGATTAACCTGATACCTGACACTATGCTACGTTGCGTGTTACAAGGAGAAGAAAGTTTAACTGAGGAAATAACAGAGTTCTCAGAGACAGAGAGGTCTAGTTAAGGATTAAGACTGTGGTCATGTTGTTGCTCCGTTACGCAGTAATTTGAAGAGCAAATTCTTAACTCTACACTGTTTTTTTGGACGTTTGAAGATCACTGTCAGAGAAATGAACTGAGACAGGGTAAAGAACAAAGACCCCACAGTTTAAACTCAAGGCCCATGGCCAAATCCAGTTCTGTAATTTAAAAAAAGGTTCAATAAAAATATATCCTTCATATAATTATATACTTGATCTAATATAGTCCTGGCCAACAAGAAACATGAGTTTGTTAAGTGTGTCAGTCATATTTATTGACTGTGTAAAGAAAGCAGAAAGACAATTGACAAATTGATAAATTGCTTAAATAATTTCAATTGCAATATTGGTTGAAAAAAAAAATCAAAATCAAAATCTCAAAAGAAAACTATAACAGTACAGGCATTAGAGGAAGACAACTAACAGTACCTTCTTAGTTTTGGCCTTCTTCTCAAAGGTGTCAGACAGTGGCTTTTTCTTCAGCTGTAAAGCGGCTTTGGAAAACAGATCCTCAAATTCTTTGGCGTCAACAATATCTGGCTCTTCCAGAGAACCCCACAATGTGTTGTTGCTGAAAAGGAAAAACAATTTTAGATGATGATTAATAGATACACTAGTATTCACATGAACTGTACACTTTTCATTCTGTAACTAGCACTTAAGGTGGTAGGTGACAAATTGTTTTATTGTGGCAGCATGCTATAATGTTAATTAATTTGTCATATGATCAAAATGAAAAAATGAAAAAAAATGTTTATGAGTTTTATAATGTATCAATTGAAAATAAATAAAGAAAATAGCTATGATTCAAGAGTTACTGAGTAACATGGACAAAAAGTTCCTGTTGAAGTGCAATAAACGAAGGCAGCACAAAATGTTTTCTGTTTTGGACATAATTTTTGTTTGCCAAATTCTTTTGTCATAATACATGCCCATCTAAAAGACTGACTCTGCAGAGACATCCAAACCCAAAGAAATATTTCCATGCAATTTCTAAAGTCTAACTGCCGGTATAATGACAACAACATAGTTTAAATCCCATTTAAAACGTTATGCAACCTTTCAGGAAAAAAAAAAACACTGCTGGATTCTGGCTGGTAAATTGTGTTACAGCTCAAGTTAAAACACCTGGCAACATTTCAAAAGAGTATACCGTTTCACTTTAATAAGACCGAACCTCACACCATTAACAAAGATCACACAGCTGATCCGGCTCAAGTTCAACATCTGACCCATTTTATGCCCCTTAACTTGCTCTTTTACAGTGAAATTTATAGCTGATGTGAAAGCGCTGTAGTGCAGTCATTCAGTCAGTCAGGACTTCAGTGTACGTGTGTAAACCACAACTCAGTTTCCCCCACTAATCCATTCATGGGAATACAAGGCCATAAAGCTGCAAGTCTGGCACTCTGAGGCAAAAACCACAACCACTGGAAATGGGCCGGATAATCCATTTAGATTTACAGTATCTCATAAGGGCTCCAAATGAAAGAGTCTAGTCTGTGATACCTCTGAAAAGTATCAACCAAAGACTACTGGCATTGCACTGTTTTACATTTAAACATTGGTACATTTATACTGACAAGATCTTGATCATAAGTTGTTCTACCATTTCAAAAATTACAGATCACTGTAAATAATGATTGCCCACACCTTAGAAAACAGCAGCTTTTGAAATATTGACATATTTAAATAGAAAGTAGACTTTTCTCAAATTTGATAATTAAAAAGATGAGGCCTTCTATTTTAAAAATGTCTTTATACCATTACAAAATAACCAGGGAGTGACCTCTAGTGTTCACACACCAAAAGTGAAATAAGAAATAAAATAGCAGTTTTCAATAGTTCAACTATTTTAAATTTCTAGTAAAACAAAAGAGAAATTTAAATTTCAAGTAAAACAAAAGAGAAATTGTATAAACTGTGAGACATCAACCCTTGGACTAAATGTATAATGTAATGCAAGTGAATCTTAGTCCTTTTTTTAACTTTTAAAGTTTTTAAAAATGTCTGCAGGAGGAGGACTTACACATTGAATGCCACATGCATCACAGTTAACACTAAATACTAATTGGGCCAAAGCTTATCAATGTGCTTATCAAGTTTACTGGAGAAAAACCTTAAAATCTGGCATACTTGTTGTCTTGTATCTGAATCCTGGTCCAGTACAGAGGCTTCATGGGACATGCCGGCTCAATGGTAGGTTTTCGTGGGGCCTGCGCCACCGTCTGGCTGAAGCCGCCCATGGGTGGAGGGGGAGGTGGGGGGCCACAGCCCGGTGGGGGTGGAGGGGTGGCAGGCCAACTCCAGGAGGAGGAGGAGGGGAGGAGGGGGGCCGACACCAGGTAGAGCAGGAGGAAGAGGGGGAGGCGGAGGAGCAGGCCCACCTCCCGGGAGAGGAGGAGGTGGTGGTGGAGGCGGCGGTGGTGGTGGAGCACCCATGTTGCCCGGCAAAGGTGGAGGAGGTGGTGGGATAGAAAGACATGGAGGAGGAGGAGGAGGAGGAGGGGCAGGTGGCAGTGCTGGTCCAGGGTCAGCTTTTACTCCCAGACTGAGCCCAATGGAGTCCATGTTCAGTTTCTTAGGCGTGTTCTGATTGGGACTCAGAGCGTTAGACCCGCCCTCCCCGTCTGGACTCTTGATGAAGGTCTCCCTGTCTGTCTGGATTCCCACAGTGCGGCAGGACTTGAGCGTTGGTTCTTCCACAGTTGACACACCAATGTCTCGCACATCACTGCGCACTTGACTTGTGATGTATGGCTTGTCACTTTGCAACTTGGCAATAAGTCCTTCCAGGTGGGATATGGACACGGCATGCTCTCCTCGCAGCTGGAAGATCTTCAGCTCAAAGTCTGACTGTAAAAAGAAACAAAACCAGAAATGTACTTCCTGCAATTTAACACATTTGGAAGCCAACAATCTGTTCATAGTGCTTCATCCTGTGGTACATATACAAATGTTCCTCCAGAGGGCTGAACATACATGATGTTTACTCATACAGTTTTCACTCGACTTTTCAAATAATGGGATACAATTCTATTCAAGCTATCTATTGACTTGAGACAATGAGGAAATTGTTTTGCAATTTTTTTAACACATGCCCTGTATTAACTCGGGTTTTCAAGAAACAGCATTAGGCATGTTCTCCTCCTTTCTTGTTGAAAAGTAGAAATGTTCCATAATCTATTTACAGAGAAAGCATGTATGGAACAAAGCACTAAAAATGTAGATACAATGTTTTCTGTTTCATGTTATATAGCAACAAAAATGCTAATAACATTTGTCCTTTTTAGTAGCATTCGATTATTTAAATGAATGAAATTAATGTTATCTACACTTTGAAATGTATTTGTAAAGCTGCAAGGAAATGCTGCAAATGCTGTTTTGTTGCACATAACGTATTTCATGTGAATTAACTGCCCTCTTGAGGACATCATGGGCAACTGCACACATCAAGACATATTTTACATTCTAATAAACTTTTCAAAACTGATAAAATATGAAACTGATATGTTAAGCCTTCCAGTGTCATAACAAGCCCAGCTAACCATCTCTTTGTTAGGTGTTACTGTAGCATTAACTTACATGCATCTTCTCCAGGTCTTCCTTGCACTGCCTTTTGAGCTGCAAGAGGGCAGCCTGGTGCTCTGAGAGAACAGAGGTGTATGGTGAGCAATCAATTTCATAAACAAATCTCAAAGTTCTGTTTGAATGTTCAACCCAAAAAAAAATAATACAAATAAATAAATAAATCAGACATACTGGCCTATTGTCTGTATGTATTGATCAGCTTGTGTTAGGGCTGCTTAATTATGGAAAAAAAACCCTAATCACACAATTACATGATCACTCATTGAAATATGTTGGATGTATTGAACAAAACAGTGAATTCTCCATAAAATAAATGGTAACATTTTAGAGTAATGGTACACAGTTTATGCAAAAATGATTGAATTCAAGCTGGAGTCATGCATGTGTACATGTAGAGGGTTAAGGTTAGGATAAAAAGAAACAGAGTGATACTATGGAATACCGGACAGTAATATGAAAAGTGTGGTAATCGTACAACAATTTAAAAAAAATATATAATAATAGTGTGTTTGAAAGGTATACTGGGATGTAGGGATGGATGGTAAATATAGTAAATTATATTATATCTTTAACAAATAGTGGGTGGCAGTGGCTCAGTGGTAGAGTGGATCGTCCTTCAACCGGAAGGTAGGTGGTTCAATTCTCACTCTCCCCACAGTTCATACTGTCGTTGTGTCCTTGGGCAAGACACTTGTCAGTCTGCCCCAGGGCAGCTGTGGTTATAGTTGTAGCTTACCACCACCAGTGTGTGACTGTGTATGACTGAATAATTGATATGTAAAGCGTCTTTGCATCTCCAGAAAAGTGCTATATAAAATTGATGTAATAATAATAATAAATTTACTGAAATGTATAAATGAATTGTAAATGTTAGAAATAATATTGTATATGTATGTATAATTGTAAAGAATTTTATAAAACAAGATAAACTTATGGATATATGAAAACTAATAACAGTAATAAGTTTTTTTCTTCTGTTTTATGAATAGAACTTATAATTGCATTTTGTTTTGCTGCTTTCAAATGTTAAACGGGTTAGGCACAATAAGTATCAGCTTCAGCCGAAACCCCAATGTTTTATATTTAATCAAAGTATTGTTTGTTTTTTTTGGGACAAATAAACTAACTAAACAAAAATATGATGAACTCATAATTCCTGTTGATTCATGAGATTTTAATGCATGCACTAATGCATGAGTCAGACATGATAAAATGTACTAAGCACTAAATATAATAAGTGTTATCAAATAAATATACTCAAACATAAAAAATAAATAGCTTACAAAAATAAACAGAAATAATAATTAAGATAAATAAGATCAAGAATATAGTGCACTTCCACAATCTCGTAGAAAACAAGTGTTGCCAATGTTGTTATAATATTACATATTAAGTGTTTAAGAATGTGGAAAAAATTTTGTTTCTCAAATCCATAGGTTCTGTGATCTTAGGGAGCCAAAATTACAATTAAAAATGAGTTTACTGTGTACTGAAGGAAGAGTTACATTCCCAAGCTAGGACTAAATTGAAAACTCATCCAACCAGATTTAAATCAGACTGCTTAATCAAAAGTAGGCCAAAACAAATATTTTAATGAGCTTCTCACGTGAGTGTGAAAGTGTAAAATGTGATGACAGCAGAGTCATGAGATTACAGAAGCCTTGTGAAAGTTTTTTTTTTTCAACCTCTAATTATTTTTAGCAATGGAATGAATTAAAGTATTTATGGTATTCAAGATGTTAACAGTGCATCCGGAAAAAATTCACAGAGCTTCACTCTTTCCACATTTTGTTATGTTACATCCTTATTCATTATTCATCAATTCATTATTTGCCTCAAAATTCTACAAACAATACCCCATAATGACAACACGAAAGAAGGTTGGTTGAATTCTGCAAATTTATCAAAAACAAATAACAAAATGAAGGATATGTACAGTATTCATATAAAGTATTCACAGCCTTTGCTCAATACTTGTTGAAGCACATTTGGCACTAATTACAGCCAGTCTTTTTGAGTATAATGCTTCAAGCTTGGCATACCTATGCTTTGGCAGTTACTCCCATTCTTTTTTGCAGAACCTCTCAGGCACCAGCAGGTTGGATGGTGAGTGTGAGTGTCATTTTCAGATCTCTCCAGAGATGTTTGATTGGATTCGAGTCTGGGCTCTGGCTGGACCACTCAAGAACATTCACAGAGCTGTCCTGTAGCCACTCCTTTGTTATCTTGGCTGTGTGCTTAGGGTCATTGTCCTGATGGAAGATGAACCTTTGCCCCAATCTGAGGTCCAGAGTGCTCTGGAGCAGGTTTTCATCAAGGATGTCTCTGTGCATTGCTGCATTCATCTTTCTGTTGATCGTGACTAGTGTCCCAGTTCCTGCTGCTGAAAAACATCCCCACAGTGTGATGGTGCCACCACCATGCTTCAGGGATGGTACTGGCCCGGTGATGAGTGCTGCCTGGTTTCTTTTCAGACATGACGCTTGCTGTTCAATCTTTGTTTCATCAGACCAGAGAATTCTGTTTCTAAAGGTCTGCGAGTCATTCAGGTACCTTTTTGCAAACTCCAGGCGGGCTATCATGTGCCTTTTACCGAGGAGTGGCATCCGTCCATCACTCTACCATGCAGGCCTGGTGAATGAAATGCTGCAGAGATGGTTGTTCTTCTGGAAGGTTCTCCTCTCCCCACAGAGACACGCTGGAGCTCTGTCAGAGTGACCATCAGGTGTTTGGTCACCTCCCTGGGGTATTGTTTGTAGAATTTTGAGGCAAATAAGGAATTTAATCTATTTTGAAATAGGGCTGAAACATAACAAAATGTGGAAAAAGTGGAGCGCTGGGAACCATAACCATGACATATATTTGTTTAGATATAGCAATAATAGTCCAAATTGTGTTTTTTAGTGCAATATGTTGATTGAAAGGGATCCTTTCCTCTATAATTTAATCAAGCAATTCATGAGGGCTTTTAACCTATTTGTGTGACATTACACCTGTGAAGTATAAGATGGGCCAAACATGGCTCTCTGCCCAGACTATACTTCATTCCATTAAATGTTTTCCACCTGGAGAACACCCACACATGCCCTATTAATAACACACAAACAGCTGCTTTAAAGCCACACTGTGAGCTTAAATGGATTTGCAGGATGTCTTACACCATGCTGCTGATCCTGAACTGTCTGAATGATTTGTGCCACTGCTGATAGTGTTGCTCTATTTTCCTAAAGATTTACTGCTGATACTCATCAAGAAACTCACAGTGTTCAGTCAAGAAAAGTTAAGACTCAGATATCGGCAGTGGCTCAGAGCTAATCAGCTTGAGTGCAGTGATCCGCTGTCAGCATTCTTCTGCAAATAAAGCTGCAAATACAAGTATAAAGCACAAGGATCCTCACCTGCCTCTGTGTATTTGAGTCCCACCTTCTCCTCTTCATCTTTAGGTTTGGGAGGAGGCCACACTGCTTGGAGACGCCCTGGAGTTCGGTCCTCAGTGTCTGTAGGAGTTGTCAACTCAGCCTATGGAGCATACAGACACAAAGCAGGACAACACAGTGTTAAGTGACACACGGTCAAATGACTGGAATTTCCCTGTTAGTATACACATTGTATGCTGTAAAATACTGTAAAAAGTTACACACATTAGCGTCTGTGGGACTTTTGACGTCCTTGACAGGAGATTTGTTAGACCTCTCAAAAATCAACTTTAGATTGTCCTTGTCATTTTTGATTTTCTTCTTTATTGACACAACATCCACATCTTCTGTCTTGTCCTTATTTAAAGGTTTGGGCCCAAAAATATTCTTAAAAGTTTCATATGCCAAGTCAGACGTTTTCTTCTTTTCAGATGTTGGCGTGTTGCATACTGACTCTTTCACCTTGTTTTCCGAATCTTCACCTTCTTTCTTTTTAGATTCCAACTCTGGATCTTGACCTTCCTCTGCCTCTTTATCCGAGCTGTCTAACTTAAGAAGATAATTTAACTGTCCCATTACTGAGCTTTTTGTTTCCGACACCGGCTTTGGCTCCACCGGCTTCTTAACAGGACTAGCTGTTACCTTCTGCTCGGGGAAGAGCTTGGTTTTGTTTACAGTCTTCTTTAGGCTAAGCAAAGCCAGATCTGCATCCTTCTCACTCTGTTTGATCTCCGACAGTGTCTCCCTGTCCTCACCCAGAGCACCCTTCTTCAAGACACGCAACCCACTAAAAAGAGCCGGCATCTGAAATGACCCTGGAGAAGAAAGCCTTGCACCTTTGGACGGAGAAGAGGCAGGGGTGATGCAGGAAGTGGAAGTAGACAGTAATGGAGGGGTTACTGGTGATGTTACAGGCACCAAACCTGGAGCAATCAGGTTTTTTGGAGCTTCTGAATTAGATGGCGATGAATCTAAAACTGTTTTAGAGGGCACACTGTTAGATTTAGGTTCCTCAGTGTTTTTTTCACCCTCCGTGACTTCACTGGCACTTGCTACAGAGATGACAGACGGAACCGGTGTAGAACAGTCAATGCAGTCATACTCTTCATCATCTAAAGTCACAACACTACTACTCTTTTTCTCACTTCCTATGTCTTTGCTTGTAGTTTTAATGCTCTCTTTAGGACTACCGCCATCTTTTTGTTTTAAAAATAAATGAGATGCCGAGTTAGTTCTGCCAGACATCTTGCTTGAATATAGAATAGCCTCTATGCGTGATCTTTCCTTGAACATGTGCGTTCTGAATACAGGAACTATAGGAGCATTTTTAATAACTTCCTCAAGAGTTGTGTTTTCCTTTTCTTTGACATTACTGCTGCTAAAGGATGTCTCCTCATCCTCATTATCACTGTAGGTCTCTACCCTAGTGACCTGGACTAGATCTAGTACACCAGATGCTGCTACAGTTGAAACTTCACCACTTGTACTGTCTGCTGCCTGAGGCTTTTGTTTTGAATCACAGGAGGCAGGTAAATGTTCTTGAGGCTTTTCATCTTCATCATTGCGTTTGTTCTCACTGTTTGTTGTTTGGACTCTTTCGGATGGAGCTGCCTGTCCCTCTGACAAATCCTTAAAAGATGTAAGAACGGCTGACCGTGTATCTGAAGAAGCATATCTATCTTTGAACAAACTGCTGAAGACACCACGTAAGGAACTTGTTGGCTGCGGCCCCTGTCCATTTGGATTACACTCACTATCCATGTTCATTCTTGTTGGTAACCCAAACTAAGAGTAACTTTGGTAAAAGGTCCATTAAAAATGTCACAAAAGGGTCTTCTCTCTTCTTCCAGTTATCCAAGCTGGCTCTATTCCACTTCTGCCGTGGCTTGGAACAAAAGGCCTTTGTGTGCTCAAATCTCCTCTTACCTTTTCCAAATGGGTGCCAAAAATAACAACAACATCATGGAATCATGCTCAATAACAAACTGCCAACCTCTCAGTCATGATTTTACAAATGTTAGTGCTGTTAAATGTGCTTTGTCATTCCCATGATGCCATAATTCAAGTTGAGCTGTTCAAAGGCTGGCCGCATATCTCTTGGTAATCTGCCATGGAGAGTGGCAGAACAGAGGTTACCTGCCTTTTACAAAATCCAACCCAACTGCTCCAACATGGTAAGAATCCAAAAGTAGTGGTGTGAGAAATCCACAGTCTATAACCAAAACTGTTGTAGTAAAAGTCACTCTTCTGTAGCATGTGTCTGTTGGAGTTACAGGAAAGTCTTGTGTGCTATGAGAAAATCCTTCAGGTTGAAAAATTGAGTTTCTCTGGTCTGCCCAGTCTGTGGACGGCTCCTCCCAGGTCCCTCCCAGGAACACACAGCACAGGTGTCTGATTACTGCTGCTCACTTCCTCAAAATGGCTGCAGTAGTAAACAACACAGATTAGTAGGAACATGTTTGTGATCAGTGGGAAAGCTGTGCAGGTCTTCAAACC